>JAGSMP010000087.1:0-600000 GCA_029286625.1 Parnassius orleans
TGTTAGAATATTTTGTATTGATTAATGAGCTTATAGTTTCGTGAGAATATGTTTTAAAATAACTTACGATATTAAGATATTTTATTTTTTATTTTCCCGTTTTTTAAGTACTAAGAAAATAAACGAAATACCTATTTTCCATAACAATGGTTAGAATATGAATGAATAATTTATTTCAAAAACCTTTAAACCATTATTAAATTAGACTAAAAATTTGTCATTTAAAATTTTTAATCTTAATTTTTTTCTCTTATATAATACACGATATTGTTATTTTTAAATCCTAGTTTGGATTATTATTATAGTTTCAGTTGAAGAGGATGGCAAATACCTCCTTGTGCATCTTAAAATATACATACCTAAATCCTAAACAAATAAAATATAAAATTATTATGAAGTACCACCAAAATACTTCCCTAATAACACTTGTGGCCATTACTACTAAATTAAAAAGGATACTATCTGAAGAAAGAATAGGAAAAAATCTTAATTAATCGTTCATTAAAGGATAATTATTTTAAAAACTTAACAATGGAAACACAGCAAATAAAGGGCGAGGCGGAGGCGGGGTAGCCGAGCCGAGGAGCGGTGCAAGGAAATTTATGCGAGCGGTGCGCGGGCGGGGAAGTCGTTGGTTCTACAAGTGCGACTAGAGCAAACATATAACGCCATCCATCTCACACGACTGATAGTCCAGCAATATTGGAAGAAAAATAAAATGCACCAAAATTTCTTTTATTTATGGTCGTTTAGAAGTCATTTCTGAGTTTTAAATTTTAGAAAGGTTAAAATTACCTGTAAATACTTATTTTCAGAAATGTTAAACATAATTTTCATTCTATTTTGATTGATTGGACAGTTCGTTTTATATTTTCTTATTTTTGTTACCACCTGAACTTCAATTTTATCGTAAAATTGTTGTTTAGTGAAAAGAAATGAGATAAGTTAATAGGAAATTTTGTGAGTTAAATTAAATTTTATTAAATTATGGGTTAAAAAAAATAAAAGTTTTAAACTGCTTACGCTCTTACTTCGTGTAGTTAACGACATCTAGGTTATTATTACGAAGTTTTAAACTTTCCACTGACTACTAGATGGCACTAACAAGCAGTTAACATACTTTCACCAATAGATGGCGGCAGTAGTTTATCCTAAAATATCAACTTTTTAATGCTCGAATAAAAGATAACTGAGTTATAATATTATTCCATAGATTACAGTCACGTCTGGCAACTTTACTGGTACAAAATGATTAACACGAAAAAGTAACGTTTTCGGGATATACCATTTTTGGATCAAAATACAAAGACTAATTGACAGTTAATTTTGGTATTTTATTTTAACGTGGAATTGTGCCGGCAGAAATAACCTCTTTGTTTAGTGCTCTAGAACTTTTGTTCATTTTGTTTACTGAATACTGTCAATACTGAATGTAGGTATTATAGTAATATCATACTAGATAGAATATAGGTTGAAAGTGACAACCCTGGGTTGTAGAAAAACAACAACCACAAAAAACACAAACAAAGTAACCGGCATCGTATCATCACTAGTATGATAACTTTGCCAAGTTAGTTTTATAGATTAATGTTATGAACAACATGTTAAAAACGACATATTACGTTACTACGAAGATATATCTAGATATTTATGTTAATAATGTGCTACGAAGATATAGATAATAGAAAATCTATATCATGATCATAACATTAATCTATAAACCTAACAGCAAACAAGATACACACTAGTGATGCCACGATATGCCGGTAACTTTGCCATGTTGTTTTTCTACAACCCAGGGTTGTCACTTTCAACCTATATTTTAACCGTTTACAACTATTTAAACAAAGTGTTCTGTACTTGACATTCTATGTATTATCTCGTATGTATGTTTGTATCGATTTTTCACCGTAGCAGACCATTAGACCGATTTTACCAAATGAGTCGTCAATCAATTCATCTTTATCAAAAGTGAAAGAAAAGAAAAGAGAAATCTATATTATTTTTACTGCGTTGTCAGGTATTAATAATATTATTACTACTCAGTATTTTTCATAATTTCAACAGTAGTATTGATATTTTATACCCAAAACCAATGTCATTTTCAATGATTATTAATGTTTAGCTATTGTGGGGAAACAATATTTAGATTGATTACAATAATTATGACCTGACATCATAATTATTATTACGTAATAAATGATGATGACTAATAAAAAACCAATACTTGTTAAAAATGATTGTGACAAGCTTTTTTATGTATGCTATAATTGATTTAAGCTTATTATTGCACCAATTTGATTTTTAATTTGAGACGAGAGTATTTTTGTTTTTTTGTTTATTTAATTGTTTGTTATTTTTGTATTTGTTTTATACTTATGATTTTTGTTTAAGAAATTATCGTGATATGATTTAATTAAAAAATTAAGTTAAGTACGTAATCAAGAATTTTTGACAACCCTGACACATATTTTCAGGTTTGTATGAAATACTGAAAAATGGAGGGCAACTTTGCCACAAGAGTAAACTTTGCTATTTACAACACAATTAAAGGAGCAACTCATAACTCTGAGTGTTGTGTATTATATTATGAGGTAAACTTACCTCATAATATACCTTGAAGTCAAATCCTATTATTTTAATTATAAACCCTGATGGCAAAGTTGCCACAAAGTAAGGTTAATTTTGCCATTTTTTTTTGAGTATTTTGTCTATTTAATGTTAGTATTTGTTTAAGTCACTAATAAATACCAAATCTATGAAGAATCTATTATGACACATGTAATATTGCCAGTAACACGCCCAGTCTGACAGTACATTTTTGTTGGAAAATTGGTCTAATTGGATACTAATACACTATGTCTTAGGACTTCACGCTTCTGTGGTCCATTAGATACCTGCATCTATCCTCAACTATAGATATTTATATACGTGGTAGAGCCCTACTACAGCAAAATTGTGGTCGTAGCACGAATAGAATAGAATAATTTTTATTCAATATTGATTACAAGTAATTGATTTAAAGTCATTTTTTTACTTTACCACTGGTTCGGAAAAAACCTCTGTCCTAGGAAGAACCAGCAAAAAACCCAGCGGAACTTTTTTTTAAATAAATTTTATTTTTATTGTTTTAATTTAAACATTTTATAATATAAATGGTTACAAACTATTTACAAAATTTATTTTAGAAACAGCTTGGAAGCGACCACCTATTTCCCAGGGGTTATTATCAACCATGTATTCATTTATATTATAATAACCCTTTATATACAGTTTTTTTTAATAAAATATTTAAACTTGGTAATAGAGAGACCTTGTATATTTTCTGGTACTTTGTTGTAATAGCGTATACATTACTCCAAGAATGAATTACTGACACTGTGGAGTCGAGAAACTGGTATCACTAGCTTATGTTTGTTCCTAGTGTCAGGCCTCTGTCACTCTTGCTACCTGCGTGAAATAATTACCTACAATCGCGACGCGCCCCCGGGGCAGAACCAAAGAGTATAATAAGTATATACAGGAAGGCAGAACGCAGTCGGGGCTAGCGCGTTCTAGGCGATTGAATGTTAAAGTTTTTTAACGCTGTTTACGTAAATAGTTTTTTGTTAATACTTGTTCAAATACTCGCCGAAATAGTTTTTGTTTAGTGTTTAGTATATTTAATTGTAGTATAAAATAGTTGAAAAAGTTTTAATGTAATTAAGAATAATATAATATATGTATATTACCTACTTATCTATTTCATAAATTATAATGACAAGACGTCGTTCCTTAAGTAATAATTTAACTACAGAAGACGAATTAAGTAATAATTTAACTACAGAAGACGAATTAAGTAATAATTTAACTACAGAAGTAATACCTAAGTACTTTATTACAAAACTTAGTTGAAATTTACTTCACTACCCAAGTACCTACTTACATACCTATACTTGTCTTTGTAATTAAAATATATTAAGTTATAATAGCCCAAAATACTGAAATTAAAACTTTGTTTACAAGATTTTTAACTAAGTAACGTATTCTACGATCACATTTCTGTTAGGAATCGTATTTCGGGTTTATTTGTTGTTTACACTATCTACCTATTTCTTACGAGCCAAGCATCGCGATTGCCGACGAATGGCCTTGCAAGTTGCATGCGTTGGGTATCACAGAACTCACATAGTAGCGGAAATAAAGAGTAAAAAAATAAATTTCACAATGTATTTTTTTCCTCTTTATTAACAGCCCTTACTAACCACGTTAAGTCCGACGTGACGTAGGAAGGGGAAGAGATGCAAAGTAATACGGACACTCGCGCGCAGCGATAAAGTTTTATTTAGTTTGCGTGCGCGATTTATCTGATTAATAATAACTATGTAAGCTATTAAAACGTCGGCAAGCAGTCAATATCAAAGGAGTGCAACTTCTGTACGTAGTACAATTATTTATTCTGTGTTTACAGAGTGTATATAACTTTTTTACTAAAAGTACCTTTGTTTTTTGAACATACATTCAATTTTCGTAAATATACTGAGAGGCCAAAGTTAATACATTTATTTCTTAAAATTTTTCTCTAAGAGACTCTCTCTGTTTAAGATTGTAAATAACTCTTGTGGCCCTCTTCTGCAAAACAAAAATAGTTTCTAAATCAGCAAAAATCCATGACATTATGCTATGGAAATAAAAACTAATCTAGCTGTCTTGACACTAGTGAGATCTCTAATCTTTTTTACAGCATAAGCTGCAGAGCTTAGTCTGCTTGCTAGTTTGGATATATGGGGGCCCCACTGAAGCTTTGCGTCGAGAGTGATGCCAAGAAAAACAGAGGATTCAACAGGGCTCAGTTCTTCCCCATTTAAAAACACATTGGTATTCAGATTTTTAACATTCGTTGTTGTAAATTTAATACATTTAGTTTTATTGCCGTTTAAATGTAGATTATTAACGTTAAACCAATGCACTAATTTTGATATAGCATTATTCACTTCGTCACATTGAAATGATCGACGTTTACATTTAAAAATCAAAGAAGTATCATCAGCAAATAATACTATATCATGATTATCCCCTACAAGGGAAGGTAAGTCATTAATATACACTAAAAATAGGAATGGGCCAAGAATAGAGCCTTGAGGGACACCCATTTTTACGGACGACCCGGAAGAACTTTTACCATTGATAACTTTCTGCATTCTATTACTTAAATATGAAATAATAAGTTTAAGCACTGTGTTCTTGACACCATAGTACTGTAGCTTCCTGATTAATGTCTTATGGTGAACACAGTCGAAGGCCTTGGAAAGGTCACAAAATACACCCAAAGCATCCTCTGAATTTTCCCATGCACGAAAAAAAAATTATAAGCTCAACTTCGGCGTCGGTAGTCGAGCGACCCCTTGTAAAACCAAATTGATTTTTATGAAGCAATTTATTTATATTAAAAAAATTTGATCTAAAATAATTTTTTCAAAAATTTTACTTAAAAATAAATATATGACTTTACTATGTTTCATTAGATCAGAAAATACACCAGATTCGACGCTTGTATTAAAAATCGTGGCTAGATAAGGTGCTATTGTATCTATTATAGATGCAATAACTTTAACGGAAATCCCCATGTCTGCCGTTTTCTTAACATCAATAGTTTTAAAATATTTAACGATATATTTTGGCTTAGAATGGGGCTCTACACTCTATTGTGTATTCTGAATGACGAAGTTTCGAGTTTAAGGAGATGGAAGGAATACTTTAAAAGCGTGTTTATGAGTGATGAGACGTTTGAATTAAATGAAATAGAAATTCCGAAAGAAGAGGAAAGAGATAGAGAGATAGGTATAGATGAAATAATGAAAGCAATGAAAAGTATGAAAGTAGGTAAGGCAGCCGGATATGATAGAGTATCACTCGAAATGCTAAGGGCTGGAGAGGGAGTGGTGGCAGACCTGCTGTACACCTTGTTTAATTTGTGTTGGGAACTTAAGCGGGTACCGGGAGACTGGTGCAAAGCCGTGATAGTCCCAATATATAAGGAAAAGGATCGCAGCAGGACTGTAAAACTACCGTGGTATCAGCCTTCTTAGCATTTAATGAAAACTGTATGCTAAGGTGCTAATTGAAAGAGTTATGAAAGATACTGATGGAAAAATTTGGGATGTGCAAGCAGGATTTAGAAAGGGAATGGGATGTACGGATCAGGTCTTTCCATGCGCATGATCATGAGAAGTTTTGCCCAAAACCAAAAGGTTTTTGTGCGTTCGTGGACTTGGAAAACATGACAGAGTGGACAGGGATGTGTTATGGCAAACACTGAACTCATTTGGGTTGTGCGCTGGGTTGATACAGGCATTGAAGTCTCTGTATAGGGACTCCAGTGCTTGTGTCAGAATCAACAGGGCCTACTCGGACTGGTTTAACATCCGTAAAGGTGTCAGACAGGGCTATGTGGCTTCCCGTGGCTGTTCAACGTATTTATGGACAGTTGTTTGGAAAATTTGAAAGTTGAAGAATGCGGGTTAAGAATGGGTGAGTTAACCGTCAAATGCCTTTTGTACGCCGATGACCAAGTCATACTTGCGTCGTCGGCAGCCAATACAAATGACGGTTACATTAATGAACAGTTCATTAAAAGAAGGGGTGAAAGTGACGCAAGTAAGACGAAAGTTATGGTTTTGAAGAGAAGAAAGTAAAACAATATGTGAAATAAGAATAGAAGAATTGGTCGAGCAAGTAGATGAATTTGTGTATTTAGAATGTGTATTTAGCAGGGATGGTAGATATGATACGGATATAGAACGACGAGTGAACGCAGGAAATAAAGTAAATGGGGTTCTACTCTATTGTGTAAAGTCAGAATGTGTCCAAAAGGCGTATGGCAATTCACAATGCTGTCTTAGTCCCTACTTTAATGTATGGTAGTGAAAGTTGGGTGTGGCAGAAGAAGCACGAGAGTAGAATAAATGCTGTGAAATGCGGTCATTAAGGAGTATGTTAGGCTGAATCTAAATGACAGAGTGAGAAATTGTGTGATAAGAGAAAAGTGTGATTTGCAAGATGATGTTGTGACCAGGATTAAGAAAGAATGCTTCGGTGGTTTGGTCATGTGAAAAAAATGAATGAGGAAAGAGTGACAAAGCAAATTTATGTAGCAGAGATGAACGACAGAGTCTGGAAGGACGCCCTAGGCGAAAATTTATCGACCAAATTGGCGATATATTGAAAATGGGCCAAATTAAGTACCCTTAACCGACGAGCGTGTATGCGTAGGTATATGGATGTGGAGGAGGCGAGAGAGGTTGTCAGGATCGTGCCAAATGGAAGTCCATAGTCTCTGCCTACCCCTCTGGGTGACATGGTTTATACCGAATCTTGTTCCGGCTCGCCTCGTACTTGTGGTCGGCTCTTCTTCAAAATGCTCTAACACTAATTCAGCCTGCCTGGCGTCGACTGTGCTTGGACGTCCACTTCCAATAGACCGATGAAAAGAGCCGGTGGAATGTAATCGTCTTGACATGTTCAGAAAACACTGGTACGAAGGCAGCCGTCGCTGTTCAGTGGGGGGTCTACCATCGATAAATCGTTGCCGATAAAGTTCGCGAGCACGATTTAAATTGCTATCTTCATGGCCTACGCATAACATCATACCGTAATATTCCGAGTTAGAAAGCATCGTTATTTTGCAAAAAATGTTGGAAAAAACTCGAAACAGTTGTAGGATATCGTAGAAAATATTTGAAATTGACAACATATTTTTTTTCCAACTTGTCATTTTTTGAAGCCAGTACTTGAGTATAATGACATCCTTGTATTGAGGTAGCAAACATTTATGAATGAAAAATAGAAAAACTATTAAAGTAGACAATTATTAGGTAAAATAGGTACGTACGCCTTTCTGTTAAATAATCTGGTACAAAAATATAATTATATTTGATTAATACTGCAATTTCACTTACTATATTGACTAAAATAATTTTATAGTGAACAGGAGTGCCTCGTTCGGCTAGTTCTTATAAATAAAACAAAATCAATAAAGAAGATGGTTGGGTGCTATGGTGCTACCATATACTTGGGATCTTATAGTTAAATCCCAACCCAAGCATACACCTGCAAGATTTCAAGATACTATATGCTCGTTTTGCGTAGATCGGACCAAAAACTAATAATTTTAAACTGAAGGTAGTCGTCGAAATATATATAAAATAAGTTAATATACGCGATCAAATCCGTAAAATCTAGTTTCGCTCTGTTTAGAGTTCATGTAAACATAGGAAATCATTAAAACAAAATCGAACAGCTGATTGTAAAATTTATTCCATATGTACAGTTCATTATAGTAGTGTTTCATTTGACTGTGACGGAGATGATCCGTACGTCGTCGTACGGCTTGTCGGTCTTGGGGTTCGTCTTCACGTTGCCGATGTTCTGCACCACCTCCATACCACGCACCACTCGCCCGAATATCGTGTGCTTGTTGTCCAACCACGGCTGAAATTGAGTTTCCTATTATTGCTCTGTTGAATAAATACACTAGGTCGTCCGTGTTGGAGAAGTAGGCCGGAGTTAATTTAGTATAGGTAACCATGAAGTGGCGGTGTAAGAATAACCACCCCATATTGTCCGGAACTGAGGCAGAGGATGGGCAGCAGCATCTTTCTGATAACAGCAAAACAAACTGCGGTTGCCAACCCGCTCGGCAACTATGGCAATATACCCCCATGAGCGACGACACAGAAACGGCCCCAGTCCTGGCGGCCCGCTATTCCTGGCTACGGTGGCGACCATGGTAACGGCGGGGCAGGGGGTGCTAAGAATCTGGTGGAGGTTCGCTGCCACCTACGACGACTCGACCTGGCAACTTATAACGCACGTACCCTGAGGACTGACGAGAAGATCCTGGAGCTAGAAGAAGAGATAGACAAGTTACGCTGGAATATTATAGATTATCCGAGGTCCGAAGAGAGGAGGACACGGTAATCCTCGAATCCGGCAACTTGTTCTATCACCGGAAGGCGACCATCTGTCCCAAGGAGGTGTCGGATTTATCGTCCACAAGTCTCTCGTTAACAACGTTGTAAAGGTTGGGAGTGTGTCGACGAGGGTTGTACCTTATACTCAGAATCACCAAACGGTATTCGCTGAAGGTCATACAGGTTTACGCACCAACCTCGGCAGACCCCTGATGAGGAGGTGGAGGAAATGTATGAGGATATCTCTAGAGCCACATTCCTCCAAAACCCACTATACGGTGTTAATGGGAGACTTCAACGCAAAACTAGGCACAAGAGAGTACGGTGAGCTGAAAGTAGGAAAATTCGAGTAGGGCAACGGAACCATAAAGCCAGGCCTGGCCGACTTCATGGAGAGAGAGGGACTTTTATGATGAACTCTTTCTTCCAGAAGCCCCCACAGGAAGTGGACCTGGTCGAGCCCCGACGGTTCGACAAAATGAGATTGACTTCATTATGACGACCAGGCGACAATTGTTCAGTGATGTCTCAGTGATCGCGAGGGTGAAAACCGGCAGCGATCACCGAATGGTGAGGGGCACACTGAACCTAAACGTAAAGTTGGAGAGGTCACGTCTAATGAAGTCAACGCCCGTCCCCTCGTGCTCTAATCCAAAGTCCTGAAACCTTTCAGCTCGAACTACGAAACCGTTTTCAGTGCCTAGAAGATTGCAATGCAGTGACGATATGAATGACAAGCTCGTGGAAACTGTCCATGCGGTCGGAGCTAAGTTTTGCAAGACCCGCGCAGAAGAACACAAAACTCTCCGATCACACTCTTAATCTCATGGCTGTTAGACGGGATATGAAGCTGCAGTCTTCAGTAGATATGACAGAATACAGGCAACTGAACAGACAGATCTCCAAATGCATGCGGTGACTTGCAACTTCAATAAAGCTCGTATTGAAGAAGCGATCGAGCGGAACCAAGGCTCCAAAGTCTTTGCTAGAGATCTGTCTGCCAGAAAGAGCCAACTGTCGAAGCTGAAGACCGAGTGTGGCAGCGTCGTTCCGGGACACCTGAGATTTTGAGTGAGATTGAGAGGTTCTATGGGCAGCTGTACACATCATCGTTGGAGCCACACGCAAGTGTGAGTAACGATCCAAGAGCGAGTCTTATCCGACACTATTCCGATGATATCCCGGACGTCAGTCTGAGCGAGATTAGTGGCTCTCCAGCACCTTAAAACGGCAAGGCCCGAGGCGAGGATGGAATTACAGCGGAGCTTCTGAAAGCGGGTGGAAAACCGGTACTGAAGTCCTTCAGAAGCTTTTAATTCCGTCCTACATGGTGGCATTACACCGGAGGCGTGGAGCAGAAGTGCGGTGGTCTTGTTCTTCAAGAAAGGCGACAACGCTCTCTTGAAGAACTACAGACCGATTTCCTTCTGAGCCGCGTCTACGTGCTGTTTTCAAGAGTCATTACGAATCGTCTCGCACGCAGACTCGACGACTTCCAGCCTCCGAACAAGCCGAGTTTCAAAAGGCTTTAGCACCATAGACCACATACATACCTTCGGCAAATTGTACAGAAGTCCGAGGAGTACAATTTGCCACTATATCTGGGTGTGACTATGAGAAAGCCTTGATTCCGTTGAAATTTGGCGCTGCAGTCCTTCAGCGGTGCAGTTGACTGTCGGTATATCGAAGTGCTGGAAGTGCTTGTACAGTAGGGCTACGATGGCTATCCGAGTACAGAACAGGAGTACGAAACCCATCCAACTGCAGAGAGGTGTAAGACAGGGTGACGTTATATCCCCGAAACTCTTCACCGCTGCATTGAAGGACGTTTTCAAGCTTCTGGACTGGAAAGGATACGGTATTAACATCAATGGCGAGTACATCACTCACCTTCGATTTGCCGACGATATAGTCCTATGGCAGAATCGCTGAGGACCTAAGCACTATGCTCAATGACCTCAATAGTGCCTCCCAACGGATAGGTTCTTAAGATGAACATGGACAAAACAAAGATCATGTTTAATGTCCATGTCACACCTATGCCGGTAGTTGTTGGAGCACTAAGCTCGAAGTTGTTGACGAGTATGTTTACCTGGGACAAATAGTCCGACTAGGTAAGTCCAACTTCGACCGAGGTCAATCGACGGATTCAACTCGGCTGGGCAGCGTTCAAATTACGGCACATCTTCTCGTCAGGTATACCTCAAAACTTGAAAACGAGGCTGTACAACCAGTGCGTGTTGCCAGTGATGACATACGGAACTGAGACGTGGTCCTTCACTGCTGGCCGGATGAGGAAGCTCGGTCGCTCAGCGAGCTATGGAGAGGGCTATGCTCGGAGTCTCACTGCGTGATAAACTTAGAAATGAGGTTATCCGCAGTAGAACCAGCGACCGACATAGCCCAACGGATTAGTGGCTGCAATGGGCCAGCGCCATATAGCTCGAAGAACCGACAACCGATGGGGAAAAGGTTCTCGAGTGGCGGCCTCGTACCGGCGGACGAAGTGTAGGCGTCCCCTGCTAGATGGAGTGACGACCTGGTAAGACATGCAGGAAGTCGATGGATGCAGGTGGCTCAGGACCGTGCTTTGGCATTTTTGGGGAGGCTATGTTCAGCAGTGGACTTGTGAAGGGCTGTAATGATGATATTGTCCGGTGGGTTTCTGTGGGGTTGACAGGGACACCAACTAGGAGATGGCAGCAGCATCTTCCTAATCATCATCAGCCTGCGGGAGTCCACTGCTGGACATAGCCCTCCCAAGGCGCGCCACTTAGCCCGATCTTCGGCTACACGCATCCAGTTTCTACCAGCCACCTTGCGCAGATCGTCGCTGCATCTGGTCAGGAGCGTCCCACATACGCCTTGCTCAGACCCGGCCACCCATAACACGTCTACTCCACCGGTTATCACTTCTGCGATAGACGTGGCCAGCCCATTGCCACTTCAGTTTACAAACACGGAAGGCTATGTCAGTAATCTTGGTTCTCCGGCGGATTTCTTCATTACGAATTTTATCTATCAGAGAAACTTGAGCATACATCTTACCATCGCTCGCTAAGCGACTTTGAGTTTGTGGAGCAGCCGTATCGTCAGTGTCCACGTATCGGCACCGTGCGTAGTGGCCGGGCAGGACGCTCTGGTTGAAGACCTTTGTTCAGACTTTGCGGGGCGACGAGAAAACCCGACGGAGCTTTTTAAATGCTGCCCAACCTAACTGAATCCTCCGATCGGCTTCGGATAGCAATATCTGCCGAGGTAGGTATATTCCTGGATAATTTCGGAAATTTCACCATCAAGAATAATTGACACAGGCAAGAGGTGATCGTTGAACATAACTTTTGTCTTGTTAAGATTCACACAGACCAACACGTCGGAGGATTCATTCAATCTGTTCAGCATGATGTCCTGAAGTTTTGCAGCGATTCTGTCATGACGACGATATCATCAGCAAAGCGTAAGTGTGAGATGTAATCACCGTTTATGTTAATGACGCGTCCTTTCCAGTCTAGCGTCTTAAAACATCTTCCAGCGCATTTGTAAACACCGCGATACAACTGCATTGGTTTTGTTTGACTGCCCTGTACTTGGACGGACATCGTACTGGTAAGAAAGGCATCACAGCACTTCGATGTAACGCCAGTCAATTTGGCACCGCCAGAATCCAGAACAGCCCAAGTTTCGATGGAGTCAAAAGCTTTCTCATAGTCCACAAATGCAAGACACAGGGCCTGATTATACTTTGTTGTCTTCTGGTATTTGCCGCACTGTGAATGTGGTCTATAGTGCCAAATCCTCCTCGAAACCCAGCCTGTTCCGCAGGCTGAAAGTCTACGAGTCTTCGCGCGAGTCGATTTGTGATGATCCTCGAAAACAACTTATAGACGTGGCTCAGAAGCGAAATGGATCGATAATATTTTTCAGCATAATCTTGTCACTTTTGTAAAACAAGACTGTAATGCTTCTGCTCCACGCCTTTGAGTTCTCTCATTTCGTAAGACGTTAAGAAACTCGGCAGAGCTTTTTAGCAAGGGTTGACTCCCAACCTTTAAGAGCCTCTGTTGTAACTCCATCTTCTCCAGGGGCTTTTATTTTAAGTTGGCCGAGGCCAGCTCAATCTCCCAAGGCAGATGTCTAGCAGTTCGTCGGTATAGTGGCGGGTCAGCGTGGCTTATGGCTTATGTGAAGCATATAGTTTGCCATAATAGTCTTCGATCTGAGAGAACCTCAGGCTTTGACGAGAGGACTGCCATCATGCATCTGCAGTCTTGTGATGTGACCTTCCAGCTACTTCTAAATGATATCTTCCTAAAGACAACAAATAGAAAAAGGAACTAGTCTTCTCACCCGCTCGCAGTTGACTAAAGGAGTTACGGAGAATTGACCGTAAGTTAGTGAGCAATGTATTAGTACCGTAGTGCCCGTCTAGTAGAATACATAAAAGTCTGTGATATTCATGTTAATTGTAGATAGTAGGGAATCACTCTAATAAAAGTCATAGAACGATCAACACATCTCTTATTTCTCCACTTACATTACAAAGTGATTACTGGTCAGTAGGCAATTGTAGTGTGTAGGTAAATTATAAGAAATACTGTAATTAAATACCATTTCTACTTGGAACTATATTCGAGACTTTATTCGATGTAACTAGAGGCTTTATCCATATAAGGGAATCAGGACTGCAATAAGATCATACCATGTAACTTGAAGATGGTCTTTGGAAACCATCACTTGAAACCAACCTACATACCAACGGAATCATTAACCTTTCTTTGTTAGAATTAAGTATATGAGTACTGTAATATTTTTAATTCTTGTTTCAACCATCGCTACGAGACGTTCATTTACCCAGGACACATCCCACAATAACTTAGTAGTTATTGTGGGATCTACTACTGCAGAAGCTGTAAGGAAGTGATTGTCGGCCAGTAATGGTAGTCAGTACTACGATTTTAATATTTAGTAGGCAGGAACCAGTGATAGTGGTCAACAGCAATGTGATTAGTAGTCAGAAGCAAGTGATAGCTAGCAAGTGATTAGCGAGCTTTGCACTGACCGTGGGCGCCAGCGTGATGAAGAACTGCCGTTGGTGTTGGGGCCGGCGTTGGCCATGCTAACGGTGTAGCCGGTCGTGCTTCAGGTGCGGCGGAACTCGTCCGCGAACTCGCCCCCATATGCTCTCCCCAGTTCCAGTTCCTGCCCAAAACACATCCAAGTCTGGTTTTATATTGATTTATTTTATTAAAAGAATACGTAATGACTAAGATGGAATGCCTAAGGTAAAATGGTCTAAACGGAGCGATTATGATTGATTGCTAATCAGCATTCAGAGATTAGCGAAACAGGGCAAAACAAATACATACGTGTAGTTATAAAAGTGAAGGAATAAAGAGTAAAACTGTATTCACGAATACTCTGGCACTATAATCCTGTCCTGCGCAGATAGCTAGGCTCCGTTGAGGCTAATCGCCCGACCAGCGATTTTAAAAGTTAAAATGATATGCATAACATGATATAATGGGGCTTCTGCACAAGAAAAATGTTTTTTAAAAAAAAGACGGCGCCGTGAAGCAGTGGCTTAGCAATGCGTTGCGGCGCTAAGGACCACGGTTCAAATCCCGCATAACAAGTATTTGTATGGTCTACAAAAATGCCACGATGCAGGAGAAAATACTAGGATAGGGGTAACTTTAAAAAAAAAAAAAAAACGGCGTGTTTCTGTGTTGTGTACACAGCTGTGAGCTTTACGTGAATACGTACGTGTACGTAACGAAACGACAACAAAATGGCGGCGCTTTCCCCTTTGCTGCGCGCGACGCGTCACACTCCTTACTCAACGTAGCGTATTATTTGATCCTTTAGCCATCGAGTGGTGTAATTACATTTTGATGTTGATGATAGATATGTAGCTGCAACACCAAACTGTATCCCCTGATTTTGTTATCATCAGTATTCTTAATTGCCTCTCACAATAGAAGCAAATTTAAAGACGTTTTCACGTCAGAAAAATCTAAATAACTTAATGTTTTGTGGGTTAAATTATTTCGCATAACACGGTCCAAATATACAATTGTAATGTATAGCGTGCGTAAGTTTTGTGTGTAGTGTGTGACTGACCGGTAGGGTCGCCGGTCTGCACCATGAAGCGCGTGACGCGGTGGTACACGTGTCCGTAGTAGCCGCTGCCATTGTATTGTGGTGTGTTGTGTATGTAGTGTGTAGTGACCGACCGGTGGGGTCGCCGGTCTGCACCATGAAGCCGCGTATGACGCGGTGGAACACGTGTCCGTTGTAGTAGCCGCTGCTCATTGTATTGTGGTGTTGTGTGTGTAGTGTGTAGTGACTGACCGGTGGAGTCGCCGGTCTGCACCATGAAGCCGCGTATGACGCGGTGGAACACGTGTCCGTTGTAGTAGCCGCTGCCATTGTATTGTGGTGTAAGTTGTGTGGTGGTGTAGTGACCGACCGGTGGGGTCGCCGGTCTGCACCATGAAGCCGCGTATGACGCGGTGGAACACGTCCGTTGTAGTAGCCGCCGCTGCCAGTATTGTGGGTGTGTTGTGTGTAGTGTGTAGTGTGTAGTGACTGACCGGTGGGGTCGCCGGTCTGCACCATGAAGCCGCGTATGACGCGGTGGAACACGTCCGTTGTAGCCGCCGCTGCCTGTATTGTGGGTAAGTGTGTAGTAGTGGTGACTGACCGGTGGGGTCGCCGGTCTGCACCATGAAGCCGCGTATGACGCGGTGAACACGTCCGCTGTAGTAGCCGCTGCTGGGTTGTGTTGTGGGTGTGTAGTGTGTAGTGACTGACCGGTGGGGTCGCCGGTCTGCACCATGAAGCCGCGTATGACGCGGTGAACACGTGTCCGTTGTAGTAGCCGCTGCCATTGTATTGTGGGTTGTGTGTGTAGTGTGTGACTGGCCGGTGGGGTCGCCGGTCTGCACCATGAAGCCGCGTATGACGCGGTGGAACACGTGTCCGTTGTAGTAGCCGCTGCCATTGTAGGGTAAGTTGTGTGTGTAGTGTGTAGTGACTGACCGGTGGGGTCGCCGGTCTGCACCATGAAGCCGCGTATGACGCGGTGGAACACGTGTCCGTTGTAGTAGCCGCCGCCATTGTGTGGTGTGTTGTGTGTAGTGGTGTGACTGACCGGTGGGGTCGCCGGTCTGCACCATGAAGCCGCGTATGACGCGTAACGCTTGTGTAGGCCGCCATTGTATTGTGTGTTGTAGTGTAGTGTGTAGTGTGTGACTGACCGGTGGTGCCGGCCCGGCACCATGAAGCCGCGCGACGCGGTGGAACACGTGTCCGCTGGTAGCCGCTGCCATTGTATGTGGTGTAAGTTGTGTGTGGTGTGTGGTAGTGACTGACCGGTGGGGCGCCACCTGCACCATGAAGCCGCGTATGACGCGGTGGAACACGTGTCCGTTGTAGTAGCCGCCATTGTATTGTGGTGTGTTGCTGTGTGTAGTGTGTAGTGACTGACCGGTGGGGTCGCCGGTCTGCACCATGAAGCCGCGTATGACGCGGTGGAACACGTGTCCGTTGTAGTAGCCGCTGCCATTGTATTGTGGTGTAAGTTGTGTGTGTAGTGTGTAGTGTGTAGTGACTGACCGGTGGGGTCGCCGGTCTGCACCATGAAGCCGCGTATGACGCGGTGAACACGTGTCCGCCAGTAGCCGCTGCCATTGTATTGTGGTGTAAGTTGTGTGTGTAGTGTGTAGAGTGTAGTGACTGACCGGTGGGGTCGCCGGTCTGCACCATGAAGCCGCGCGACGCGGTGGAACACGTGTCCGTTGTAGCCGCTGCCATTGTATTGTGGTGTAAGTTGTGTGGTGGTGTGGTGACTGACCGGTGGGGTCGCCGGTCTGCACCATGAAGCCGCGTATGACGCGGTGGAACACGTGTCCGTTGTAGTAGCCGCTGCCATTGTATTGTGGGTGTGTTGTGTGTGTAGTGTGTAGTGACTGGCCGGTGGGGTCGCCGGTCTGCACCATGAAGCCGCGTGGCGACGCGGTGGAACACGTGTCCGTTGTAGTAGCCGCTGCCATTGTATTGTGTGTGTTGTGTGTGTAGTGTGTAGTGACTGACCGGTGGGGTCGCCGGTCTGCACCATGAAGCCGCGTATGACGCGGTGGAACACGTGTCCGTAGTAGCCGCCGCCATTGTATTGTGGTGTAAGTGTGTGTAGTGTAGTGACTGACCGGTGCGCCGGTCTGCACCATGAAGCCGCGTATGACGCGGTGGAACACGTGTCTTGTGGTAGCTGCTGCCATTGTGGGTGGGTGTTGTGTGTAGTGTGTGTGTAGTGACTGACCGGTGGGGTCGCCGGTCTGCACCATGAAGCCGCGTATGACGCGGTGGAACACGTCCGTTGTAGTAGCTGCGCGCAATAGCCAGGTGTAGTTGTGTGTGTAGTGTAGTAGTGTGTAGTGACCGACCGGGTGTGCCGGTCTGGCACCATGAAGCCGCGTATGACGCGGTGGAACACGTGTCCGTTGTGTAGCCGCTGCCATTGCATTGTGGGTTGTGTGTGTGTGGTGGTGTGACTGACCGGTGGGGTCGCCGGTCTGCACCATGAAGCCGCGTATGACGCGGTGGAACACGTGTCCGCTGTAGTAGCCGCTGCCATTGTATTGTGGTGGGGTGTGTTGTGTAGTGTGTAGTGTGTAGTGACTGACCGGTGGGGTCGCCGGTCTGGCACCATGAAGCCGCGTATGACGCGGTGAACACGTGTCCGTTGTAGTAGCCGCCGCCATTGTGCCAGGTGGTGTTGTGTAGTGTGTAGTGTGTAGACTGACCGGGGGTCGCCGGTCTGCACCATGAAGCCGCGTATGACGCGGTGAACACGTGTCCGTTGTAGTAGCCGCTGCCATTGTATTGTGGTGTAAGTTGTGTGTGTAGAGTGTAGTGTGTAGTGACTGACCGGTGGGGTCGCCGGTCTGCACCATGAAGCCGCGTATGACGCGGTGGAACACGTCCGTTGTAGTAGCCGCTGCCATCAGGTGTGGTGTTGTGTGTGTAGTGTGTGGTGTGTAGTGACCGACCGGTGGGGTCGCCGGTCTGCACCATGAAGCCGCGTATGACGCGGTGGAACACGTGTCCGTTGTAGCCGCTATTGTATTGTGGTGTAAGTTGTGTGTGTAGTGTGTAGTGTGTAGTGACTGACCGGTGGGGTCGCCGGTCTGCACCATGAAGCCGCGTATGACGCGGTGGACGTGTCCGTTGTAGTAGCCGCTGCCATTGTATTGTGTGTTGTGTGTAGTGTGTAGTGTAGTGACTGACCGGTGGGGTCGCCGGTCTGCACCATGAAGCCGCGTATGACGCGGTGGAACACGTGTCCGTTGTAGTAGCCGCTGCGTGCGAGCGCGCAGAAGTTCTCGGCGGCGCGGCACGTCGGCACCGAACAGCCGGATGTGCACGTCGCTCAGCGACGTGTGCACCGCTTGCTCGTAGATGCGCTGCGCCTGCACAGACAACAAAAGTCTTTTAAATTAAACTAGTTTACAGCACCCATGGTCACGGAGGAACAAGGTGTTAGACGTCCTAATGTTGAACTTATTTTATATTGCCGACGATAAGAGTACTTTAGCATCTATGGTCACGGGGAGATCCCAGTGACCATGTGGTGACAAATATGGGTGATTTAAATATATTATAGTGTAATTTAAATGTGCAGTGTCTGCGTGAACGTTTCTTTTCTTCTTTGGTAATGTACTTGTACAGTTGTATTTTACCAGTGTCAAGTAACATAAAATAAGCGAAATTTATAGGTGTAGAAAGTAGTAAATAGTTAAGGGCATCAAACTGTAAATATAAACGAGCTAAAAGTCCTAACGGTAAGTGGCTTCATGGACACCAGCAACCATGTTCAAAAGGCCAGAGATGCAGTCTTTTTGGGTAACAAATCTAGAAGTAAAGTCATAAAATATGTTATATAAATATTATATAAAATGAATGTATGTCCGTTGGCTTTTATGTATTCTGTTAGACCCATGCATATACATTACAGACCACCCCAGAAACATTGCTAATAGTAAAACCACTTGAGTAATCTAGAACCTAGAATGCTGACACAGTTTTCTGTTTATGAAGACAGTAGAGGCTCCCATTATTGGAACCACAGCCAGTCGATACCTAACATCCATTGCGTTCGTTTCAAAAGCCTCGATCTAACCATTCCTATACCATTATTCCGATTACGATGAATCTCTAATGAGATTCAAATTTGAGAAAAGATAATGAAAATGCAGCTGGTCCTAGCTAAAATAAGAAAATAAAATAACCTTGGCCCTCAGTAGCAGAGATAATATCTTCTTTGACGGCTTTTCATTAAAGATATCCCGGTCCGCGTCGGGGCTCTTAACGTCGTCGGACTTCGTCGTGAGAACATGTAGAAACGATTCTTCTTGTAAGCACTGCAGAACAGCGTGGGTACTTCACGTTGAGCAAGGTAGGGTTCTCGAGCCTTCCATCTCTAAGGTTGTCGCTACTTTTGATTGATTTGTCCGCCCTGCAATAGAAGCAAATTATGTTTGTCCATCCAATTATATATAATGTTTTACTGGAAATATTGAACATACTAGAACACTTTATATTGATATCATACCCAAAGGAAAAATGCACTTAGACATAAGGTTGCGTTTGCTTGCATCAATTAGTTTGAGCGTTGATGGAGCTTACGCTACACATTTATTAAGATGACAGAGGATATTGACCTTCTTCGGGAACATTCTCGTGCTACGTGATAACTGGCAACACGCAATTGGCTGTCGTAACAGTACTAATAAGCCAAGGCCTAATAAGAGTTAATATTCTAACGCTCACCAGATGTCGCTAGTTGAATTGAAAAATTATTCTTGATGAAATGTTAATTTTTTTAATGTTAATATTTACTTCATAAAATCAATCGGTTTCACAAGGGTCGCTCGACAACTGATGCTGAAGTTGAGCTGATTAATATATTTTCAATGCATGTTCTCCCATGCATTGAAAAATATATTTAATCAGTTTCACAGGATGCTTTGGGTATATTCTGTGACCTATCCAAAGCCTTCGATTGTGTTCATAATGAGACATTAATCAGAGACTACAACACTACGGTAAGAAGCAATGCTCAAATTAATTGTTTCATATTTAGTAACAGAACGCAAAAGTTGTCATTAATAGTATGAGCTCTTCCGGGTCGATAGTACAAATCGGCGTGCCTCAAGGCTCAATTCTCGGCCCTTTCTGTTTCTTGTATATATTAATGACTTACTTTACATGGTAGGGGATAACTATAATATAGTATTATTTGTTGATGACACTTCATTAATTTTCAAATTAATGCGACAATTATTAAAATATGACGAAGTAAATAATGATATATCTAAATTAGTAAATTGATTTAATGTTAATAACTCCAAACGTCAGACAATTAAATACTAATGTAATTTTAAATGGGGAGGAATTGTCGATACCACCATTTTCTTGAATAACACTAGACGCGAAGCTTCAATGGAGCCCCATATATCAAAGTTAGCAAGCAGACTTAGTTCTGCAGCATATGCTGTAAAAAGATTAGAAATGTTACCAGTGTGGAAACAGCTAGACTTGTTTATTTTAGCTATTTCCATAGCATAATGTCGTATGGTATTTTGCTATGGGGACACGCGACTGACACTGAAATTATATTTGTTTTCCAGAAGAGGCCATAAGAGCATCTATGATTTAAAACCCAAAGAGTCGCTCCGACAAAATTTAAGGAAATTAATATATTAACTTTGGCCTCTCAATACATTTATGAAAATGTAATGTATGTACACAAAACTAAAAGTAGTTATACAAAATAAGTGATATTCATTCTGTAAATACTAGGAACAAACACAAGCTAGTAGTACCAGTTGCTGACTCACCGAGTCAGTAATTCATTCTTGGGGCGATGTATACGCTTTACAACAAAATCCCAGAAAATATACAAAATTCGACCTGCTCAAAATTCAAAACTTTATTAAACATAGTTTGTATAAAAGGGTTATTATAATATTAAGGAATTTATGGATGATAATAACCCTGGGAATGAGTGTTCTCTACCAAGCTATTTCTAATTTGTTTTGTGTGGTTAAATGTGTAACATACATGATTGTAAGCTGTTATTTAAAAAAAAAGTCCCGCTGGGTTTCTTGCTGGTTCTTCCCAGGACAGAGGTTTTTTTCGAACCAGTGGTAATTAAAGAAAAGAGGACTTCAATAAGTATTATTAATAATCTATATTGAATAAAACAGTTTCTGTTTCTGAGGTGAACATATTTGTCACCCAGATCGAATTCAAATAAAAGTGGAAGCCTTATTTACTCATTAAAACTGCAATAACGGTATATCATTATTTATTTAATTGAACTTAAATATAAAATTTGGATACTCTTTGAAAAATAACCCTGTATATAGAGAATAAAGGGTGACAAACGCGCACAGTCCTTCTGATGGTAAGTTGATGCTGCGATCAATAGACATCTTCATCAATTTCGATTAGGAATCAAAATGGTGTTATTATCCCTGACGGCACTGGCGCTCTATACCATTCAGCCTGGAACACAGCAGTGCAAGCACTCCTAGGTAAGAGGGTGGTGTTTACCCTGATGGAATCCTAGGCACACTGGCGAACTGATCTTGCTTAGCACAAGCCTATTCATTCTTACCTTGAAGACACCCACCGTCCTCATTTTAAGGAGCTGCCATTCAGAACACATTGTAATACAAGATCTTGTGTTTGTCATGCAGAACGACTAGCGCCCCCCTCACGCTCTACACTGAAGTTTTACCCTGAGAGGTGAGTTGAAACCGAAATTTTAGTAACCACTATACTGTATATTGGCACTGCTTCGTTGATAAAGTGGGCGTAAACGCAACTGCTTAGCATGAGGTCTCGGGTTCAAAGCACGGGTCAGCCAAAAGTCAATTTTTCTGTAAAGAAATCTCAGTAGCAGTCCGGAGTTGAAGTTGGCGGTGTTTCACCTTCGTGCCTCGGAAAGCACTAAAGCTGTTTGTCCTGCGCCTGATCTCTCTCCGGTCGTGTCGGCTACCGTCCCATCGGACTATGAGAGTGAACGAAAAGAGAGTGCACCTGTGCTTGCACATACACACATAATCCTGTCCAGCGCAGATGGCTAGTCTCAGTTGAGACTGGTTGATGATTGCATTAGAGTGGGACGATCGTCCCACTCTAATGCAATCTCTCTCTCAGTTTATGAGTAAAGCATACCTGAAACAGCGCGAGGTGCAACGGCCTTCAAATTCTAGGCACCTGTTTGTGACCAGGTTGGCCACGCAATCTGTTAGCACATGAAATGACCACGCATCGAACACCACGTTAGAGGTGAATGGACTCAGATTTCTCCAGCTCGCGTGTCGCCATTCTGGTGGATGATAGTGTAAATGAGAAAATCAATCAATAGCCCTTATAATTTATAATTCATTTATTTCTCCGACTTCACAAACAGCCAACAAAAGAGTCGTGCTGGCGCTAAGCGCTTGCTTTAAATTTAACAGTATGCGAACAACACGATTCATCTCGCCGTATAAAATTGTTGATTACAATTTTGTAAACATATATTGAACAAATCTAACGGACAATAATTAATAATCGGTACAATAATCGGACAATATATTAATAGAATCAGGCGTTACTTTGCGGAATCCATTATATTAACCCTTTCAGAACGGAATGTTTGGTACATTCCGTTCTAAAAGGGTTAATGAGCGTGCGTGATAAAAAGTCTAGCGTGAATTTCGTTTTATTGCCCCGAAACGGTCTCGATCGATTGTGCGTTAATTTAACTATATAGCGTAAAAAGCATCGCGGGCCTCAGAGAGGGTAGTGACGTGTCTGTGTGTTGATAGACGTGACGATTGTGGACGGCAGCGGTTGACGCAGGTATATTGTATTTGACGGCACCTGCGCCGTCGCACGTGCCTGGCGGGAGTTCTTGTAAACAACACGTGCATCGCACACCTGCAGCGGCGCCTGTGCTTTAAAAACTTGTTTTGCTTGTATAAAACAGACGGAGTGACCGCCGTTTGGGTAGACTTGGCTCTGGCGTGGCACGGTGCACTTGTTGTATTCCGCTACTAGCTTATCCTTGACACATTGGACAATTAATTCGTGCAAACGAATTAATTATTATTCTCAACAATAAAATTGGTCTCGGTACAATTATAGTTGTTTAGCTCTGTTGTTGCTGGTTCTTCCCAGGACAGGGGTTTTATCCGAACCAGTAGCAGTAGTACTATATTGAATAATAGTGATTCTATTCTGGACTAAAGCCTTTCCTTGTGACTCTACATTTTAATAACATCCTACATAACATTCAAGTTTGAAGTTATGTTACAGCCTATCAAAAGTCTAAAGAAAAGGTAATGTTGCCGTTGAGGCAGTTAAAATAAAGTGTATGACACATGATTTTTCCATACATACAATTTAACCAATTAAATGAAAACATTTTGAACATGTTCATGGCTGTATGCTGTGTAATTGGTCGAATTTCTACCACAGACTTGTGAAGGGCTGGATTAGGCTTGGGTAAAAAATAATGATATATCGAAATATCTAATCTCGATATTTTCTGTCGATATTTTAGAATATCGAATTCGTATCAATTTCGATATATTTGAATATGTTATATTTATTTTTTAATTTAAGAGACAATATAATTTAAACATTCATGCGCTGTTGTTTCTTTTTCGTCGTCGAAACGGCCAGTAATAAAATTTTGGCCCTCATCCTACTACATCATGCAAAACAGGACGATATATCGATATTTATCACGCGATACATATCGGTACTGTTCGATGTTTAAAAATATCGATACGATACCTATCGATATTTCTTTTTCACTTGCCCATCCCTAGGCTGGATGACATTAAGTTTGTGACAAAAAAAAATTACTCAATATAAGCCAGTGCTTGACCGCAATTCCACCTGGTAGTAAGTAGTGATGAAAGGCCTAGATGATAAATCGTCTTAGTGTTAGCTAGCCTATCCCACTCTTGCTTTGATCTATTTTCTATGTTGTAAGAGCTGTTAGCCTATGCGGCTCTTACAGCTTCATCTGACACAGGGCTCGCCTTTAAGACACCCAGACTGTAATCAAGTAATCGGAGGAATGCTTGGGTAAGTAGTCAAACCGCTTGATTTGAATGCGTAGAATATCGACAACAGGGTGAAGGCCCACCCACCACCTGGTTGTGCGAGTGGAAAGGGAGGAGGAATTAAGTCATGTAACGTGCACACTCTCCTAAATGCATCCTATAGAATACCAAGATGTTGGCTTCCTGTGCCTATTCTACCAAAATATTTATTTCTACCAAATCAAGGTCACCAATAAACCTCTAAACACTTCTCTCTATGTGATATTAGTGAAGAGTACCGTCCAAACTCCATATTGGGTAACTGCTGTACTTGATGTTGCAAGTCCTGGAACCTTTGCAGGCTCGTCCAAAACCTTGTGCAGCCTGCCGGTCAGGAAGTGGAACACACGCACCTGTAATCATAGTTTTAACATCTCAATATCTTAAAAATAAATAACTTCTAAGATGTTTGAATTTTAGTTCAAAAAATTCCTTTAAAAAGCAGCAGTGTCAGCACCAATGCGACTGTAATCTGATAATTAAGGGTAAAGACTGCGCTTCGTATAGTCGTAGATTCGAATCCGTCCGTAATCTCTGCAATCACCATTTTCACCTTTCTCTCTCTACAGCCTATTAAAGTCCACTGTTAAACAGAGGCCTCTTCAATGATTGCTTTATAAGGCACTTGCCATAGTTGCCAGGCTTGGCAGGCGGGTTGGCAACGGCAGTTTTTTTATTTTCTAGTCGTTATAAGAATGAAGCTTCTACCTATTATCTCCTGGTTTTCCCCTCTATCGGTTCTTACGATACCAATGGGACTATATGGGATATTGGTAGCCTTACACCTGCACTACACAGCAAAAACCATTATAATTGTATAAATTCAATTCGCCGTGAGGAGGTCGCGGCGTAAAAGCTTTACTGCTTTATACATGGTAGTCTCGCTGCAGCTATATTATGGTAGTAGCATGAATGGGTCAGCTCGACCAGGGTGGGACCACGCTCTCACAGAATACCAGCGTAAAATAGCAGCTTAATGGAGATGTGTGTTTCGTATGGTGTCAAGAACCGGGGAACCTTTTTACTGGAACTCTTACCTCAGGGGTGACAACGCATCTGAATTTTGATTCTCAATTGAATATAAATGTTGATGTCTATGGGCCACAGCATTCACTTACCATCAGGTGGACTGTGTGCTCATTTGTCAACTTTATTCTATAAAAAAAAAAAAGAATCCATCACCCATTTCGTCCCGAGGGTGTCGTAAGAAACGACTACGGGTAATACCAGAAATACCTTATCGCTCCCCATAGATGGCAGTATAACCATTTCCTTTACGTCAGACGTATAAAACCAGTAAAGGGCAGTGGCTTCAAAGGCTGTGATAAATCCACCTGCCAAGTGTGACGATAAAGCAAAGCTTCCCTACAACGGAACAGGCCCAAGTCCAGCAGTGGACTTTTACTGCACCACAAAGAAACCGTAGAAGTTGAATTTTAAGTGCTGATTTAGATATACATATATAATATGCAATGTTTCTTAGCAAATAAGAACTTTTAATTAAATGCAATCAAGTTATCGATATCTAGTCAAGCAAATAACCCTGAGAAAGAATTAAAAAAAAATTCAAGTTACTCCACTTTGTCCATGTCATTCACCTTTCAGAATTTTGACTAGGTCTGTTGTTATATGTAAGATGCTATTATAACGTTAAAAATGAAACAGTTTTGTTAAATCTAGATATTATGAGGGTACCTTCCTGTCTAAGCTGATTGAAGCCATCTTCTTGCCATCTGGTGAAAATGCTAATGCCGTAGGATATGTTTTATTCTTAACAAAGTCAAACAGGTTTGTCTCCATTTGGACTGGAAATTCACATTTTCGGAAACTGGAACTCGTGTTTTGGCCCCGTCCAGTACTCTACGATGCCAGCCTTGTCAACAGAGACTGCTACTTCAAAAACTGGGTTATACACTATAGTTGCCACAACACTTTGATGAAGTGTTTCAAATGTATGCAAGGGGGTGCCTGAGCTTTGTGTACCATCAAACACATGGATTTTGTTTGTAGATTTCTCTGATCTGAAAAACATAATATGATATTAAAATATTAACATTTACTAAAAATTATTAAAATATTAACTAAGACGAGGGATGTCAAGGAGAGATACAAATTCAAATTGTTTATTGCGTGTCACATTACAAATTTAAGATGTTACAATTGATAGGTATACATGTGACGCCTTGCAAGGGCATAGCAACACTAGAGAACTAACTATTTTTGTATAATCTAACTTTTAAACATAAATTATAAAATATATCATCAACATTCAATATTATTCTATATAAGAAATACAATATAGTCGAAGTATTCTTTCTTTGTCATTATCGTTAAAAAATGCAATCAAAGTATAATAACATATATTAATAAGGAATGTTTTTAATTGTTTAATAAATTGCGCAGGGTTTTCTAGAATTCATAGATCATAGAGTAAACAACACAATTTGAGAAAATTAAAGAAGATATGATAAATGGTTCTTCTTTAGTTGAGTATTGACACTAGTCAATTTAAATACTTTTTAAGATTTATTTGTACATTTTTAAAGGCATGTATTTAACGCGGCGACAAATTAACCTGAATTTGGGATTTAAAAATTAAAGCCGGTAGCAAAAATAATAGGTTGGCAGCTACAGTGAAGGATAATTTAAAGTAGAAAGTAGCAGCTTTATAATCATTTGTAACCGTTGTTTTAATTTAAACTGGCATTTTTTTTGTTTTGGTAACTGTATTTATTGTTAAGCGAACACTTGACGGCGGATAAAAAGTAGAAAATAGGCTTTCTTAAATTATACAATGAGTTTGTATATAAAGTTAACTGAAATAAGATGAAAATATGAACATGGTCATAAAAACAAACTTTGTGCGACATTTTAAGAGCTCTAAATAAAGCAAATAGTGACATGCAAAAAAACATTGTTTGTCTATAGTTTTATTTCTTGACTTATAATTTTCCTACAATGGCGAAACAGTAACCTATTGTTGTCTATAATACAATGTTTGTTATCACACTTAATATTATTCGCATATCATTATTTATAGTACCTCGCCTATGATACTGACTATGCCGTTTAATATATTTGTTACCTTAAAGTAGCAGCCATTATTTAGTTTTTATAAATTCTTGCATTTTGAAGCTCATCTAATATAATTATTGCTAAAATATGTAATCGCTGCTACAATTTTTTAGTAACAAAATAGTCGCCCTTTAAATTGTTAGTCGCCTCGAAAATAATTAGCCATTTTAAATACCTACTAAAAGTCTAACTAAAAATAAAAATTAACCAACCAAATAATAATGTAATTTATTAATGATGGTGTAAACTACTCAATTCTAACTCAACCTGTTATGTGATTTTATGTCAAAAGAAACACAATTTAAATCAGAACTATTCTGTGTCAACTCTAAAAGCCTGGCCCGATTGACTCCTGAAAGCCTTTATAATGAAATATCTCTCGACACCCTGATCCAAAACACCAGGCCTCATGCAACCTAAACTAATTAATTGCTTTAATTGGTTTTATACAACATCCATATAATGTAAAATCTATAAAATTTGGTTTGTAAAAAATAAGTTTTTATTTATATCTTTACTAGCTTCCTGCCTAATTTCCATAATAAACATATAAAAGACATGTTTTTTGTGTCTGTTAGTGATTGCGAAACTTCTGAAGACTTGACCGATTGAGGTCATATATACACAATATATTTGTATTGTCAAGATGATGGTTCATTGCTATGCTAGGGAATTCCGCCATTGCCGGTCCCAAGCCCGGATGAGAAAGGAGGAGGGTTGGTTCCGCCGGAGAGAGTGGGTGTATCCGGTGGACTAACACACCCACCTGCGCTAGGACCTGCGCAGTCGAGCGCCGTACGCGGGGATGAAGGAGTCCTGGAGGGTTGAGCCAATCGTCACTGGGGTATATAGTGGCGAGAGGCAACTTGCCCTCTTTGATCCGGATTTCAAGCTAAACGGTGGCCCTATCTGCTAACCACAGATAGGGAAATGGCCAAGCGCCCCGTCAGAGGGTCGCAGGCGAGGGACATGGGAGCTGCCTAGTTTTCCTGAAAAAGGGCTAGGTGGTGGTAAAGGCCATGCTGACGGAGCATGTGACAGTTTAGGTAGTGGGGATGGGCCTTTTCAGCCCTATCTACTAGCTGGGTCGAGCTCCCGATGTCGGGCTGTGAGCCAACTTCGCGTCCCTATATTCCCCCGGTAATCCTAACGCCTGAAATTCTTTTTTAAAGTAGGGCGTTCCCAAAGATGAGGGTTCCATGGAGGGTGGGAAGACTGGGGGACGAATTTTAAACACAAAAAATAAATATGGACAATTTTAGGCCCAGTAGGAAAGAGGGAGAGGTGTCAGAGGTGCTTACCAGAGACACCAATAAACAAAGGGGAACCGCCATTAAACCGACGGTTCCACGGACTGTACCATCCAGCGTAGGTGGCCCCACCGGGACAACTTCGCGCTTGACGTTCCCAAAACCAGTTCCAAACCTGAGAGTTGGACGCGAAAAGGAGCAAGGCCCGCGAGTAACAAAACTCTGCGGAGCCCCAGAGAACGGACGACCTTTTCTGCTGCCTGGTAAGTGGTGAGATGCAGGGAAAGGCAAGGCACCCAAAAGGTCACTTGCCGACCTGACGGACCATCAGGAGGGTCTATCCCTGCAGGCAGTAGTGTAGGCCAAAGAAGAATAAGAAGCTGCGAGAAAAAGGCCGAAGAGAAAACCAAAACCAAGGGGCTGGGAGGAACTGCCACTGAGGTGTTTGGGCTGGAACCAGTAGCTTGCTGAAACTGGGAAGGATAAAATCCAGCCCAAGTGGAAGTCGCGGCCTTGGGGACCAGCTCTAAGATATCCGCCAGGAAGCAGCGAGCGGCCAAGCGTCCTGGGAAGAAGGAAAGAGCAGCCAAAAGGATGCTGGAAGACTCCACCTCGCCGAGAGGCGAGCACAAAAAGTGCGACTCGAACAGCAACCAAAGGCTGCAAGAACCAGCTACGCTTCCGCTGCTAAAGCAGATTTGGGTGTGGCCTTAAAGTGTGCGCGTTCAGGTCACATAGGAAGGAAGTAGCTGAACCAGCTACGCTTTCCGCTGCTAAAGCAGATTTGGGTGCTAAGAATCTCCGGTGGAGGTTCGGTTGCCACCAATGACGACTCGACCTGGCAACTTATAACGCACGCACTCTGAGGACTGACGAGAAGATCCTGAGCTGGAAGAAGAGATAGACAAGTTGCGCTGAAATATTATAGGATTATCCGAGGTCCGAAGAGAGGGGGAGGACACGGTAATTCTCGAATCCGGCAACTTGTTCTATCACCGGGAGGGCGACCATCTGTCCCAAGGAGGTGTCGGATTTATCGTCCACAAGTCTCGTTAACAACATTATAAAGATTGGGAGTGTGTCGACGAGGGCGTACCTTATACTCAGAATCACCAAACGGTATTCGCTGAAGGTCATACAGGTTTACGCACCAACCTCGGCACACCCCGATGAGGAGGTGGAGGAAATATATGAGGATATTTCTAGAGCCATGCATTCCTCCAAAACCCACTATACGGTGTTAATGGAGACTTCAACGCAAAGCTAGGCACAAGAGAGAACGGTGAGCTGAAAGTAGGAAATTCGGATTAGGGCAACGACCCAAGGGCCAGCAGCTGGCCGACTTCATGGAGAAAGAGGGACTTTATGATGAACTCTTTCTTCCAGAAGCGGCCCCACAGGAAGTGGACCTGGTCGAGCCCCGACGGTTCGACAAAAAATGAGATTGACTTCATTATAACGACTAGACGCCAACTGTTCAGTTATGTCTCAGTGATCGCGAGGGTGAAAACTGGTAGCCATCACCGAATGGTTAGAGGCACAACCTAAACGTTAAGTTGGAGGTGTCGTCTAATGAAGTCAACGCTCCGTCCCCATCGTGCTCTAATCCAAAGTCCCGAAACCTTTCAGCTCGCGTTACAAAACCGTTTTCAGTGCCTAGAAGATTGCAATGCAGTGGACGATATGAATGACAAGCTCGTGGAAACTGTCCATGCGGTCGGAGCTAAGTTTTGTAAGACCCGCCGCAGAAGAACACAAAATCTCCGATCACACTCTTAATCTCATGGCTGTTAGACGGGAAATGAAGCTGCAATCTTCAGTAGATTTGATAGCATACAGGCAACTGAACAGACAGATCTCCAAATGCATGCGGCGGGACTTACGCAACTTTAATACTGCTCGTATTGAAGAAGCGATCGAGCGGAACCAGGGCTCCAAAGTCTTTGCTAGAGATCTGTCTGCCAGAAAGAGCCAACTGTCGAAGCTGAAGACCGAGTGTGGCAGCGTCGTTTCCGGGACACCTGAGATTTTGAGTGAGATTGAGAGGTTCTATGGGCAGCTGTACACATCATCGATGGAGCCACACGCAAGTGTGAGTAACGATCCAAGAGCAAGTCTTATCCGACACTATTCCGATGATATTCCGGACGTCAGTCTGAGCGAGATTAGAATGGCTCTCGAGCACCTTAAAAACGGCAAGGCCCGAGGCGAGGATGGAATTACAGCGGAGCTTCTGAAAGCGGGTGGAAAACCGGTACTTGTAGTCCTTCAGAAGCTCTTTAATTCCGTCCTCCATGGTGGCACTACACCGGAGGCGTGGAGCAGAAGTGGTGGTCTTGTTCTTAAGAAAGGCGACAACGCTCTCTTGAAGAACTACAGACCGATTTCCTTCTGAGCCGCGTCTACGTGCTGTTTTCGAGAGTCATTACGAATCGTCTCGCATGCAGACTCGACGACTTCCAGCCTCCCGAACAAGCGGTTTCGAAAAGGCTTTAGCACCATAGACCACATACATACCCTTCGACAAATTATACAGAAGTCCGAAGAGTACAATTTGCCACTATGTCTGGCGTATGTGGACTATGAGAAAGCCTTTGATTCCGTCGAAATTTGTGCTGCAGTCCCTTCAGCGGTGCCAAGTGGACTGTCGGTATATCGAGGTGCTGAAGTGTTTGTACAGTAGGATTACGATGGCTATCCGAGTACAGAACCAGAGTACGAAACCTATCCAACTGCAGAGAGTGTAAGACAGGGTGACGTAATATCCCGAAACTCTTCACCGCTGCATTGGAAGACGTTTTCAAGCTACTGGACTGGAAAGGATACGGTATTAACGTCAATGGCGAGTACATCACTCACCTTCGATTTGCCGACGATATAGTCCTTATGGCAGAATCGCTGGAGGACCTACACTATGCTCATGACTCAATAGTCTCCCAACGTATAGTCTCAAGATGAACATGGACAAAACAAAATCATGTTTAATGTCCATGTCACACCTATGCCGGTAGTTGTTGGAGCACTAAGCTCGAAGTTGTTGACGAATATGTTTACCTGGGACAAATAGTCCGACTAGGTAAGTCCAACTTCGACCGAGAGGTCAATCGACGGATTCAACTCGGCTGGGCAGCGTTCGGGAGATTACGACCCATCTTCTCGTCAGGCATACCTCAAAACCTCAAAACTAAACTGTACAACCAGTGCGTGTTGCCAGTGATGACATATGGAACTGAGACGTGGTCCTTCACTACTGGCCGTATGAGGAAGCTCAAGGTCGCTCAGCGAGCTATGGAGAGGGCTATGCTCGGGGTTTCTCTGCGTGATTAACTTAGAAATGAGGATATCCGCAGTAGAACCAGAGTAACCGACATAGCCCAAAGGATTAGTAAGCTGAAGTGGCAATGGGCCGGCCATATAGCTCGAAGAACCGACAACCGTTGGGGAAGAAAGGTTCTCGAGTTACAGCCTCGTACCGGCAGGCGAAGTGTAGGGCGTCCCCCCACTAGATGGAGTGACGACCTGGTAAGACATGCAAGAAGTCAATGGATACAGGTGGCTCGGGGCCGTGCTTTGTGGCATTCCTTGGGGGAGGCCTATGTTCAGCAGTGGACTTGTGAAGAGCTGTAATGATGATAATGATGAGCTGACGACATCCTCGTGGCAATACAGAGGAAGATGATCAGCGAGGCCTGGAGTAGCCAGGATCCTGATGCGTCGGGCCCAGTTTTAGAGGCAAACCCATTTACATGGAGGGTGTCCTGAAGCTGTGGTGCGACGATCAGAAGGCTCTGGACTGGTTGAAGGGGAATATTGCTACCCTCGACCTTAAATCCAACACCTCGCTGATCATAAAGAAACAGTCGGAGATGCCACAAGGAGTCAAATGGTATCCTTATCCCTGATGCCCAGGAAGCCTGAAAGACTCACGCGACATTGGTCGTGCTGGCGTACCAGAACCGCTGGGTAAACATCAGGACTGGCTGCTACCTCGTTGTTTCGGTGCCGGAGGATCATATCCCGACCCTAATGAAAGCCGGACGCCGTCTCGCATGTGTGGGCGGTATACGTAGAATTCCAGGGTCGTGGAGGTAAATTTTGCCACTCCACCAAGCAAAGAGGCAGATAACAAACCGGAAGTCATGGATACCGGGGCCATGGTTACCGGTACAGCGGAATCACTGGATGCCAAGTCCAGTGAATAAACGGCCTGCACAACTGACCCGAAGCCCCAGTAGAGATCGGGCTCAGCGGCAGCTCACTGAGTGACGAAGAGGACTACATTTTGCCGACCACTTCCGCCTCGGTAGCTGACGATGAAACCCGAGATCTGCTGGCAGCCCTGCCCTAATGATGGCGTGTCCTTCGTCCAAAACTAGCCTAGTGTAGGCCAACCTCCACCACAGTGAAACTGCATCGGCTCAGTTACGCAAGTGGTTGAGGCTCAAAGGACGGCCATAGCCTTAATCCAGGAGCCGTGGGTTGGGGCTAGTAGAATCAAAAGCCTAAACAACCTAAAAGGTAAGCTATTCTACAGCTCTGAACACGACAAGCCTAGAGCGTGAAGCTAGACACTAATAAAGATATCTGTGCACAACCATTAACAGATTTCTGTTCCAGAGACATGTATGCCGTGGCAATACAATATACACAGGAGGGAAGACTAGTCGTCGCCTCGGTCTACATGCCGGAGGAAGACACTCCTACCCCTCATGACCTCGTCAGACTGGTGAATTTCTGCGAGAGGACCGGACTAGAGGTTGCGATCGGGACGGATTCCAACGCGTATCATCCCCTCCGCGGTATGGAAAAACCGAATGAACGAGGTAACGTGTTAGTTGAATATCTATTTAGCACTAACCTAACCATTAAGGAATATCCTAACTAAACAGAACACGCAGGGATCCATCTCTCTAAAGAAACCCGACGGAAGTTACTCAACATCGCCGGATGAAGCCCAACGCATCCTAATTGAAACGCACTTCCCAGGTTGCTGCGTAACTCAGGAGGTAAACCGGCATGAAGATACACTGACACCAACAGCAGTAGACTGGAATTTAACACAGAGAGTGGTAACGATGGTTAAAATCCATTGGGCCATTCACAGTTTCCTCCCTATAAGGCGGTAGGAACTGACAGCATATTCCCACATTCCTACAGTGGGGTAAAGACCTAATAGTCATAATTGTTGCCATAATGAGAGCCTGTCTGGCCTTAAATATGTTCCTAGGGATGGAGGGAAGTGAGTCACATTCATACCCAAACCAGGTAAGAGCGACTATACAGACCCTAAATCCTACAGACCCATTAGCCTCACATCCTTTCCTAAAGACGATGCAGAGGATGTGTAGAGGAATTAAGGGGTTTGCTAATGAACTTACCGCTACACGACAAGCAACACGCCTACAGCCTAGGTAAATCGACAGAATCGGCACTTCACCAGGTAATAACAAAGATTGAAGAGGCCATCCAAAACAAAGAAATTTGTCTAAGTTCCTTCATAGATATAGAAGGTGCTTTGAGAGAACGAACTTCTCCAGCATAAAAGTGCACTAGTAGACATAAAGTTGAACCGCAATTGATTGACTGGATAGTAAACATACCAGTACACGAACAATAAAGATTTCTGTGAATCTCAAACAATCCAGATTAAGAAAGGCTGCCGCAGGGTGGGGTTCTTTCACCTCTTTGTGGAATATGGTCATTAATGGACTCATCAGCAAATTAAATGCCAATCACTTCTACACAGTAGGTTGTGCTGATGAACTGACAATACTGGTCTCTGGAAAGACAAGCATGGTATGCGACCTGACCCAAGCGACTCTCCGTAGTGGAGAGATGGTGCAGGGAATACGACTTAACCGTCAATACAAATAAACGGTTCTAGTAATGTTCACACAAAACGAATGCTGAATATCTATCATCTCCAAGTCTTTTCAGCACAAAACTCCAGCTATCCTCCTCTGAGGTAAAATATTTAGGTCTTACCTGACAGTATACTCAACTGAATACACATAAAAAACAAAATCAACAAAGCTAGTACAACTTTCTCAATGCAGAAACATGATTGGCAAAAGATGGGGTCTGACGCCAAAAATCATACTGTGGCTGTACAAAACTGTAATTCGGCCCATGATCACATACGGCGCCTTAGAGGCGATGCTGAAGCTAACCCCGCTTCATCTACACATACAACAAGAAGCTACTAGCTGCTATTAGACACAAGACCTTAAATCTTGGAGTAAGAATAGAGTCCTCATACAGGCATAATTGATATAATTCTCTCAAATTCCTATCTTATGCTTTTATACAAGATCACTAAAACAATTTGTATTCGATAAGAAGTACAAGATACAATTAAATGAAACCAACCAGCCGGAAGGATTAAGCCCAAAAGAGCTTAGAGTTTCACCGATGGTTCTAAAACAAATGAAGGTGTAAGATCTGGAACTTTCTCTGAAGACCTCAATATCGACATATTTGACACCGCTGGGTACCTACAACACAGTCTTTCAGGCGGAATGTATGGGTATCATTCAAGCAGCCATAGCAATAGATGCTAGGAAGATTAATGACTTCTCCATCAGAATACTGACCGACAGTAGAGCGGTACTACAAGCTCTGAGTTGCAATGTGGTGAACTCGGGACTAATATATGAATGCCATCAACGATTAAATGAGGTATGTAAACACAACAATGTGACTCTGCAATGGATAAAGGGACACAGTGGATCAAGAGGCAATGATGCAGCAGAGGAACTAGCCAGGAGAGGACCAGCTCTGGGCAATATAGGCCGGAACCAATCATACCGATCCTTTTTGGTAATGTTTGTTCACTGGTAAGTACAAACTTCACTAATCAACACGCTCAGCTTTGGAAAATCTAGTAGACTGTAGACAAGCTAGGGAGGCCCTGCCAGAAATAAACAGCTGTTTAATCAAGGTTTTAATGAGATTGAACAAGCCGCAGATCAGGATAGTAACAAGTACTATCACAGGACACGCACCTTTAACAAACATTTATTTACCATAGGTGTCACAGATAGTCCCCTGTGCAGGGCATGTATTGGGGAGTAAGAAACGGCAGCCATCGTGTTGCTGGCATGTACGGAGGTCGCTACATACAGGGCACGCCGGATCACTCCCCGAGTTGCACAGCAAAAAGCTAGTAATGAATGCTGCAATAATTACTTGGAAAGATTATATAAAACCCCTTTTTGAGATGCTTTTAAAACCACTCCATATTCATATTTAATTAAGCTGTTTGCATCTTCTAATAATGTTTTCATAAAGTAAGTTCATTTTCCAGTAGTTGCTTGTTCCAGTTATTAATATATGTAAATACTTACATAGCCAATGCTGAAATAGGATCACCCATTTCAACCATACTCTACCCATTCCGTACAGTATGGTTGAAATTCTATGGAAATCATTTTTTTTATAGAATAAGGGTGACAAACGAGCACACAGTCCACCTGATGGTAAGTGGATGCTGTCGCCCATAGACATCTACATTTATCCTCGATTAGGAATCAAAATTCAGATGCGTTGTCAGCCGTGAGGACTAAGATGGAATGCCTCGTTTCCAGTAAAAAGGGTCTCTGATTCTCTACACTCACCATTCGAAACACAGTAGCGTGAAGCTGCTATTTTACGCTGGTATTCTGTGAGAGCGTGGTCCTTCCCCGGTCGACCCGACCCATTCATGCAACAACCATAATATAGCTGCAGCTTGACTCTACCATGTATAAAGCTGTTTGAATTTTTTAATAAAACTTTTCATAAAGTAAGTTCATTTTCCTGTAGTTGCTTGTTCCAGTTATTAATATACGTAAATACTTACATAGCTAATGCTGAAATAGGATCACCTGCAGAGTGCACCCATTCCGCACAGTATGGTTCAAATTCTATGGAAATCATATTGATCATATCTGAAATTAAATTAATTTTATAAGAATATTAAATCACAATAAAAAATGATTCATACTTATTGATAGTTGTCATTTAATTGAAATAACTGTTATTTAAAAGAATAACTGTTTTGAGTATTTTGTTAACTTTTAACTTAAAGTGAATTTGTTGAAACAAAACTTAATTTGACTGAACAGTCAAACAAAAATCAAATTATAATTGATAGTTAAATGGCAGTAAATTATTATGTTTCAATTATAAAATTTATATTATTTTTTATTAGAGATGTTACGGAGTTTCGATTTCGATTCCAAAAGTTCGGAACTTCCGATTGATTTTGCACCTTCGATTCCGATTTCGGTTCCGTTAAATTTTAATCGGAAGCTATATCGGAGGTCGATGCACAGCGGCGACGGTGGCCGCGATCAGCGTGTACAAACAAGTTTATACTTGTCGTCCCGGGAACCTCCCTTCCCCAGTGCCTTCTGTTAATTACTCTTTAACTTGATGTTTTGTTTCGTATTTGGCAATTGGCATATTGTGCGTTTGCGCTTCATTTATACTTATCCGAGTTATTGATTAGTTTTAGTAGTGTTTTATTTGACGTGTAACAAATTTATTTGAATTGGACAATGAAGCCAAAATCAAGTGTCATTTGGAATTATTTCAATGAAGTTTCTGGGAATACGGCAAAGTGTAAACTATGTGAGAAGATATATTCACGAAAGGGAGGTATGACAACTAGCTGATAATAAGAATATAACTAATGAATAATGTGTAAAATTTTATTTTATTAGACCTGCTAACACATCTCTTCTGCCTCCACCTCCGATTCCGGTTCCGATTCCGGTTCCGACAAACAAAATCTAAAAACAGTTTCCGAATTCGGTTCCGATATAACCACTTCCGTAACATCCCAAATACAGATATACATGGATATTATAGAAATAAAAGCTTTGAAATTTTTGAATTTATTCTTTTAATCATTCAGTTAATAATTTCATTAACATTCTAAAAAATTTAAATAATTATTTTTTAAGTTATTAAATAAATGAAAATAAGCTTCAAGAGCATGAGTTAACAGGGTGTAGTTACTGTTTTAAAAAAGTATCTTAACCCTAAGGGGCAAAACAAAAAAAAAAAAAAACTTATTTGATTCAGGGTTAATTAAAAAAACCTGATCTGAAGGTGTTCAGATCAGGTTTTTTTAATTAACCCTGAATCAAATAAGTTTTTTTATAGAATATAAGCGAATAAACGAGCACACAGTCCAGTCTGATGGCAAATGGATGCTGTGGCCCATAGACATCTACATCACCCTTGAGGACTAAGATGGAATGCCCTTTCGGTAAAAAGGATCTCCGGTTCTACTCCTTACCATATGAAACACAGCTTTAAGCTGCTATTTTACACTGATATTCAAAGACCGTGGTCCCACCTCGGTCGAGCCACCCATTCGCATTCCACAACCATATTTAGCTGTAGCATGGCTCTACCATGTTAAAATGGTAGATGTATTTGTAATTGTAATTGTCTTATTATTCATGTGACTAACAAGCTTATAGATGTAACTTTATTTACACTGCAAGTGTAAAAACCAGCTTACAGAAATGCTAGAGATACATGTTAAAAAATATTTTATTCTAACATGCAAACGGGCTGGGTAAGCAGTTTATCAGGGGACTAATGATGTTAAAAATGGTGTGATCATATCATGATAATATAAAATGATGCACAGTAATTTTGGCATTATAAATTGAAGTGTAAATTTTTCACAATTTTATCAATATTAAAATCAAGAATTAAGTTTAAGTGTTAAACATATCATTTCTCACCAAAATTTACTACATCAAATACTTTAACAGTCTTTTCTGGGGAGGTGGTACAAAGTAGTGTGCCAGTGCTATTTGTAGCAACATGACTAATTGGAGCCAAGTGACAGCGGAAGTGTTTCACAAACTCAATTCCTTCCTCCTGGAATACAAAATGTTAGCTTTCATAATCTTATAGTATGTACTTTAACAAACAATAAATATTTACTTGTATATCACTATTTAATTAATTTTTGTTGGTTAACTTCCAGTGGAACATTTTCGCCGTGACAGAGCGTTGGCCATGTCTGCCCTGCCTTCGTAGCAAAGCACAGGTAAAATTATGTTACATAAATCACTGACGCTATACACGGAAGCAAGGAGAGCAGGCAATGCAACGCAAGAAAGATTTCTCACACCAATACCACCAAATTTTATAGGTAAAGTAGCTTGAGTCCAGGCTGTTGTATTTAAAGTTAAATTTAGAATTTTTTCTATAGCTATTTTAAGATTATTATCAATATCTTTTAAAATATCTAAACATTTCCAGACTGGACTCGAGCAGAGTAAGTATGTAAATCTAGGCACAAGGAGACAATATTTTAAAATAGTAAGAGCAATGTGGGGGTTTAATTTATACAATTTATCAATGTGGTTTAAAAACTGATCAAATTTTGTTTTTAAAACAGGTTTAATACTATTGAAAAACAACGGGGCACCTAGCAGGTATAGCGATTCCATACTGACAGTTTTTATTCCTGGAGAAATCCTAACAATAAATAATTGGGTAAATTACAAATTTAATAAATTTAAATAACGATTGGATCTGGTTGAAATTTGGTTGGACCACTATGAATGTCTATTTGGTCCATAAATAATAGTCATAGATTAATTAGTTATCAAAAATGTATTGTGTTACATGCTTTGAATAAATATAAAAAGTAATATTACATAACAAGAAAAGAAGTAGAGTAGAAACATAACAAATTATGATTACTCGTAAATTTTATTAGTGATATTCTTTAAGAAATTCTAAATATATTTAGGTGAATAAATAAAATAAATCATACTCGCCTGTTTCTTCCAAAACTTCAGATGGCCATCTTGGCTAGCAGTAACAATAAAGTCGGTCTTGGTCACAACTACATGTGTAACTACATCTCTGTGCATATAACTCCGTTCATATGATTCCGAGGATGGTAAATTTTCAAGGTATAAAGACTCAAACTCTAGAACTGGAAATTAATACGTTTAAATCGATTTTAACACCTGGATTTAGTAAAAGTAAATTATTCTAAACTATAATTATTCTGCAACTAAACTACCTTTTCGTTTCTTAGGTTTAGGTTTTGCAGCTTCAGACGGCATCGGTCCGATCCAATCTTCTCCATCTGCTTCCACGAAATTTTCAGAAGTTGTTGGACGTTTTTCTGACGACATTTTAAGTGTAACAACAAACAGTATTGGTTTTGTGTATGTTATTTGTAGATTTTAATGTTTTTCGACCATATTCGTTTCGATTTTTGATGTAGTTGATTTGATTGTTGTTGTTGTTGACATTTGACAAATGATGTTGTTGTTTGTTGTTTTTATTATTCGCTCGAGAGAGCAGGCAAAGGAACTACGCCATACAGCCTTGTCTTTTTTATTTTGAATATATAGAATTTTAAGGTGTAAAGGCCGGAACCAAGTCTTATTTTTCTTCTTTCCGTCTCTTCAAAATCCATAAAAGCCGAAGCCAAGTCTTATTTGATTTGATTTGATTTGATTTGAGTGATCAGTGACAGGCTGACGGGTAAACAAAAACAGAATATTTTTTTTATAACTGGCTTTACGGCTTTGGGTTCTGAGCCTGAAGTTCAATGTATAGTTATCCTTCATAGTATACTGCTTCACAATATGTTGATGCGTCATATTGTGCAGCCCTTGGGAGATTTTGACGGCAACTTGAGCCAGCAGACAGCTGACAGTTGGCGATGGTATCTCAAGGCGCTTAAGCAGACAGACACATTATCTTGAGAATCACATCACCATCAGAGCACTTGTTTCACCGTTTCCACTAATAGTTCACATGCGCAGACATTTAATACACAAAATCGCACCACTTTTACATATCAAAATCCACTTCAAGTTCCCGCCAAAACTCTCTTTGACAAATGACAATTAACTCGACAGCACTATGGAGTGTAGAGTAAGCCTGGATCGTATCGCGTTTTCTGAGAATCGTATCTGTATCAGATTTTGAATCTCAATATCTGATATCAAAACTATATATATATCAATATCTAGATATTCTGCGTACGCTTTTATATTTTCTACTCCGATATGCTGTTGAAATCCGATACGAAGATTTTACGAAGACGATACGATTTGTAGTTACTCTTACCTATTCGATGCAGTGCTGCCAGATAAAAAAACTCATTCAGCGCTAGGACGACACAAAAAGCGCTAGATTTCATGAAAACATCGCTTTAAAAAAGCGCTAGATTTCACGCTAAATTAACTACATTTTTTCTTGAATTATAAATTATAAATAAGTGTGTGTACTTATGTACGCACGTAAGAAGTTATACTTCTTTAAAGTAACAAAACAAAAACTAGAGACAATTGCCCACTGAAGTTGTCGCTTTTAGGTGTCAGTGTGCGCGCGCATCGTAACAACTTCATGGTGTCGTTTTTAGGTGTCGGTATGCGTGCGCATCGTAAAAATTCACTCTCATCATTTTTCCCACACGTCCCAAAAGAAGTATAACTTCAATATAAAACACGACCAAAGTTCGACCAAATCGTTTAATTTCGTTATCATCATAATATTGAAAACAACATTAAGGTTACTTATGGCTATATTTTTTCGATGTACCAATGTTTCGCAGGACATCGACTGGAAGCTTATAATTATAGCAATTGCTGTCAACAGCAGTTAGTCCTGTACGAACAATTAAAATGACATTAATTGTTTAAAGTGCAATATATTTCGCAACTTAGTTTTAACAACATTCATTCAACTGAACACACGTTCGATGTCAGCATTTGAATGCGGTATGCTACACACTTTCTTTGTGTTGTAACTTCTAAGTAACTTTTAACTTAGCTGTGCTCTAAACAACTGACTGAAACTGAATAAAGCAAACCAAATGCGTTGCCAAAACCATGAACGAACATTTTAATAAAGGGGATTTCCCCAAAAAATCAAGTTGATCATCCTAAAGGGGGTGCCGTGAGATCCATAGCACACCTAGTAGGTATCATAGGTATCCTAGTTTGGACTCCCGTCTCCCACAATTTTATGTACTCTTTGTTTTATTTATAAGAAATAAAATATGTTTGTAAAAGATAAATTGCAATGTACTATATGTGGGAGAAAATAATAAAGCTTATTATTATTTAATTTTTTTTTCTCAGCTGAAAGCTGGTTAATAAATGGCGATTACGGGTTGAAACCAAGTAACCGTCATTGTAATAGGGGATAAACTACATTACTGTCCTGCATGAATTTTCGAACGATGCGACATGTATTTAAGATTGCTGCTTTTGTAAATTATTAATATGAGTTCGGTGATATGTCTAGCATTTTCAAACTATGATGTAAGTGCTTGGGATTATTCCGGTGGTAGAAAGTACTATGGGTATTATAAAAACTTTTTTCATCTTCCACATTTTTGTTATTTCTTCTTTCAGTTCTGTGTATTTATTTATTTTTTCGGTTATAGTTTTAATTAAATTATGCGTATTAGGTACGGCTATATCAATTATATATACTGTTTTATTTATTTTATCTTGGAGTGTTATATCCGGTCTATTATGATGGATGGTTTTGTCTGTGAGAATAGCACGGTCAGTACATTTTATAATTTGTATTTTCAAGTACGGCCGTTGGTGTGTATTTGTAATATGGTGTATGTGAGTCTGGGATGAGTTTGTGTTTGATTACTAATTTTTGGTGTATTATATTTACTATCTGGTTGTGTCTGTGTGTCTAATCTGTCTCCGAGAGTGATGGGCAAGCTCCTATAATATGCTGAATAGTCTCAGGCTGTTTGTGACATTTTCGACATTTATCATCTGATATTGTTGGGGTCTTTAATTATATATTTTTGATAATTTTTCGTATTAATGACTTGATCCTGTATTGCTATCGTGAAGCCTTCGGTTTCAGGGAATAAGTAACCACATACAAGCCACCTATTCGATGCCTCCGAATCTACAAGTGCTTGATCTAAGTCATAAGGATGTCTGCCATGCAAAACTTTCTTTTTCCATTGTACTAATTTGAAGTCTTCTCTGTTTGTATGCTGATCATTTATTTCTGTTATATGTGGCTTTTCTGCAAGGTTTAGTGGTGTGGGGTTCACGTCTATACTAACAATAGCATTGTGTAATTTACTGGTAGTCATTTTTCTATGAAAGAAAGATCTAAGGGTTGAGAGCTGCTTAGTCCAGAGCGCTTGGATGTCTATAAGACCTCTTCCACCATGATTTCTGCCTATTGAAATTCTTTCTACTGCAGACTTGGGATGTAAATGATTAAATTTTGTTAGTATGGTACGTGTTTTTATATTGAGGCTAACTATGTCTGTTTTTGTCCATTTTATTATACCAAATGAATATGTTAATATCGGAATCGCATAAGTATTAATAGCTTTAATGAGGCGTTTTGATGTTAGTTGGGTTTTACAGATTCGGCTTACTCTATTTTTGTATTCTGTTAATAATGCGTTTTTTAAGCTAATGTGGTCTAATAGCTTAGATTGCTGATATCTTAAGTACTTATATACCTCATCTGACTCAATGGACGAAATAATGCCTCCTTCTGGTAAAGTGTAGGGTCCTGGTTCTATTTTTCCCTTCTTTATATTTAAAATTTTACATTTTTCTAATCCAAAGTGCATATTTATGTCGTTACTGAATTTACTTGTAATATCTAATAAGATTTTCATGTCTTTAAATGAACTGGCGTAAAGCTTTATATCATCCATGTATATCAGATGTGATATCTTTATCTCGGCATTAGGGAGTTTTATAAGGTAACCTTTCTTTTGATCATTAAGTAGACGAGATAATGGGTTTAGTGCGAGGCAGAACCACAATGGGCTCAAAAAGTCGCCCTGGTAAATACCTTTCCGGATAGCTATATCCCTCGTATTAAGACTAGTGTTATTGGTATGCAAATGTAAAGAGGTTTTCCAGTGCAACATAATATTTTTCAAAAATTTTTTAAAATGGGGCTTATTTTATAAATGTTTAATACTTGAATTAGCCAAGTATGAGGTACGCTATCAAATGCTTTACGGTAGTCAATAAATGTGCAATGTAAGTTTCTCTTCCTTAAATTTGCGTGTTGAGTCAATTATGAGCAGCTCCTTGCAACCCATGTGGTTCCTCCTACAACCTTTTTGTTCTTCTGCCATAATCATGTTAAGCTCTAGGTGTGAATTTATTTTTGCAGTAATAGTAGCGGTTAAAATTTTGTATATTGTGGGTAGACAAGTAATTGGGCGATATTGGGATGGACTATTTGTAATATTACTTTTAAGAATCATATACGTAATCCCTTTTTAAATAAATAGCGGAAGTGGTTGCTTTTGGAGTATAACATTTTTAAAAGTTTTAGCGAAAGCCTTATGGAGTACGAGGGGTGATCCAAAAGTAATGATAATGAAAATAAAACACGGTAATTAAAGTTAAAATAATAATTTATTTTCTACATAGTCTCCTAACAAATCAATACATTTAGTCCATCTTTTTTCTAAACCCAGGATTCCCTTTGAAAAAAATTCTTTGTCTTGACCTTCCCAAAACGCTTCAACAGCGGCCATTACTTCGCTATCGTCTTCGAATTTCTTGCCTCGGAGGCGTTCCTTGAGCCGAGGAAAGAGGTAGAAATCACTAGAAGCTAGATCTGGCGAATAGGGAGGGTGTTCGAGCAGTTCGAATCCTTTCTTGAATGGCAGCCATCGCAACTGCGGCTTGTGAGCCGGTGCGTTGTCTTGGTGAAACAGCACTCCAGCTCGCAGTTTGCCGCGTCTTTTTCCTTAATGGCCTCCCGTAATCTTCTTATTTGGTCTGCAGTAAGAGCCCGTAATAGTGGCTCCTTTTTCAAATATTCTACCATAATTATGCCTTGAGCGTCCCAAAAACAGATGCCATAACCTTTCCCACAAACTTGAAACTTTGAATTTCTTTGGCGTCGGTGAGGAGGGCTCGCCAAGTCATAGATTGTTGTTTCGTTTCAGGATCAAAATGGTGGATCCAGGTCGTCCATAGTCACAAAACGGAACAAAAATTTTCTTGATCTGTTGGAACTTTTCGAGATTGACCCTCGAAATGTCAACTCGATTCTTTTGCTCGTCGGTTAACATTCTGGGTACCCAACGCGCAGAAACCTTTTTCATATGCAACTCGTTCGCAAGGATTCTTTGAACGCTGCCATATGAGATCCCTGTGACCTCAGCTACTGATGGTCACTCTTCGATCTGCCAACACAACATCTTCGACTTTTCCACGTTCTTCAGTGAGGACGTGGATGGGCGTCCTTCGAGATGTTCATCTTCAGTGGATGTTCTGCCCAGTTTAAACTCCTTGGCCCAGCGTGCAACTGTAGAATATGGAGGAGCAGAGTCCCCAATGTTTCCACTAAGTCTGTGTATGTCTTTTGAACATTTTTTTCAAACACAGGTACTTGATGACAGCTCTAATTTCGTTTTTCTCCATGTTGATGTTATCTCTTTGACAGTTCGTATTCAAATGAATGTATCTCCCGTTTTTTTTTTTTTTTTGCGCCCAATGCAAAAGGCACCCTCCGGAAGCGGGGGAGGGAGGTGGTGAATGCTCTAAGCATACCACGCAGCCGGCTGCGTGGTTATGTGGGACTCACTGACTAACCTAACTAACCTAAGTGCCTACCCACTAAACACCACCTTGGGATCGGTATTGGCCATAGTGGCCTTACTGCCGAGATTTGATGCGACCCTCTTTAGGGAAAAGAGGGCGCAGGCGGCGAGAGGCCGCTGAGAGACGTGCCTACTAAGGCATATTAAATATTGGATGAAGAAGGCTTTGCCTGAGCCGCCAAGAGGCAGTTCAGGTCGGCCGAAAGCTTGTTGGGGGGGTCCGAGAGAGCGTTTCTCGGTCTGCGGACTCGATAGCGAGAGGGAAGTGGGGCTGCATAGGAAGCTGCCTCACGAATGAAATGATTGGAGTGGGACTCTGAAGCTTTGAAGAAGTTTTCAGAGAGTTTTTTAAGAAATTGTTGGACTGTGGGGAGCTCTAAGTCTCGGTGGAGGTCGGCGTTACGGACGTACCAAGGTGCGTTCGTAGCCCGACGACAGAAAAGGTTTTGAACAATTTGAAGTTTGTTCAAGGTTTTGGGCTTAGCGTGAGCAAAAATGGGGGCCGCGTAAGACATTACGGGTCGTATACAGACCTTATAAAGGGTCCGTTTATTATGGAGGGACATTTTACTGTGTCGGCCCAACATACTGTTGAGCCTACCCAGATAAAATCGCGCGTTACGAGTTACTCTCTTGACATGGGGCTCGAAAGTGAGCCTCGTGTCAAGGGTGACACCTAAGTATTTAGCGGACGTATGCCAGGGGACCGGGGTCCCTAACATACGGATTGGCGGAATAGAAGTGAAGCGGCGTCGTTTATGTTCGAAGTGAACGGCGGAGCTCTTCTCCGGGTTCACATCGATACGCCATTTTTGGAACCAAGCTCCTAAGTCATTAACTGACTTTTGGATCTTGTTCCGTATAAAAGGTAGGACGTGCCTTTGCAGTAGAGGCAGTGTCGTCTGCAAGAGGAGATCTGTACACCATTCGACGGTATGGGAATGTCGTTGGTGTACAGGATATATAGAAGAGGGCGAGTACCGAGCCCTGAGGGACACCGGCTTTGATTGGACGCGAAGAGGAGAGCGTGCTTCGTCTGTAACGGAAGGTACGGTCTTTCAAGTAGGAGGCCACGAGACGAACAAGACGATCAGGAGACCTATAATGTGCAGTTTGTAGATAAGGCCTTCGTGCCAGACTCTATCAAATGCTTGCTATGTCAAAGAAGACCGCGATGGTCTTATGACGGCGAGATAAAACCGCTGAGGATGTATTCCACAATACGGTGAACTTGTTTGGGACAAGAGTGTTTCGCCTGGAAACCAAATTGGTGAGGATGACAAGAGGTCACCGTCTGTGGGAAACAGATGGCGCCTCATGCAGTTTGGATTACTCGTTCAAATAGTTTGCCCATGGCCTTGAGGAGGCTGATGGGACGATAACTAGAGGGGAGATTGTGAGGCTTTCCTGGCTTGGGGATACCAATGACAGTTGCCTCTTTCCACGTGGTGGGAAAGTAACTAAGGTTAAAGCAGGCGTTGAAGATAATAGATAAAAGGGTTAACACCTGCTCAGGGAAATGTTTAAGGGCTTGGTTGGAGATGCCATCCGCGCCCGGAGCCTTTTTGGGCTTCAGTCCTTTGATGAGGGATGAGATCTCATCATTGGATACAGTGATAGGGTCAGAGACTGTGGGGAGTGAGTTCCGGCGGCGGACCTCCTCCTCCACTGTCTGGATGTGGGAGGGCTCTGTGGGTTGAGAGCTGGGAGAGCATTGAGCAGCGATGCTGTCTGCAAAGCACTCGGCTTTTTCCTCGTCCTCGAAGGCAATAGTACCGTCGGGGCGAGAGAGAGGAGGGATATGAGTGATAGCGTCTATGCGGAGGGCTCTTGCCATCCGGTAGTACGCTGTATGAGAGGGAGAGATATTCTCCATGAGATTACTCTTTCGAGGTCTCGAAATTCGGTAAGGCGTGAACGGACTTCTCGTTGAAGACGATTGGCCGTACGTCTATATTCGGGGGTAGGATAGAGTGCTGCTCTCCGGAGAGCAGCTCTCTTGGCTTTTATTAGGTTGCTAATATGTAAGGGAAGACCATTATTATTAGCAACCGGGACGACCCTTTCATTCTCCTTAAGGGAGGATGTTATAAGGGTGGAGAGGTATCTCCCGAAATCGTGATCTATTTATATGATTTTTTAGGCTGACGTAGTGAGTATATAAGCAAGCAAAAATATTTTTTTTGGATTTTTATGCGGACCTGAAGTAACCGATTATCATTACTTTTGGATCAGCCCTTGTATATTTAATTTTTTATACCAAAAATTGTGAATGTTGTCTATTCTTGGTGATTTCCAATTATGTAGTTTAGAAGTAGCGATTTTTATGTCATTTTCTGTTATTTCGTCAAATATCATTTCCTCTATTGAATTCCATTTAATTTTCTCCTCTTGTATCCAGTCTGCACTTTCATTGTGCAATACTGGCTTCTCCCATATATCAGACCAAAACTGTTCAAGCTGCTTTTGCGTTACCATTTGTGTATCATCCCTATTATTAGTTATATTTTTATCTTGCTTTAATTGTCTATAGAACAATTTTTCGTTCGATGTAAAAAGTTTATTTTCTTGTTTTCTTTAATTAGCCTTCTAAGTCTTTGTGCTTTAAGTGATAATTTTTGTTTGAGAGTGTCAAGGTATTCTTCAGGTGATTTGTTTGTGTTCTCATAAGTTGTATGTGTTTGATAATTTCGAAAGACTTTTTCTGCTGTTTTAGTTACTTTTTTGGACATATTGCCTTTAATGTATTGAATAAGTCTACCTATATCTGATCGGAGCTGGTTTATTCCCTTTTGCAATCTTATTTGCCATGATGGTTCTAAGTTACGCTTGTGATTTGGCAGTTGATTTCTGCAACATCAGGGGACTTCACTCGAACCTAAACGCCATCCACTACCATCTCGAGACGGCGAAGCCAGCCTTGCTCTTTTTGACCGAGACGCAGGTGTCCTCTCCGGCTGATACTTCGTATCTCTCCTACCCGGGGTACAAATTGGAACACTCCTTTGTCCCTCGGACTGGAGTTTGCGTATACGTCAGAGAGGACATCTGTTCTCGACGCCTCGGCAGTCTTGAAGGTTCAGACCTGTCCATCCTTTGGCTACGCGTAGACAACGACGACCATCCGCGCGTCTACGGGTGCCTCTATAGGTCCCATAGCATGCCGAAACAGACCGACTCATCGACCATGTCCAAATGGCTACAGATTCCTTGCTGCAACAGGTCCCATCCGCAGAGATCGTGATCCTTGGCGATTTTAACGCCCATCACGCTGAATGGCTCGGTTCACGTTTAACCGATCATGCGGGGGAGATCTGTTTATGACTTTGCCTTGGCATATGGTCTGACACAACTGGTTACTTCGCCTACGCGGATTCCAGATGTGAAGGATCATACACCTTCCCTGTTGGACCTTCTGCTGACCTCTCATCCGGACGGATATCAGGTTTCCGTCGATGCCCCTCTCGGCTCTTCGGACTATTGTCTGATCCGGAGTGTGGTGCCACTCACGCTCCCCTCGCGGTTGCGTTCTGCAGGTTGCCGCCATGTTTGGCATTACAGGTCAGCGGATTGGGACGGAATACGGTCTTTCTTTGCATCCTACCCATGGGGGCGGGTTTGCTTCTCGCCGGATGATCCCAGCGCTGTTGCTGACTCTGTCACTGATGTGGTGCTACAGGGAATGGAACTATTTATTCTATCATCTGTGGTACCCATCGGAGGCCTTGGTTTTGTCGCTCCTGTAAGACTGCATTACGCAGTAAGCAGGAGTGCTATCAGGCCTGGGCTGAGGCTTCGGCGGCTCGGGATGTAAACACCAGCATGCTTAAAAAGAAGTATAACTTCGCCTCCAGGTCCTTTAAAAGAGTTATTGCCAAGGCAAAGTCAGAGCACATAGGCAGAATTGGCGAGAAACTAGTTCGCTTTCCTTCGGGAACCCGTGCATTCTGGTTTCTCGCCAAGGCTGTCCAAGGGAATTTCTGTAAGATATCACTACCATCTCTGCACAGGGAGGATGACTCATTGGCCCACGCCGCAAAAGAGAAAGCCGACCTTTTAGGCTCCCTTTTTGCGTCCAACTCGACTCTTGATGACGGGGGGAACACACCGCCGACCATCCCGCGGTGTGAGTGCTCCATGCCGGATGTGCGGTTCTCACAGCGCTCGGTTCGCAAAGCACTCCTCTCCCTGGACATCCACAAGTCGAGTGGGCCTGACGGAATCCCCCCAATTGTGCTGAGGACGTGTGCTCGGAGTTGGCACCGGTTCTAACGCGTCTTTTCCGGTACTCCTACCCTAGGCGTAGTCCCGAAATCATGGAAGACAGCTTTGTCCAACTGATCCTAAAAGGCGACCGCTCAGACCCGTCCAACTACAGGCCTATCGCCATCACCCCCTTGTTCTCCAAAATAATGGAGTCCGTTATAAACTGCCAGCTCATGCGGTACCTTGAGGATCACCAGCTGATTTGTGACCGCCAATACGGACCGAAAACTGCTTTTCCGCCAGAAATATTCCAATTTCTTCTATTAAATTTAGAAATCGTTCCAGTGTCAATCCACGACTTAGTCACCTTACTTCTGTATAATACAGTAAATCTCCATATTCGCTTTCGATGTCATCAAGGAATTGTTTGAATTGCCTGTGATTGAGTCCTCGTGATTTTATGAAATTTACAGTCGAAACTACCACTTTCATGACATTTTGAAATTCAAAATGTATATAAAAAGATCTTTAGCGTTTATGTTTTTTTCTTGCAGATGCTTTTTCAGCAAAGTAACTAGCCCAGAATTGACACCAATCATCGAAGGAGCACGCAGTCGCAACTCCCGATAATTTTGATAAGTCCAAATCAGTTTTTGAACACTCATCCAAAAGTACATTGAGTATATCAACTCCTCTGGTTTGACCTTTCAATGAACACATTCCTAATAACTCTTCTAAGACTTCAAAATCTTGAGTAACACCTCGTATGAATATCAGAAGTTGAGCTGTGGAACTAATATCAGTGGATTCGTCGAGTGCTAATGAAAAAAATACAATGATCTTAGTTTTTTCATTTAATTGTTCCGCAATATTACCTGACAAAGACATAATTCGTCTTTGGATAGTCATACGATTCGATTCAGTTGAATTTTCTCAAACTTTTTTGCTGCTTCTGGACACATTTTCTTAGCGGCAATTTCTATGCATTCTTTTACAAAATTCCCATCATTGAATGGGCGACTTCGCTTTGCTATCATTCGAGAAATTTCATAACTAACTTCTGTAGCTGTTTCTGAATCTTGAATGGGTTTTGTAAACATAGCTTGACCAATAAGCCCGTTTTAAAGACAACATTTTTGCTTCCTTAATTCGCCTGTAAACTTGGTAAAGGAGGATGCTGCGCTTCATAGTGCCTTTTACATTATATTCCTTTGCAATCGCAACAGAATTTTTGCAAATTAAACAAACGACTTTGTTATGCGACCATACAAAAAGTATTTCTCAGTCCAAATTTCTTGAAACTGCCGATTTTCATCTTTAACCTTACGTTTTTACTAGGTCCTGGCTTGTCCATGTTGCGTTCTAATCCTGGCTAGGATTAACACAGCACCTAAAACAATTACAGTACCTACTTAAATTACCCATCCTTTTTAAATTACCAAAATAATTGATTAAATAGGTAGGAAACACTTATTAATAACAGAGTTTTACTTACGATTTCAGAACACAATTATACACGGCACTTGACGGGAAATCTACGTTGAATGTGGATCAAAATATATGACACCGGCTAGTCGAGTTAAAATCTACACTAGAACTATTGACACTTCACTCAAATTAAAACCGAACTGTCGGTCGCTGCGGTTAGCGTGGCTTTTATACCGCGCGTATAGAGTCGAAAACTGTCTGGAGAAATCACGAAACCGACTATGGAAGCTTCGTGTATCTACCTACGCGAGCAATCGGGAATTCGGGACTATTGCTATCTCGCTTGCTCTAACAATATAACCCGTGGATAAGCCGCCACCGCGCTGCCGTCGTCGCCGCGCCGCCGGCCGCGGCGGTTCCTCAAGAAAACGAATTTAACCGAGATCAGCACGAACATTACCGACCGCTGTTACCGACGCATGCACGGCGCACAGATAAGCGCGCTTAAGAGCGCGCGCGCGAGATTCAAATTACTTTTCGAACATATTTTTTTTGGTTTTATTCTGGAATATAATTTAATATTTTTCGAATGTACGAGAGTATTATTTTTGCTGTCGGCGGGCCACCAGTACTCGACCGGCGGGCCGCATGCGGCCCGCGGGCCGCGGTCTGTGCATCTACGACTTTACAGGTTAGCGTTATCTCTTACTAGTTGCTTAGGTATCTTAGTATACGTTTAATTAATATAAAAACAGTTAATTTTCTTATGTCGTGCCATGACAAAATAATCGCGTATGTTGTTCTGATTTTCACAAGCTACATCATCAAATATTAAAATTGAGTTAGGTGAAGCTTCGTGTGGACTCAGAATTTCACTATTATGATTATACTTGTAATAAGATGTGCCTGCTACCTTCTGCAGTACTTTTTCTAAAAATAAGTGTTTAGGTTTATATATAAAGACTTTGAATATATATAAAGATTGCGGAAACGTGGTCCATTCTGGAGTAACAATAAACTGATAACTAAGTTAGTTTTTCCGCAATTCGATGGAACGCAGACAATACTATGTATAGTGTTTGGCAATAAGTTTCCATGACGTTTAACCTCATTTTTTGGTGCAGGACAGATACATTATAATTTAAGTGATTATTTTTGTTTGAGAAATTTTATAACAAGTTTGTTAACTTGACCGTATTGGTTGATACGTTTCAATGAAATAACGTTATTTCAATCGCGTTAATAATTTAAACTTGAAAGAGCTACTGAAGATTATCTTAACCACCAGCTTTTGTTCAAATGCATTCATTCACTCTCGCTTCACTCAAGCTACGTGCCACTGAAGGCCTCAATTCTCTCCAGTAGAGGTCCGAATTTTTAGTCTAACCAAATTAGTGCCTACATGCTCGCAAGTTTCTATATTATATCAATTTATTTAACCAATGATATTGATCGCAATGGTCTTGTGGTTTGTACTACGAGTGGACGATAAAGCCTGATAGTTGCGGTTCGATTCCCACACAGTACATAAATTAGTGCGCATGAACACGTTTGTTTGTATCGTTGGAGGCCTTTTCTATGTGCAACTAGCGAACGCTAGTGGCTTCGCCCGCGCGGTCTAATATTTTCTATTCCACGGGAACCGCACTTTTTTCCGGAATAAAAATTTTGATCCATATCCGTTCAGCTGGTCTAGCGTGATTGAGTAAAAAACGTCCAAATTTCCAAACTTTCACATTTATAATATTATTTCCAGGATAAAAAGTAGCCTATGTGTTATTGCAGACTAAATTCTATCTCTATACCAAGTTTCATCCATATCCGCTCAGCCTTTCTGACTGAGTTGCGATTGAGTAACAAGCACCCAAAAATCCAGGACTTTCACATTCATAATATTAATTCCGGGATAAAAAGTAGCATATGTGTTTTTTTCAGACTATATTCTATCTTTATGCAAAATTTCATCCATATCGGTTCAGCCATTCTATCATGATTGAGTAACAAGCATCCGAAAACATCTAAACATCCAGACTTTTACGTTTATGATATTAATTAATAAGATAAGTATGTATTTACGAACAGTATAAAATTCAGCTTAAAATTAAAAATAGCTATTTATAAAATTAAAATAAACTTTTTTTTACAAAATTATTAATATTGAATAAAGATATATTTGTAATGGATCTCTATTTAGTTACTACATCGACTGCTAGTGCATGATCGGCACAATAACAATTAAGCAAAGCGGTGTTCACATATGAGCATCTAAAGTTTGAATATTAATAAGCAATAATATTCCTTATGAGTTATATAAATACGGATCAATGCTAAAGGCACCAAATGAAATATTTCTTTATTTTAAAATATTACAAATTAAAATACTTTCAGGTGGGCATAGTCTTATAATTTAGGGGTATAAAATAGGCTGTTGGGAGGTGTTTCACCATTAGTTATAGTGTGTTTCCCACAGTCTACTAGACTTGGAAGTGATCATCATCATCAAGGCGGCAAATATGTGCGTAACACTTAGGCTCCTCACTCATTAAATACAATAGAATAATAATTAATTTGTTATATATGTTACAGTAAATTTATATGTTTCACTTTAAAAGTTTTCATATGAGTGTTTCTGTACAGTGATGTATTTTTCTTGTAATAACTTTGTGTTACATTTTAGGTATTCCAATCCCTTCGAGTCAGACGCTGAAGTACAGTCGACTTCGCAAAAGAAAAAAGCGGCTAAGAAACCAACTAATGTATCAAAGACAAAAACTGCAGCTCCTAAGTCCAAGAAACGAGTTGAACTATTCGGAAGCAACTCGGAGTCTGAGGCTGATACATTGCCGTTGCTCGCCCCAGCTTCGACCAACAAGAAACGAAAATTAAACGTTTTTCCTGATTCTGAGGTAAGCAAATCTTATCTAATTTTAATAATTTGAGTTACCATTCACATGATGAAAAGTTAGGTTCTATTTGATCGGATGTCTACTTTGTACAGTATTACATTTTATTATTGGTTGTAATAACTTGGAGGGGGCCTTGAAGCCGCCGGAGTCAATTACTGTTTGTATGATGAGTGCAAAGATTTATATCTTTTATCTTTGTATACAGTGTTTACTCGCAAATAAATTATGATTATTATTATCAGTCATAGGTTTTTATAAAAACGTATTTAATTATATTCTTAGATGATTGGTGTGATTGATACAATAGTTAGTAAACCGGGGTTCTAAGTCAAGTCATGAGTATTGTATAAAAATATATTTATGTAGGTAGGAGGGAATATAACTATTGTTCATTGCTTATCAGTATGCTTTTGTTGAAATAGTATTTTTATTGTTACCAAGATGAAGATTTTGAACCTATCCGTGTGGGGATTTTAAAAAGCTACTTATCACGCCGAACAGGTTCAGGATATACGCACCAGAGCGAGCCTGCGAAGCGAGGAGAATATTACGTCTAGGTCCGCATCTCTAACTTCGTAGGTATCATGCATCAAAGAAGATTATTGCAACGTTCGTCCAGTTTTGTATCCAACTAAGCGTTAGTTTTATCAGTGTTGCTTATCTACCAGATTTAATTCACCGGTTTCTTTCAGAAATCTGTATATCAAAACTCAAATACAAAGCCTAATTCCCCAATTTAATAATACATAAAAATGATGACTACCAGAAAATATTTGAGTTTTGAGTATTTCATTATATTAAATATATCTTATTTAATTACTGACTCTTTAGTGTAGTAATATAATAAATATTAAATAATATTTACAAAAAAAATATATAATAAAGACTTCAAGATACTGTAAGCTCATTCTGCTAGATCGAACCAAAAATGAATATTAAAAAACTGAAGGTAGCGGGGCTAACTATGACATCGGGATGTCAAACATCTCAGTCCCCTCCGTGACCATGGGTTGCTGTAAAGCACCCGAAACGTCGGGAATCAAAATAATAAAATTAAACGCGATAAAATCCGTAAAAATAGTTTTATTCAAAACTATAATAGTGTTGTTGCTTTCAGATAAAATCAAAAATTGAAATAAAAATATAAACTAAAATACTAAATCTAAAAACTATATTTTATTATAAAAAACTGATCTATATTTATATCATAATAATAAAAAAGTTTTTCTGCAAGCGCTTATTTAATTACTGACTCTTAATAGTGTAGTAATATAATGAGTATTTAAACATTTATTTTTAGAAATATTTAGTACCTGGCTTAATACTTTAATAACGTGTTGTTGCTTTCAGATAAAATCGAAAATCGAAATAATAAATATAAACTAAAATTCTAAATCTAACAATTAAAAACTATATTGTATTATAATAAAGTGATCTATTTTTATATCATAATAATAAAAAAAATCTGCAAGCGCTTGTTTAATTACAGACTCTTTTTAGTGTAGTAATATAATGAGTATTTAATCATTTATTTTTAGAAATATTTAGTACCTGGCTTAATACTTTAATAACATGTTGTTGCTTTCAGATAAAATAGAAAATCGAAATAAAAAATATAAACTAAAATTCTAAATCTAATAACTAAAAACTATATTTTATTATAATAAACTGATCTATATTCATAATAAAAAAATATGTTTTTCTGCAAGCCCTGTGGTGTATATGTTAAACAATATTCCTCTCACCAAAAGTCCTATATTTACAAGTCTAACTGCTAACTACAAACCGAGTTTGACAATGTAAGTATAATAGCATGTGCTTTCAAGAAAACAATTGTCACTTACAAAATTAATCCTGAAAAATTAACTATTTCACTTGAAATTTTCTTATCTGACATTTCGCACACATCTCTTCAACTAATTAAACAAATGTTGAAGAAACATACAGCATTAAAAATTAGTTTTGAACTGTTTGTTACATATACTTTACCAAAGAACAATGAATCATCTATTAAATATTTTACTAAATATGAAATTATATACCAAAACACCGATCTATCGTCTGTTTACAATAGTTTTGCAGAAAAAATTACGAACAAGTGTTCGGAATTCGAGCTTTGCGAATCAGGTTGGACTATTGAGTCCATAAGACACTTAGAGTTAAATATTGTAAAATATAATCCGTTAAAATTTGGTTCTTATACACCATTACCCGAAAAAATACGCAAAACAAAATCATGCTTAAATTTAAAAAACAATGATAAGCACTGCTTTATATGGAGTATTGTAGCTCATTTGTATCCAAATACAAGTAATCCTAATAGAGTGAATTCATACCCTCATTACTCAGAAATTTTAATAACAGATAATATGACATTTCCTCCAAGTTTTAATGATATAAAATTATTCGTGGAACTGAATCCTAATGTGAGCGTTAATATTTATGGTTTAGATAAAAACAATAATGTAATTGGACCGCTGTATAAAACTTTAAAAAGAAAGATAATGCATGTTAACTTACTTTTCTTAATAAAAAATAATAAACATCATTTTTGTTTCATATAAAGATTTGATAAACTCGTACATAAGCAATTAACTAAGCATAAATCTAAAATACATTTATGTGAAGAATGTTTTATATATTTTAACACCGCAGAAAAACTTTTTAATCATGATTGTGCAAGTATCAAAACCATTTTGCTGGAAGAAAATACTAAACTTTATTTTTCAAACTATGAAAAGACTCAAAGAATTCTTATTGTAATATACGGCGACTTTGAGAGTTTATTGCGTGAGTACTCAGACAAAAATAAAACTTCATATGTGGAAAATATTCAAATCCATAAGGCAAGTTGTTTTTCATATTATATATTTTGTGATTCTAAGCCCGAACTCAATAAATTAGTTTCTTATAGAGGGCCAGACTGTGCTAAAAAATTTATTGAATCAATTAGTAAAGATGTTAAAAGGTTACATAAATTACTTTCAAATAATGCACCTATGGTAATCAGTGAAATTGTGTAAAAAAATATTTAGTAATCATAGTTGCAGATCATGATCACTTTACTGGAAAATACAGAGGACCTGCTCATAACGAATGTAATTTAAAAGCTAAGACATGCTCGTTTATACTTATAATAGTTCACAACCTTTCTGGTTATGATTGTCACTTATTTCTAAAGGAACTTTCAGCCACTTGTGGTCGTATAAATCTAATATCCAGAAATAAAGAAAACTTTATTTCATTTACTAAGTTTATTCCAATAGAAAATAATAATAATAAGAAGAACTCAGCTCAGCTGAAATTTATTGACTCTTTCAACTTTTTGAGCTCGAGTTTAGATAATTTAGTGAAAACAATGGAAGCGAAAGATTTAAAAAATTTACGCAAGTTTTTGGAAGATAAACATTTATTTAATTTAGTTCGAAAGAAAGGTATCTACTGTTATGACTATATAGATTCATGGGATCGGTATGAAGAAAATCAATTACCAGAGCAATCGAAATTTTTCAATCACCTTACATCCCAATCTGTTTCAGATCAAGATTACAGTCATGCATTGAAGGTATTGAATGATTTTAAAATCCGTAACTTAGGTGAATACACAGATTTATATCTAAAATCTGATGTATTACTGTTGTGTGATGTTTTTGAAAAATTCCGAGCTATGAGTTTAAAACATTATACTCTTGACCCGTGTTACTATGTGTCGTCTCCTTCATTAAGTTGGGATGCTATGTTGTTTTATACGAACATACAACTAGATTTACTTTCAGATATTGAAATGTACCAATTTTTAGAAAAAGGAATTCGCGGTAGTCTTGCTCAATGTTCTCTAAGATATGCAAAAGCAAACAATAAATACATGTCCTATTATGACAACAAGGATAAAAACAATTTTTTAGTTTATCTTGATTGTGTAAATTTATATGGTTTTGCTATGATACAAAAGTTACCAACGGGGAACTTTAAATTTCTAAGTGAATAAGAAATAAATCAATTTGATGTAATGAGTGTTCCCGATGATAGTGATATTGGATATAATCTTAAAGAAGACTTGCACTATCCAATTGAAATACATGATGATCATTCAGATTTACCATTTGCAGCAGAGAAGTTTGCTCCACCAGGAAGCAAACATGAAAAATTAATAGCTAGTTTGTACGATAAATGTAAATATGTTATTCATTATCTGCATTTAAAAGAATGTTAACGTCATGGTCTCATTTTGCTCAAAGTTTATAGGATATTGTCATTTAGTCAAAATTCTTTTTTAGCACCATATATTTTATTAAATACAACACTTAGACAAAACGCGACTTCAGACTTTGAAAGAGATTTTTTTTTTAAAACAAAACAATTCTATTTTTGGCTGAGATTTTTGGAGAGACAGTAGAGAATAAACGAAAATAAGTCGATCTAAAATTGATTAGTGTATGGAAAGATACATCCAATGAGACTAATAAACTATGTGGAGCTGAAAAATATGTCAGCGCTCCTAATTTTAAAAATTTGTCGATAATTTCAGATTCGTTAGTAGCAATCCAGTTAGAACTAGCAAAAGTTATCCTTGATCGCCCAATTTACATTGGGTTTTCAATTTTGGATTTAGCTAAGAGGCATTTGTACCATTTTCATTACTCTATAATGAAACGCATGTATAAAAATTAGCTGTAACTCTGTTATACTGATACTGATAGCCTGTTGTATCTAATAAATACAGATGATTTTTATGATTTTTATAAATTGTAAATTTCCAGGGTTTTTTAAAGACGAAATAAGTGGTGATATAATAACTGAATTTGTTGGATTAAGAGCGAAATAATATTATATTGATTCCAAAACAACCTCAATAAGAAAAGCTAAGGGTATTAAAAAATCTGTTACTAAAAACCTTAATATTGAAAAATATAAACGAACGTTAATGAAAACTTTAGAAAGAATATGTGTATAATTAGATCAAAGAATCATCAACTATTTACCAAAAAGTTGATAAACTTGTACTTAATGGAGATGATGACAAAAGACAAATTATGGCAGATGGCTACAATACGTTACCATGGGGACACTATAAAACTGTATTTTAATAAATTTGAATGTAAAACTATGTAATGCTACTATTATGTACTGTATAAGTAAGTAAGAGATATATGTATAGCTTAAGTTACATGTATTATCATGTTTATAACTTTATATTTAGTTTTAATAAATATATTCGTTGGAACAATAAATGTCTTTTTCTTTTTTCGCTCTACACAATTAAATAATGATGATGATACATAATGAAACAACAATAAAATTCAATGTATAATAACTTTTATTATATTTTACAAACTACATTACTTAAATTACTAGATCTTACATAATTTTTCTCCAATTTTTTTTATAAGACAATTTGTAGCATCTAACACTTCATCATACAATGAATCTACAACATATTGAACACTAATATTAGCACTAAGATCGTTGATGACATTTTCTTTTTGCTCATTAAGTTCGTAAATGTTGATTTTAATTAGACGACAGCCTCGTTTATCTTTATTTTGGCGGATAATGTATGATGATGATGATTCTTCTTGAGAACGGTTTCTCTTCCTGGAATATTTCTTTGATTTCGATTGCTGCTCTTCATTTATAGCTATTCTATTTGGTGGTAAATCATGAAGCCGCTCCTCTTGGTTGTAATAATCTATACGAGTATATATAAAAGGCAAACCTGACTGACTCATCTATCAACGCACAGCCGAAACTACTGAACGGATTTCACTGAAATTTGGCATAAAAACAGTTGTAATAACGCAGGAATCCGCTAAGAAAAGATTTTTAAAAATTCGCCCCATTATGGGGGTGAAAAAGGGGTTAAAGGTTTGTATGGAAGTCCGTCATTTTTAGAGCTAGAAGCCTGAAACTTTGTTTTTAGGTTAACGATTAGAATTTTTTTTTCTTTTTTTTCTTTATTAAGGACAATTAACAGTTGTATAATAAAAATTACAATTCAAATCTTATATAAACAGATTAACTAATTACACAACCAACACCGTTATCCACAAAAATACTGTAGTAATTAAAAAGCTAAAAGGCACATATAACACAAAAATAAAACAAGAGGCAAAAGGTATACCTAGCCGTTAACAGCAAAATCATGAAAGTTACATGTATTACTTGGAAAAAAAAAATTTTTTTGATTAAAGTTTAACAAACATTAGAAAAAGAAAATTACAAGTCATTCAACACAAGTTTTATAGCTTTTCTAAATTGAGGTAGTGTCATGGTAAATAAGTCTACATCGGAGAAGCTGTTGTCATACAGTTCCATTATGCGACGCAAAGGCGCACGCTTGCCCGCATTTGTTTTACACAGATTAAGGAAGAACAAACGATGCACGTGAGTGTTTCGTATTCTTTGGGAGCGACTTGGTACACGAAGGTATATACAATTAACAAATTGAGGACAATCGAAAAAGTTACGACAAATTTTGTAAAGAAAAATACAGTCAAGCAGTAAATAAATAAAAAATAAACAATTACGTGTCCTAGAGTTTTTGAAAATTCAACCACTAAGGGGGTGAAAAAGGGATTGAAAGTTTGTGTGGGGAAACAAGATTAGTTAAACTATTTTATTCGAAACTTCACAGGAGTACTCTTATCAATAAATGAGTCAACAAGTGTTTCAGGCTCTTTCAGAATTCAACTCCTAAAAGGTAGAAAAGGGGTAACAAATTCTGAAAATCAACATGGGTATCGTTTTTGTCGTTCATCGGGTCGCTGATTACGAAAACAACAACTATTTCAAAATCCAACGTAGCAGACGGGAAATACCTACCATCATTCCCTGTGGGGGTGCGATGTGGTTGAAATGTCAATATGGGTGTCGTTTTATGGTTTTTTGGGACGTTAATTACGAAAATGGCATCGATTATGGTTTAAAACCAACATGGATGGAAAGATGGATGGATGTATGTTTGTATGTAAAAATGTGTCATTTTTAAGGTTTTTGGGTCGTAAATAACGTAAATGATATTGATAAATATTTTAAACTTAATTTATTAGAATAGAAAAGAATATACTTTTATTGCACAAAAACATAAAACAAAATAGACAAGAAGATTTGTACAAAAAATTTGCACAAAATTACACCTGAACAAAAAAATACTAATTTAAAAATTTAAAAACAATGAAAATAAACAACCGAACCAAATATATTTTTTTACAAATTAATAAAATGGCAAAACCAAAAGAAATACTTAGGTACCTACCTATTTTGTATTGATCTTCAAGTTCCGATCCCTACCAATAGATGGCGTTGCTATCGTTTTAGAACGCGCAGTAACGTTGTGTTTTTTCGAACTAATATAAATTCACTTTATATTAGTTCGAAAACACAACGTTACCGCGTGAATGAGTGCTTCAACCTGTACCACATACAGTACCTATTCACTGTTAACGGATATTTGACTAGATTTCAACTTTGTTTGCTTGCTTACGGTTTAATATTTGCTTCGTGTTTCGGATTAGTTGCTTGATTTTGTCTTTCTTATAACCACTGTTCAAACTTGGAATTCGATTTGCTTTGTGATTAGGTATTGTTGATAGAAGTATTTTTTATCACTGAAAAAATGACTACATAAACTTTTAATATTAAAGGAAAAATGGAAGAACATACTGTCGTCCCCATTATAGGTGACAGCGCCTGTTTGTTTCGTGCTCTTTCATTTTTAATGTACGCAACCCAAGAAAATGCGATGGTGGTGCGTTCACAAATTGTTACATTTGTGGTAAATGATTGGCCTAGGTTTTCAGTTATGACCCACGATAGAAATGGCGATAATTATTCAACAGCAAATGAATATTCAGCCGATATGTTAAAAAATGAAACTTACGGTGGACTTTGTGAACTGGTAGCTGCAGGATTAATATTTCCGTTTCGGTTTGAAGTATATCGAAACGGTCTGCTATACACAGAGTCCGGAACAGATATCTGTCCAGTAAGGCGATTACGATTTAGCCATGATTTATCTAGTGGACATTTTGACGCCTATCTGCCTATTGTTGGGGAGGAAATTACACAGCGTCGCATGGAGGTACCTGTCGAAGAGCGTGATCCTTTTTCAGAGCTTGACCATTTAACTGTTACATCTTTTGTAAACAGTGAAATGTCATCTCCAACCAGCGGAACAGATCAATGTGTATCGTCGACATTAAAATATGAAAAAAGAAAAATAAACGAAAAAGAAAAAGTCAATTAAAAAGTGCACAAGAAAGATATAGACAGAACAAGACAGATTCAAATCGTAAAGCTGTGTCCGCTTATCAGAAAAAAAATCCCGATGTACACAGGCAAGCTGTTGCAAATTACCAAACTGCGAATCCACAAGTGCATAGAGTAATTCAGTCACGGTATGAGGAAAACATTACACTGCGTTTATGGAAGAACAAGGTCCATTCCGCTATGGAGTGTGACCCTGATATTGCTTATAGAACTGACAGCAGTGTAGTCTTGGATTCTATGACATACAAGTGTCAGTGGTGCAATGCGCTGAAATGGAAGGATGAGACACCTGGTATGTGTTGCAGCGCTGGAAAAGTGCTACTTGATCGGTTGAAACAACTGCCTGAACCACTCTTTAGTTTGATTAATGATCTACAGTCTATACCTAGATCATGACCATTTTATGGGTAATATTCGTAAATATAATGCCTGTTTCCAGATGACTTCCTTTCGTGGTAAACAGGTAACAGCAGATGGTTTTTCACCGACGTTTAAAGTACAAGGCCAGGTCTACCATTTAATTGGAAGTATATTACCAGAAGCCGAATATGACGCTCAGTACCTTCAAATATATTTTGTAGGTGAAGATGATCGAGAAGCAAAGATTCGATGTTCTAAATTTCCTAACTTAAAGCAAATTTAATCAAACAATTGCAGAATATGCTGAATCAAGTGAAACCGTATATAAAAGATCTGAAAAGTGCCATTGATAAAGCCCCTCCTTCAAAGTCATACAAAGTTGTCATACATGCTGATAAAAAACCACCAGAAGAACATAGAGGTAGGTACAATGCACCAACTACAAATGAAGTGGCTTTAGTGTTAGTGGATCAACAATTTGATCGAAGGGACATCATCCTCGAGAGCCGAAGTAATTCACTTCAGCGTATTAGCGAGATACATCGAGCATATGATGCGCTACAGTATCCATTGATGTTTTGCTGGGGGGATGATAGGTATTCAATCAACATACCACAACGCGGTCCCACAATTAAGTTGCCGCTTAATAAAACTGTCTCTTCTGCAAGTTTCTATTCGTATAGAATAATGATTAAAGAAGGAGAAGATAACTATTTAGTCAACTATCGTGCCCTTTGTAGTCAATATTTGGTGGATGAATACGCCAAAATAGAAACAGAGAGATTAAATTATATCAAAAATAATCAAGCCAAATTACGTGCTGATAGTTACTACCGTTTAAAAGATGCTATTGGACGACAAGACGCAAAAGCCAACCAACTAGGACAAATGGTTGTCCTTCAATCATCTTTTACGGGGGGACCTAGGTATATGCACGAAAGAACACAGGACGCTATGACCTATGTTAGGAATTACGGCCTGTCTGATCTTTTTATCACTTTCACATGCAATCCTCGCTGGGACGAGATAAAAGAGCAATTGCTTCATGGATAACAATCTCATGATAGACACGATATAATTTCGAGGGTGTTTCGACTAAAGGTGAAAAAGATCATGAACTTATTGACAAAGGGCAAAATATTTGGTGAAGTGCGATGCTATATGTACTCAACGGAATGGCAAAAGAGAGGTCTTCCACATATTCATATTCTTTTATGGCTTCACAAACGTATTACTACGGATCAAATCGTCAATATAATTTGTGCTGAAATACTGGATCCCAAACGTGACCCAGAGCTTCACGAAATCGTTAAATGTAATATAATACATGGTCCATGTGGAACTTTAAATCGAATGTCACCATGCATGAAAGATAACATATGCAGTAAACGATACCCTAGGGCTCTCATAAGAGAAACTCAAACTGGTGAAGACGGTTATCCGCAGTACAAGAGACGTTTACTAAATGACGATGGGTTCTCTGTTGATATCAAAAGCACAACCATATATAATCGCTGGGTAGTCCCTTATAATCCAGTATTATTAAAAACATTTAACGCTCACTTAAATGTGGAATATTGCCATTCGGTGAAATCAATAAAATATGTCTGTAAATACGTAAATAAAGGTTCAGACCAGGCATCGTTTGCTTTAGAGAATGAGAAGGATGAAGTTAAAACCTACACAAGTGGAAGATATATATGTAAGTTCACCAGAGGCAGTATGGCGAATCCTTGAATTTCCCATTCATGAGCGTGTCCCTCCCGTAGTCCACCTCGCTGTTCATTTGGAAAATGGGCAAAGGGTTTATTTTAATGAGCAAAATCTGAATGAAAGAGTGAATAGTCCTCCAACAACCACACTCCTATCCTTTTTCGATTTGTGTAAAGTGGATAACTTTGAAAAATCATTGCTCTACCTAGAAGTACCTGCATACTACGTTTGGGATAAAAGAAAGTTCCAAAGGAGAAAGAGAGGAGGAGCAAACGTTGAAGGCTGGCCAGGGGTCAAAAAAAGAGCACGTTCTGGGCAAGGTTTATACTGTGCATCCGAACAATACAGAATGCTATCACCCTCGCATGCTTCTTCATGAGATCCGGGGCCCACTTTCGCTTGAAGCGTTAAAAACTGTAGATGGTCATGTATATTCCACGTTACAATCAGCATGCAAAGCTCTCGGCTTGCTTGAAGATGATCAGCATTTGTTCGCAGCAATGGAAGAGGCAGCACTTTGCCAATCACCGCAAATGATTCGGGATCTTTTTACGATTATTTTAGTGTTCTGCCAAGTATCAGACCCTTTAAGCCTTTGGGAGAAATTCAAAGAATACCTATCTGAAGATTTTAAAAGGCAATTAGAAAGACAGGGAGATGTGGATGTAGAGCACATAACAGATGTGGTATTTAACAAATGCCTTTCGGTAAAAGAAGATGCCGTATTAGCGTTGGGTGGTCGGCTACTAACAGAGTATGGGTTACCTCAGCTAAGCAAAGAACAACAATTTGAAAATAGAGAGTTTCTTAAAGAGACAAGTTACGACTTAGCATCATTAGAAAACAGTTAAAAATAATGAAGGATCACTGAATGACGAACAAAAAGCAGTTTACAATCAAATTAACACAAAAATTTAATCAAATCAGGGTGGAATATTCTTTTTAGATGCTCCCGATGGAACAGACAAAACATTGCTCATAAATTTGCTATTAGCAAAAGTTAGAAGTACTCGCGGAATTGCTTTAGCTGTGGCTTCTTCTGGGATCGCAGCTACACTGCTTGAGGGTGGACGAACTGCTCACGCTACCTTCAAGTTACCACTCAATTTAACAACAGCTGATACTCCCATTTGTAGTATATCGAAACAAAGTAATTTTGCTGAAGTATTAAAACATACGAAAATGATAGTGTGGGATGAAATAACCATGGCTCATAAGGGTGGCGTAGAGGCTTTAAACAGAACTCTACAAGATATAAGAGGAAATAAGAAGTTAATGGGTGGTGTAACGGTTTTGCTGGCTGGAGATTTTAGACAGACTCTACCAGTAGTGCCAAAAGGAACTAGAGCAGATGGAGTTAAGGTGTGTCTTAAGAGATCCACTTTATGGCCTTTAATTAAAATCCTCAAGCTCTCGAAAAATATGCGGATACACTTAGGAGAAAAAGAGTCTGCTGGTGGATTTGCGAATCTCCGACTTGAAATCGGCAACGGTGATTACCCGATAAATGACGGAATGATAACCATTCCTGATAATTTGTGCACAGTTGTATTTACGTTACAGGAGTTAATTTCCAAAATTTACCCAGATATTGCTCATATCCACGATAAGCCAATGGAATGGTTGTGTGAACGTGCCATACTAAACCCGAAAAACTACCAAGCAGCGGCAATTAACGATATACTGTTAACGTCTTTTGAGGGGGAAGAAATGGTGTACACGTTAATAGACTCTGTGGTCAACACAGATGACGCAATTAACTACCCTGTCGAATTTCTTAATTCACTGAAATCATCGGGTCTTCCACATCATAAGCTTATTCTGCACGTGGGCACTCCTGTTATGTTGTTGCGAAATTATTTGCGGAACTAGACTAAAAGTAAAAGCGTTACATCGCAATATAGTGGAAGCCACAATTATAACTGGATGTGCGCAAGGGGAAACTGTATTTGTACCAAGAATTCCCTTGATCCCGAATGATCTTCCCTTTGAATTCAAAGGAATACAGTTTCCCCTCAAAGTCTGCTTTGCAATGACCATAAACAAATCACAAGGGCAGACATTAAAATTTGCGGGTATAGCCTTGAGAGAAAATTGTTTTTCACACGGGCAATTCTATGTGGCTTGCTCACGCGTAAGCCCGCCCAGTAGTCTAATAATTATGGCACACAGTAATAGATTAGCAAAAAATGTGGTGTATAAAGAAGTTTTGTAGTTTACTAGCTTTTGCCTGCGACATCCAGTTATAATTGTGGCTTGTACCAGCAGACTCTTTTTCACACATGGGCGCGATATAACCGAACTCCACGCGGACGAAGTCGCGGGCAAAAGCTAGTTTAGTATAAATTTATCCACATCCTGACCATAGTAATACGGATTAGTGATAGGATTAGAATCAATGTTTTTCTCAGTGTTGGCCATGATCTGCAATTAACAAAACAAGTATGAAGTCAAAAATAAAAAAATAAAAAATATAAAAGTTAATCACGACTGAATATCTGAATAGTAAAAATGATTAAACTCACCAATAGATATTTGACGCACGTTGTAATCAACGTGCACTCGCTATGAGAATAAAACAATAAGGAAGCATTAGCATAAGCTCAGCTTCGCACACTTTTTAATTTGATTCCTACACATGTTGGAATACCTGGCCATAAATAGAAGAAATTGTAGAGGTGTTATATTGACACGATAGATTTTGCTAATAAGGTAATGATAATTGTACTCGTGCAAGTAATAGGAGCTAGTGCTATATTAGGTATAATTATCCAAAAAAAAAAAAACATTGTTTTATTAGCACTGACCATAATGAAGTTAGTCAAAACAAGTCGTATCATTAGAAATTAATCATATAGATGCAGCAATACCAGCAGTATCTTACAAACGCTTTGAATATAATGCTCAATAACTCAACTGGAAGTGGAAGTACTGGAGTGGAAATCGAACCGCAACCATCAGGCTTTGTAGTCCGCTCGTAGTACAAACCACTAGACCATTGCGATCGACACCATTGGTTAAATAAATTGATATAATATAGAAACTTACGAGCATGTAGGCACTAATTTGGTTAGACTAAAAATGTGGACCTCTACTGGAGAGAATTGGGGCCTTCAGCGGCACGTAGCTCGAGCGAGCGAGAGCAAGTGACGCAGAAGCCCCAATTCTATCCTACTGATATCGATACTTAATTAAGTAATTTGTGAAGAGACTTAATTATATCGATATACTCGGTAGGAGCCTCTAATAAATAAATAAATAAATTATCACTGGTCACTTTAGTACGATACGTTTGACCAACGCCATTTTTGTTGAAAACATCTTCGCCATAATATTCACGATATATCGAAATTATAAGATAAAACGTAATTTTCGCACATTGGACTTTGTGGAATATGAAAATCTAAATATTACTCTTTGAAGGGATCTACAAATTTCTCATGGGAGAGGCCGATGTGTACAAGCAGGCCTTTACAGACCTCTCAGGTCCCGATATTTTTTTGGTCCAACTTAGTCAGACTTATGGTCAGGCTAAAGAGTATAGTGGGTCCAGGCCAGAGACACTTTGACAGTTGACTTTCACTCACTCCTAACAAGTTAATGTTGACGTCACATAACATGATAATTTCCTCACTCGCTGGGATCTTCTTAATTATCTGCTCGATTTCATCAACGAATAAAAACCTATTCGTTTTTGGTGGTCTGTAGACTGCAATTATATTTAGAGTTGAGTTGTTAACAGTGAGTTTACTATGAAGTCCTTCCAGTGAACTCGTCAGGGTTTTTCGCGCATTAAAAATAAGACATTCCTTAGCATAAATAAGCACACCCCCTCCTCTTGTAGTCTCCCTCGTGTTTGCAAATAGATTGTACCCCTCTATGTGGCATAGTGATAGCTGCTTCTCCTTAATGTTAACCTCTGTCAACACTAGTATTCCTAACTCTTCAAAGCATTTTTTTACAAAAAATTGCAATTCATTAAAGTTTTTTCTTATCGACCGAATATTTAAGTGTAATATGTGTAAATATTTGTTGTTGCTAGATGTACTCTGCACCCAGGAGTTCGCTGTTTTAAATCTAGTAAATTGACATTCTAATGTGATAATTGCATCGAAACGATCAACTTTTACTTGATGTTAGTTTAGCTCGCAGTGTTTACTTCGCACTATGTGTGCGTTAGGCATACAGGTACCAACAACAACATCTAGCCAGTCGCCGTATTTACATTGCTTTCTATATATTTTTCAATATCTCGTTCACTCCTTATTGACATTATTTTTCTGTTCATCACTTTTTCTTATGAGTATTTTTCCATCTTGTACCCTTGCCATTTGTATTCAATTTCGTGCATTTTGATTTAACCTCAATCCACTGTACCCCAGCTGCACCCACAAAGACGACAGTAGAAGTATCCTCCGGAACCTATAAGTGTAGGACGTGAGCGACTCGCGGAGTACTTTCGATAACACTTACTCCCGAGTTTCGCCCATCCGGCACATTCGCTGCTCCTTCGAGCCGGATATATCCGTTGGTCCTTCGGAACCGGATACATAGTCGCTGCCGTATAGAAGCCGCTGGATTTCGCCGAGTCAAGATGCCGATCACTCGCTCGCAAGGAAGGGGAGCCAAGACGTGGATCGTCGATCTGGAAGGAGGGTCATCCGACAATGCCGCCGCCATCCACCACCAGATGCCGCCACGCTCGCCATGTTACCCTCCCGAGGGGGCGTACCCCCGCCCGCGCCGGCCACTACAACCCGGCCTATGAAGCAGAAGAAACAGCAGAAAATAGATGGCAACCAGGACATTCGCCGTGCATCGTCGCCGACCGCCCGGCAAGACACCCACGCCGAAGAGCCACCGAGGGGCCACACCGATAGCAGTACGAAGTCAAAGAAGACTATTCGGCCCAATAGAAGGATTTTGATGGCTCGTGAAGAAGTATTGAAGATCAAACTGGAACTCGCACAGATCCATTACAGAAGGCTGAAGGAGAAGAATTAGATAACTACGATGAAGATGGTCACTCCAAAAGTGAGTACGTCCGATCCTGGCTGGAAAATGCCGCAGCCAAGCAGCAGCCAACTCAAGACGCAACTACCGGAGGGTAGGCCCCACTTATTAAAACAGTACCAAAGCCACCCCCGGAAGTCGTCCACCTCAGTGAGCCGCAACAGGAACTCACACACCAGGATCCCTACCCAGTAGATGTACCCAAGAATCTCATGCCACAGAAGCTCAACCCGGAACACTCCACTATTGAAGACTCCGACCATTTATAGTAGAGCTCACATCCGCTATCACCGCACTCGCTGACAAATCAAAACCAGAGAGTGCATCACTATCGTCGCATACTTTCGCAGCGTCGAAAGCTATAATGACACTGCCAAGCTTTAGCGGAGTACACACCGAATGGCTTTCATTCCGTGCCATCTACTAGACAACCCGAGGCTACTTCAATGATATTGAAAACACAGCAAGACTAAGAAGAAGTCTACAAGGAAGAAGCCTTGGAAACAGTCAGCTCAGAACTCATCGGGCGTGCTAAGCCAGATGAGATCATGCGTGAGCTAGAGCTGCAATTTGGACGTCCGGATTCAATCGCACAAGCAGAGACCGAGAAGTTACGAGGATTAGCACGCTGTACAGAAGCACCTAGAGACATCTGCACATTCGCGAGTAAAGTGTCCAAACCTACCGGCGAGGAAAGATCCTTGACCATCACAGAATCGCTTCGTGCTCCGCAACTCCGAGAAGCCGTCCCTGATCCAGTCAAGTTTTCTAGATGGGAACGGTTATTGCGAGCTACGGCCAGAGTGCTTCAATTTATAACACTCTGCCGCAAAAACACAGACAGAACCTTCTACAAAAGGTCTAGAAGAAATAAAGATCAAGATCCCGACTGGAGGAAATCGATAAATAATCCACGACACCTCGCGCAACCTCCCAGTCGAGTGAAAAGTACAGATGTCAAAAAATACATCAGACTCGAGGCCGAATTCATCAGAGAGGCCGAAAAGCTCCTAATACGTGTCATCCAAGAAGACTCCTTCAAACGAGAGATAGCCGATCTTCGTAAAGATAAAAAGGTCGCCCATGACAGCCGCCTACGACCGCTCCAAATAGAATTGAAAGACGGGATCATCGCTCTACGAAGTCGCATAGCCGCCTATATTGGACGGCGATCATCACATCACGCAACTTTACATCGACTGGACGCATCGTAGCCTGCATCATTGCGGAACGGAGCCTACCATCAACGAGGTTCGACAGCACTACTGGGTGATACGACTTCGACCAACCACGAAAAAGATAGTGAGCCAATGCGTAAAGTGTCGCATTAGAAAAGCGCAACCATCAGCGCCAGCCACCGGTGATCATCCCAGCACACGTCTCGCTCATCACCAGAGACCGTTCACCTTCACCGGCCTGAACTATTTTGGGCCACTCTCCGTCACTGTGGGACGTCAACACCAGAAGAGATACGTGGCTCTCTTCACCTGCCTCACATCCAGAGCTGTCCAATTGGAAGTTGTCACAAGTCTCAGCGCAAACTCCGCAATACTGGCCTTCAGAAGATTCGCAGCGCACCGAGGGTGCCCTACCGAGATTTATTCCGACAACGGCACCAACATGCACAGTGTAGATAAGAAACTTCGGGAGGCTTTTCAAGAAGAAGCCAGTCGACGAGACATAGTGTAGCGTTTTATCACCCCCTCCGCGCGTTTCATGGGAGGGGTGTGGGAACGTCTCGTCCGATTCGTGAAGACCGCATTATACACCGTCCTTCATGAGAGACATCCACAAGAAGAAGTCTTAGCTACGCTGCTCTGCGAGGTGGAGTACACAGTAAATAGCAGACCATTGACCACAACGAGACCATAATTCCAAATCACTTCCTTTTGGGAGGATCTGCGAGACTTTCGACACCTGGAGTGTTTAATGAGAAGGACATAGACAGCAAAAAGCACTGGCGACGCTCCCAGATACTCGCCGACATGTTATGGCAGCGTTGGGTCCGAGAATATCTACCAGAACTTCAAAACCGGCGGGAGCCTCATGGACGAGGCCCCAATCTCCAGGTGGGTGATCCAGTCCTAATAGCCGACGGCCAGTTACCTCGTAACACCTGGCCACGGTGAAGGGTGGAAGCTGTATACCCCGGTGCGGACGGACAGATCCGCACTGTGGAGGTACGCACCGCAAACGGCCTAATTAAAAGGCCAACCACGAAACTCGTGCCGCTGCCGAAGTAGACGCAACGTCGTTCACCGAAATGGATGCAGCGCCGCTGAAAGAAGATCGTCGCGACGCTGCACGGCGGGAGAGATGTTCGCGACGACGAAGTGTTTAAAAACGTAGTGAAAAGTGAAACAATATTTAAAGTGTAATTAAAACTGAAAGTATTTGTGACAAACCTAAGTAAAAAGGTGTAATAATATAATTTTACAACATTTTTACAACTTAAGTACTATAGTATAAAGCATCGTTTGGTAATAGCTAAGAAATTAACTCTTATTTGTACAAACAAAAAGTCGACCAATCAGAGCCCGACACGTTATAGAACATTCTAGAAATTATTAATTAACTGCGTAATATTTGGTCCCGAAAATGATGGAAATAATTTTTATGCTCTAGAAGAAATGTAAACATGGTATTGAATTAGATTAAGGTTTATAGATTAAGGAAATAAAAGAATATTTAGCGTAATGAAACTTATTTGCTACTTAAAGTAAAATTAAAGAATTAATGTACCCAAATATTGTGAAAATTTCGCATATTTTGGTTAATAACTTCTTACATTGTTAATATATAAAGAAACCTTCACAGTGTGCTAATAGACAACTAAATTACCGATTTGAAAATGTATAGTACATTAGCGTAAGAAGTAATCGTGTATAGAAAAAATTGTAATTTAAGACAATTGTATAAAGAAAATGTTATGCAATATTTCATATTGAGTTAAATCGGAAATGGTTAAACTATTATTCCCGGAAACATTAAGAAAATGGTTATTGATTATATTTGGGTCGTCGAAAAACACAGGAAGCGCTGTAGATTGCTTAAAATTGGGAATAACGGACCGTTTCAAGTTCTTCCACAATAATTTCGGATGGTTTAAGTTATTATTAATTTGATTGTTAAAATATGCTTTTTTCTCCCAGTATATACTAATGTTTGACAAATGTTTCAAAGATTTGTATTGAATTTTATCGCTATCCAAATTAGTATTCTTAAACTTTGCATGGCTTTTATTCCGAAGTTTCATGATGTACCGAACATTGCTAGTTAACCACGGTAAATTTCGATCACGTACTGCTATGGACTTTTCAGGTGCATAGATGTTAAATATATTTAGTAACATATAAGTAAAGGTTGATACCATTTCATTAACGCAATCCATTTTAATTACACTTTCCCAATCTACTGAGGCAATCATATTATCAAAGTGAATTAAATTGATTACTTTTATAGGTCTACAATTAATAAATTTTAAATGAGGTTTGGGTTTAATTATTTTAAGGGTTGCCAGAATCATTGCATGTGCTCCAAGATCAATCACATGGTCAACTTGTATGCCCTTGACTTCAGCATCAGTACAGACGAGGTCTATTAACGTCTCGCTGTGAGATGTAAAATGTGTGGGTTCTTTAACCTAGTTTATAAGACTAGTATAATGCAGAAATTGTTGAAGTCTCAAGGTCATATTATCGTTTTCATTAAGAACATTTATTTTAAAATCACCCAATAACACCACTTTGTCATAACACGAAAATGTTGGTAATGAATCAGTGAGAGCGTCGAAGAAAGTATCATCATTTGCCCATTGGGGTATGTAGGCTGTGCCTATTAAAATTTTAGTCGAGTTGATGACAAGTGAAAGCCACATTTGTTCAACGTCACCAATCGAAGAAGGGTGCGAACAGGTACGGACTGGAACACCACTCCTAATATAAAACCCAACACCGCCGCCACGACTTCGCATGGAAGATGGACGGGGAATATGATTTAGGGTATATCCAGGTATAGATGGTGCACGGCCGGACTCTCCGGTCCTAAGCCATGTTTCATTTATTGCCATTAAATCCGGTGACAATCGCTCCAATGCAACATGGAACTCATCATGGTTATTGCCAAGAGATCCGGCATTAAAAAGACCAATTTTCAGATATTTTGAATTGAATTAAAACTCTTAAGAAACCGCAACAGTAAATTACAGTGGACCTCCAGCCCGATTATTATAAACGAATACACTCGACCGACTAAGAATAATAGTAAAACCTTATATGATACAATTTTTAGAATATATAAAGACACACAAAAGCACCGAATGCGTGTAAATATTATTCGCAGATAAACATTTAACTCAGAACTAAACCTATTAAATTAACACGTAATAAAAATGTTGGGAATTAAAGGACTACGGTACACTATACACACATAATATGCAGTTCCATTTGCACACGAGAACAATGCAGACTATTTATATGAAGAATTATTTACTATTACTATTACCTTTTAAGCAATGAATTTAATAAAACATTTACTTCTAAAACATTCTCCAGAAACAGTCGCAAGGCATTTAATGAGTGGACGACAGTAGGAATTCATAAAAGCAGACGAAGGTTATATGACCTTTACTATGAAAGATCATATCATCTTTCCGATGCTTTTAAAGAATATGTCAAAAATTATTCTAAAATGTTTAATAGAGTTTGCTCCACAGCCAAATCTTTACATATTAGCAACAAAATTAAGACGGCTAAGAATAAAATTAAAATGACGTGGAGTATAATTAACTGCGAAACCGGTAAAGCAAACCTCGTAACTCAAACTATCAATTAAAAATTAACAATGAATTGACTAAATCAAATCAAGAAGTCGCAGCAGTGTTTGAGAAATATTTCACTGAAATTCATATCTTGACAACAGAGTCATTGATTACTTCTCCAACTGTCGCCGAGTCATTACTCAAACAGAATGTTAATACCTGTTTAAAAGAATTTAGATTTGAAAAAGTATTACCCCAAAATACTTTAAAACCACCTTACTTGTAAAATACTTCAAAACCATTGATGTAAAGAAAACCTCAGATTTGTGGGGATTTTCCATTACAGTTATTGCGTCCATAATAGATTTAATTGCACCTTATCTTGCTCTTATTTCTAATACTTGTATCGATTCTGGTGTGTTTCCTGATTTAATGAAATATAGTAAAGTAATACCTTTATTTAAATCTGGTAGTACATTGGACCCTGCTAATTTTAGACCTATTTCTGTACTACCAACTCTCAGTAAAATTTTTGAAAAAATAATTTTGAATCAATTGTTATTTTTTTTTAATACAAATAAATAACTTCATAAAAACCAATTTGGTTTTACAAGGGGTCGCTCGACGTCTAACGCCGGTGTTGAGCTTATGAAATATATTTTTAATGCCTGGGGGAATTAACAAGATGCCTTAGGTATTTTTTGTGATCTTTCCAAGGCTTTCGATTGTGTTCATCATGTGACATTAATCAGGAAACTACAACATTACGGTGTAAAAAATTTGGCGCTTAGACTTATTACTTCATATTTAAGTAACAGAACTCAAAAAGTCGTGATCAATGTTAAAGGTTCCTCCGGATCGGTTGTATCAATGGGCGTTCCTCAGGGCTCGATTCTTGGCCCATTCCTGTTCTTAATCTATATTAATGACTTACCTTATCTTGTAGGGGACAATCATCAAGGGGATATAGTATTATTTGCTGACGATAACTCTTTAATTTTCAAACTCAAACGGCAGTCAATTATGACGATGTAAATAATACTCCATCGAAATTAGTACATTGGTTTAACGCCAACAATTTGCTCTTAAACGGCAATAAGACAAAATGTATTAAATTTACAATACCTAATCTAAAACATTCGAATACCAATGTGCTCTTTCTTAAATGGGGAGGAGTTGAGTCTTGTGGATACCACTGTTTTTCTTGGTATTACTATTGACGCGAAACTTCAATGGGGCCCCCATATATCTTAATTAGCAAGCAGACTTAGTTCTGCAGCATATGCTGTAAGAAAGATTAGAAGTCTTACAGATGTTGAGACAGCTAGATTAGTGTATTTTAGTTACTTTCATAGCGTAATGTCTTATGGAGTTTTTCTATGGGGTAATGCGACTGATATTGAAGCCAAATTTATTTTGCAAAAGAGATCCGTACGAGCGATTTATAACCTAAATTGTAAAGAGTCCTTCAGAGAAAAATTTAAAGAAATAAACATATTAACTTTGGCATCGCAATATATTTATGAAAATGTAATGTATGTACATAAAAACATAAATAGCTTTAATAAGAATAAGGATGTTCATACTATAAACACCAGGAACAAACATAAGCTTGTAATGCCAGTTACTAGACTCCACAGAATCAGTAATTCATTTATGGGGCAATGTATACTCTTTTACAACAAAATCCCAGAACATGTTCAAAGTTTGTCAGTAAACAAGTTAAAAAGTTTTATTAAAGAAAAACTGTACAAAAAGGGTTATTATAATATCAAGGGATACATGAATGAAAATAACACCTGGGAATTATACTTCGGAAATATTTTCCGAACCAGTGGTAAATAAAAAATGACTTTCAATAAGTATTATGTAATAATCCATAGAATAGAATGATTTTTATTCAATCATTCTATTCTATTCTATTCTATTAAATTTTATGTATATTTATCATTTTCATTTATCTGTTTATACAGCCTAACCAGATGAGAAAACTATTTAAACACCCCAAAATAATTTTTAATGCATATTTAGTGAGAGGGCTTTAATGCAATTATAATTTGATGTAAACGTTTTTGTTAGACGCATATCCTTATCAAATATAGTTAGTGAATACCAATAACAGGCAATAAGAATGTTATTGGCTGTTATTGGTATTTTCTAAAACTATTTGTATAATTTGTTTGTTATAATATGGTAAGGAAGTTGTTATCCTAAAACTGGGAGCCCAACATCAGGAATTTCGTTTTTTTCATCCATTTTAGTGCTTCGTACAATTTCGAAAGCAAGAGTGGACTGCGCAAGCTAGTTGGAAGTGCGATACCAGTGCTTAAATTTGAAGTAAGATTACACTTATTTTAACGAGATTAAAAACTAGCTTCGGCAGATATTTATGTACGCCATTACGTGTAAATGTTCACAATTTTTTTAAACTAACAGTTAACCGCACAGATCGGCTTTTTTCAAAGAGCACCTACATCAGCAGAAACGATTTTTGTAATGATAAAATCGATTCCGTAAAGAGTTTTTATAAACGCACGCAAGAATTTTAAATCCAAAGCCGCATTTACATATTCGCACGAGTGACGAGGCGAGCGGCGAATCGAGGCACGAGCACGAATATGTTTACGGCGTTTCGTCATTCAATGCGTAAGTGAAGAGTTTCGGGGATATTACGTCGGGATGAGTCGCTCGCGTCCGTAGGCTTCGACCACCTAACCCTAGGCCCACCCTACACGTGTCCTCCGGGTGGTGCTAAACGAGCGACAAAGCCGAAAGGATAGACTCGGCTCCTCGCCGTATGGTAGCGGCGTAAAATCTACCACCCCCTTAGATCGCACCATGAGCCAACACATTAAAGAAATGGCCCCGAGTTCCCGGCGCCCCTTTAATGGGGCAGGGGGGCGAAGAATCTCCAGGAGTAAAACCGGCGACGAGGTTCGCCACCCGTCACGTTCTGTCTCCCGGAGAGGCGAAAAGTGGATTGCCGTCTGTCTACGATGAATATATGTGGAGCAACGAATGATAAGATGGATCAAGTATGCGAAATGATGTATGATAGAGGAATAGATGTGTTATGTAAATGAGACGAACGAAAGGAAAGGATGCCTGCACATGGCATGTATACCGCTTACTGGTCTGGTGTGACGAGACCGAGCGGGCATGCCAGGAGTCGGTGTCATCCTTTCAGAAAGAATGGTCAATGTGTGAAAGAGTATGAATGTGTAAGCCCAAGGCTGCTATGGATACGAATGAAAGTGGGCTTAAAGAAGTTGTTTGTGCTAGGGTGTACGCCCCAGACATGTCTAAGCCCACTTATATCCGAGAGCAGTTTTGGGACATGGTAAGGATGGTGTTGAGGAAATGTAAGAGAAATGAAAATATTATTATGTTAGGAGATTTTAATGGAAGGGTTGGGGTGAAGAGGTCTGGTTATGAAAGGATATTGGGAACGTTCGGCGATGAAAGTGTAAATGAGAATGGTGAAGACCTCCTCGCCGTATGTGAGGAAAAGTATCTTTTTGTGACGAATACTTTCTTTCGCCATAAGAGGATTCACATGTATACATGGGAAAGAGGTGATGATAGAAGCATGATAGATTTCATAATTGTGGATGAAAGAATGCGGAGCGCAGTGGTAGATACAAGAGTTTACCGAGGGTCCAACGTAGGGACGGATCATTACTTGGTCTTATGCCGAATTAATGGTCTATTCAGGCGTTGGCGGCATTGGACATCTGTGTCTACCACTGCGTTACAGCGTATAAGAACAGAGAGGTTACAAGATGAAGGTGTGAAAGAGAAGTATAAATGTAGACTGAGGAGAATATAAATGGTTTGAATTAAATATGTATGAATGATTTAGACCTGAAGACTGTATGGAATAATGTTAAGAGAGTTTTGGTGGATGCAGCCACCGAAGTATGTGGTGTAAGTAAGAGAATGAATGAAAGGAAAAATAATACGTTGTGGTGGGATGATGAGATTCGGATGGAAGTTGAAGCAAAGAAGAGCATGGCTAGATTTACTGGCAACCAAAGCTGGTAATTCTGGCGGTATGAATGATGAGATTGAAAGAAAAAGGCAGACTTTAGACGTATAAATAAGAGAGTAAAAGAAGTTGTTGAAAGGAAAAGCAAGAAAGAACGGATAAGAATGATAGAAGGATATCTGATAACTTCCAGGCAAATATTAAAATGTTCTGGAAACTCGTAAGAACTGCTAGGGAAATTCAAGACAGCCTAGAATGAACGCTATACGAGACGAGAATGGCTGTATGCTGAATGACGAAGTTTCAATTTAAAGAGATGGAAGGAATACTTTGAAAGCGTGTTTATGAGTGAAGGGTCGTCTGAATTAAGTGAAAAGAAATTCCGAAAGAAATGGAGAGAGGTAGGGAGATAAGTGTAGATGAAATAATGAAAGCAATGAAAAGCATGAAAGCAGGTAAGGCAGCCGGATATGATAGTATCACTCGAAATGCTAAGGGCTGGAGAGGGAGTGGTGGCAGGCCTGCTGCACCTTGTTTAATTTATGTTGGGAACTGAAGCGGGTACCGGAAGACTGGTGAAGCCGTTATAGTCCCAATATATAAAGGAAAAGGGTCACAGCAGGACTGTAAAACTACCGTGGTATCAGCTTGCTTAGCATTGTGGGTAAACTGTATGCTAAGGTGTTAATTGAAAGAGTTATGGAAGAAACTGATGGAAAAATTTGGGATGTGCAAGCTGGATTTAGAAAGGAATGGGGTGTACGGATCACGTATTTTCCATGCGCATGATTGCGGAGAAGTTGGCAAAAACCAGAAAGTTTTTGTGCTTTCATGGACTTGGAAAAGGCTTATGACAGAGTGGACAGGAATGTGTTATGGCAAACACTTAACTCATTTGGTTTGAGCGCTGGTTTGATACAGGCATTGAAGTCTCTTTATAGGGACTCTAGTGCTTGTGTCAGGATCAACGGGGTCTACTCGGACTGGTTTGGCATCCAAAAGGTGTCAGACAGGGCTGTGTAGCTTCTCCCGGCTGTTTAACCTATTTATGGACAGTTGTTTGCAAACTTTGAAAGTTGAAGAATGTGGGTTGAGAATGGGTGAGTTAACCGTCAAATGCCTTTTGTACGCCGATGATCAAGTCATATTTGCATCGTCGGCGGCCGAGTTACAATGATGGTTACTTTAATGAACCGGTCATTAAAAGAAAGAGGTATGAAAGTGAACGCAAGTAAGACGAAAGTGATGGTTTTGAAAGAGAAGAAAGTAAAACGTTATGTGAAATAAGAATAGAAGGGAGTTGATTGAGCAAGTGGATGAGTTTGTATATTTGGGATGTTTATTTAGCAGGGATGGTAGATATGATAAGGATATAGAACGAAGAGTGAACGCAGGAAATAGAGTGAATGGGGCTCTACACGCTATTGTGAAGAGTCAGAATGTGTCAAAAAGGCACGTTTGGCATTCACAATGCTGTTAGTCCCTACTTTAATGTATGGTAGTGAAAGTTGGGTCTGGCAGAAGAAGCATGAGAGTAGAATAAATGCTGTAGAAATGCGGTCATTAAGGAGTATGCTAGGGCTGAATCTGAATGACAGGGTGAGAAATAGTGTGATAAGAGAAAAGTGTGGTTTGCAAGATGACATTGTGACATGTAGAAAGAATGAACGAAGAAAGAGTGACAAAGCAAATTTATGCTGCAGAAGTGAACGGCAGAGTCGGAAAGGGACGCCCTAGACGAAGGTTTATCGACCAAATTGGCGATATATTGAAAATGGGCCAGATTAGGAGTACCCTTAACTGACGAGCGTGTATGCGTAGATATATGGATGTAAAGGAGGCGAGAGAGGTGTGCCAGGATCGTGCCAAATGGAAGTCCGTAGTCTCTGCCTACCCCTCTGGGTGACAGGCGTGAGTGCTTATGTTTATGTTTATGTACGTCACCCTGTCTTACACCTCTCTGCAGTTGGATAGGTTTCGTACTCTGGTTCTGTACTCGGATAGCCATCGTAGCCCTACTGTACAAATACTTCCGCACTTCGATATACCGACAGTCCACTTGGCACCGCTGAAGAGAATGCAGCACCGCCCAAATTTCGACGGAATCAAAGGCTTTTTCATAGTCCACACAAGCAAGACAAAGTGGCAGAATGTACTCTTCGGTCTTCTGTACAATTTGCCGAAGGGTATGTGTGGTCTATGATGCTAAAGCCTTTTCGGAAAGCGGCTTGTTCGGGAGGCTGGAAGTCGTCGAGTCTGCGTGCGAGACGATTCGTAATAACTCTCGAAAACAGCACGTAGACGCGGCTCAGAAGGGAAATTGGTCTGTAGTTCTTCAAGAAAGCATTGTCGCCTTTCTTGAAGAACAAGACCACCGCACTTCTGCTCCACGCCTCCGGAGTAGTGCCACCATGATGGACGGAATTAAAGAGCTTCTGAAGGACTTCAAGTATCGGTTTTCCACCTGCTTTCAGAAGCTTTGCTGTAATTCCATCCTCGCCCGGGGACTTGCCGTTTTTAAGGTGCCGGAGAGCCATTCTAATCTCGCTCAGACTGACGTCCGGGATATCATCGGAATAGTGTCGAATAAGACTTGCTCTTGGATCGTTACTCACACTTGCGTGTGGCTTCAACGATGACGTGTACAGCTGCCCATCGAACCTCTCAATCTCACTTAAAATCTCAGGTGTCCCGGAAACGATGCTGCCAAATTCGGTCTTCAGCTTCGACAGTTGGCTCTTTCTGGCAGACAAATCTCTGGCAAAGACTTTGGAGCCCTGGTTCCGCTCGATCGCTTCTTAAATACGAGCTGTATTGAAGTTGCGCAAGTCCCGCTGCATACATTTGGAGATCTGTCTGTTCAGTTGCCTGTATGCTGTCAAATCTGCTGAAGACTGCAGCTTCATCTCCCGTCTAACAGCCATGAGATTAAGAGTGTGATCGGAGAGTTTTTGTATTCTTCTGCGGCGGGTCTTACAGGACTTAGCTCCGACCGCATGGACAGTTTCCACAAGCTTAACATTCATATCGTCAACTGCATTGCATTCATTTCAATCTTCTTGGCACTGAAAACGATTTTGTAACTCGAGCTGAAAGTTTTCGTGGCTTTGGATTAGAGCACGAGGGGGACGGAGCGTTGATTTCATTAAACGTGACCTCTCCAACTTAACGTTTAGGTTCAGTGTGCCTCTCACCATTCGGTGATCGCTGCCAGTTTTCACCCTCGCGATCACTGAGACATCACTGAAACGTTGTCATCTGGTCGTCATAATGAAGTCAATCTCATTTTTTGTTGAACCGTCGGGGCTCGACCAGGTCCTCTTCTGTGGGTACGCTGGACTCTTAGACCATTTAACACAAGCATGATTACTCCCCTCTGCCAAGTTATTGTACCGCATTTACATATGCGTGCTCGCGATTCTCCTCGCCATTCGACGAATTATTTGGCGAGATATTCGTGTGGCTTAAGGCTACACGAGTGACGGTTTATATAATAGAATAGAATATAATAATTTTTATTCAATATAGATTATTACATAATACTTATTGAAGGTCATTTTTTTATTTACTACTAGTTCGAAAAATACCACTGTCCTGGGAAGAACCAGCAAGAAACCCAGCGGGACTTGTTTTAAAACATATTTCACTTTACAATAATTTTGTTTGTACAATTTTTAAATGAATTTTAATGGAACTAGCGTGGTGACAATCACCTCATTCCCAGGGGTTATTTTCATATAGGTTTTCTTTGATATTATAATAGCCCTTCGTGTACAATTTTTCTTTAATATAACATTTAAACTTGCATATTGACAAATTTTGTACATTTTCTGGGATTTTGTTGTAAAAGCGTATAAATTGCCCCATAAAGGAAGTACTAATTATGTGGAGTCTTGTAACTGGTATTACAAGCTTATATGTTTGTACCTAGTTTATAAAGTATGAACATCCTTATCGTATAAAAATCGAACTTCTTACAATTAAAAACATAATAGTGTAATAGAGAGTGCATCTGTATCCTCAGACGCTTGGTGCATTTTACTCCGTTAAGATCATTATGTTTTTAAAATTCATGCAGCTAAAATGATAATAAGTTTATTATCACTTTATACTTTTCAGGGACAGATGAAAGAATATAAACATGAAGCATGATGAGGCCTCATAAACATATTGGCCTTAAAACAGAGCAATCTTATTTAACTGATTCCTACTAGTTTTCTTACTTAAATAATTAAGTTTACATTCATATTTAAGTCGAATGTTAAAATAAACTTCTATAATGTATTTAATTATTAATTATTAAATGTTTGTAACTATCAAAAGTATTACTTATATGAAAAATAAAGCAGCCATTATGTACTCCGTGTCCCCGTTTTTTATTTCCCGAACAATTTTTTATAAAATATATAAAAAATATAAATAGGTATATACTTAGTTAAGTATCTACCCGATTTATATCAACAATATGTTAAAAAGGAAATTGGGGGGAAACTATCCATGGCAGTAAATATTATTCTCCAAAGATCATAACTCGCATCGGTAGAGTCATCTCGGATTTTTTACATTTGAATTAAAATCCAACAAAAGGCTTATAAAATTATTTTAGAACTATCATGGTAGTTAATTTTTGAAGTTATTCACTAAACTATTTTTTTTAATTTTATCGCTTCCTTAACAATCATATTTCGATAGTCCTTGTAAGTAAAATGTACATCACTAGCTAACGCACACATTGACAAATCAAAATTAGTCACGCGTTTTCGGGCTGCCAGGTCGTCTATTCGCCAGTATATTCTAAATCTATGTTAAACATGTGAGAGTGATATCGAAAGAAGAGTGAATGCAGGAAACATGGTGAATGGAGCTTTGCACTCCTTTATGAGCAGTCGGAAGGTGTCTAACAAGGCTCGTTTGGCTGTGCATGAGGGGGTGTTGGTTCCGACACTCATGTACGGAAGTGAAAGTTGGGTATGGCAGAAGAAACATGAAAGCAGAATAAATGCAGTTGAGATGAGAGCGCTAAGAAGTATGATAGGAGTTAAATTGAGTGACAGGATAAGAAATAGTGAGATAAGGAAACGTTGTGGTCTGAAAGAAGATGTAGTGACAAAAATTGAGAAAGGTATGCTGAGATGGTTTGGCCATGTCGAGAGAATGAATGAAGAACGATTGACGAAAAAAGTGTATAAGGCGAGTGTGAATGAAAGTGTTGGAAGGGGTAGACCTAGGCGGACGTTTCTAGACCAAATCAGGGACGTCTTAAAAAAAGGACAGGTCAAGAGTACCCTAAACCGAAGAGCATGTAAAAAAAGTTAAAGTTAAAGTTACAGCCTATATACGTCCCACTGCTGGGCACAGACCTCCTCTCATTTCTGAGAGGGTTTTAGGGCAAGGAAATGTCCGCCGCGCTGCCCCAATGCGTGTTGGCGAACTTCACATGTCATCTATTTCTCAGACATGTAGGTTTCCTCACGATGTTTTCCTTCACCGCCGAGCACGTGGTAAATCAGCACTTAAAATTGCAATTAACAATTTCATTGGTGCCGGCGGGGATCGAACCCGGGTTGCTCGCGTATTGTGAAACTTACAGCGAGCGCTAACCATCTGAGCTACCACGGCTCAGATGGTTAGCGCTGAAGAGCATGTATGAATGGAATAATGAAAGTCGACGAAGCAAAACAAGTATGTAAGGATCGTAGCAAGTGGAAAGAAGTGGTCTCTGCCTACCCCTACGGGAAAGGGGCGTGATTATATGTATGTATGTATGTATGTATTTTTTCTAATAATAGAATCCGGCGGGAATCTATTTGAAAAACGGCAAAATAAAATTACATTTATAGAACACAAACCGAGGATTTATTTTCTTGTCGTGTGGTCAAGTCTAACGATTCAGTATAAACATTCAAGATAAAAATCGACATTAATTTTGATATAGTTGAGTCAATCCCTAGCGTAAATGTAAAATATTTTATATAAAAATGTATTTACCAAATGCATACAAATTATCAACAACGTGACTTTTTCCTTTGCAAATATCAAAATTAACAAAATAATTGAAAACATTCTATATTTTAAACAGTATATAACATAAATTTATACCAAAAATAAACGCGTCATAACATTGACGACGTCTTGAGAATTTACCTGTGAAATGTGCAATTATCAGGATTATTTCTATTATTAACACCACAGTCACTCACAGAACAAGTAAACATTTCGGAAAAAAGTTACTTACTAAAAATAATCACTATTACACTCTAAAAAAATTTAAAATATCTAGGAGCTTATTTCTTGCGTGCCGACTTGTGCCGATCTGTCATTCAAAATCGGTTACAGAGTCATGAGATTTGGTATCCTTTTCTATCTTGCATTTTTGCCATAAGGAATTTTCTTCTCCCTTGCACACTATGTCGGTCTATTCTAAGTCAGAGACAGAAATACAATATACTCTCCTAGTATTTTGAATGTCTGTGGGTAGGTCATTACGACTTGATATTATTTCTATTGAGGTGATAATTATTTTATGCTACTTTTTACTGTTGTTAATATTTAAAAATTAAATTTATTAGTACTTACAAGTACACATACTGTTCTGAAATATTACACGATAAAAACAGTAATTTTTTTTAATACTGGCAATTCGAATAGCCGTTGCAGCGTTTTATTTTTTATTGTTGTCTATGCTCAAAATGTCTTTTACGAATCCGTAGTGATGGTGGCTGGCTTCCTTGCAAACTTAGCGTCATAATTTAAAGCTTTTTTGAAATTAAAATTCAATTGTTGGTCGTGTAACGATCGTAAGAATAGTGTTTTAAGTGCTCAAGAAGTTACACAACTAATTGGTAAGTCGAAAACTCTTCACCTATGTCGGAAAACCGCGCTACCGGTGCTTCTACACGTGGTTCGCAAACTGTACCGCGTATTTATTTTACCAACGTTAAATGGCGTTTTCTGTTTAATAAGCTTTAATAAATGGCGTGTGATCATTTACTTTTATTTTCGTTTGTTTTATTGTTTTTGCTTCTACCTATTAGATTTATTGAACGGGGTTAGCTTGTTAGTACTTTGATATCGTTGTGACACTTATGTATTTCTAAGGTAATTTATTAAACGTGTTGCATTTGTATATGAATATAGTGGAAATAATTGCAACGTGGCTTCTTGCTTGAATTTTATTTTTCTTCACGTTTATAGTATTGTCAAGCCTGCCATCATGTCAACTTTTTCTTTTTTTACACATAAGATACTAGCAAATGACGCATTAGCACCGTGAACTTCGTGTGGGAAAGTACGAATTATCATTGTGTACTCTTCATTTACAGCTCAATGACTCAGATTGAGCTGTAAATGAAGAGTCATACTTTAATATTATATGTACACATGCTTTGATCATATTATTTAAAGTAATCCATTTGATTTTTAAGTATCATTCAAAGTTTTAGTATTGTGTTCATTTTAGATATAATATTTTTTCATGATATAATTTGGTTTTTGAATAATTACAATTATCAATACAGTTACTGAGGGGATACAAAGCAATAATTTATTATGATGAGTAATTTGTAAAATTTAAATATGTGTATATCTAATAAATCTATTTATAAAACTATGACAAAATATACTAAGATGAAACACCAATAAATACACCTTATGTATATCACCAATAAATACACCTTATGTATATAGCAATCTTTGAAGTCAATTGTAATTGCAACTAATTGAGATTTATAAGTCGTAGAAGAGTTGACTATGAGCCATGTAAGTTACCACACTATGAAGCTATATGATAGACAAAGTAATCATTGTTTAGTTCTTATAGCTTACTAAAACACTGGTATGGCTTCAACTAATTTTACAAAATAACACTAATAACACCTGAGAAAACACTGTATCTTACTTTATGGACGACAAGTTATGAAGTGTGATTAATGTAAATATCTAGGTACGGTTATTATAGTTGCAGACATGCAGAGGTAAGTATTAATATTTGTGGCTTATGAATGCCAGTAAATAACTAGGACTATAACTGGATCATTAGCCCCATTCAAGTTAATATATTGCATCATAGGCTTTTTATGATGTGTGCCACCTGATGGTAAGTGGATGCTGTGGCCCATATACATCTCTATTTATCCTCAAATAAAAATCAAAATGCAGATGCGTTTTCACCCCTGAGGACTAAGTTGGAATGTATTGTTTCCAGTAAAAAGGGTCTCCAGTTCTCTACACTCGTCGTACGAAATGCAGCAGCATTAAGCTGCTATTTCATGCTGGTATTCTGTGAGTGTGTTCCTTCTCGGTCGAGCCGACTCATTTATGCTACAACCATAATAGAGCTGCAGTGTTGCTCTACCACAAATTAAACATAACGCAATCCCACTATGAGGAATGCAACAAAAATATTTTGTACATGCTACCTTCTGTGTCCGAGCCAATCTATGCTTGAAAGAAGTATATTAAGGTGATTTGAAAAAAAATCTGACTATACTGGTAACATCACTATTCTACAATATCAAAGGCCATATTGAAAAAAAAACGTGAATAATGCAAAGTCCAGAAGAAAAGGAAGGCCGAAGTTAAGATAGGAAGATATCATGACTTTGTTCATGATCTCTTCTTATTTTACTTTCTGCAACATACCACTGCAAGACTTTTAATATACTGTAAGTTTATTCTGTGTAGATTTAACCAAAATTTAATATTGAAGGTAGGCCATGTTAACTATGACATTACCATGTCACACACCTAAGCCTTCCCTGTCGTGACTGCTGTAAATTGCCAGAAATATTGGATTTTTTTTTTAATAATTTGAGAAGAACCTTATATTTGGCATTTATTACTTCACTGGAGAGAGGCAGCGTACTCCTAATAACTAAAAATAAAAAACCTGTTGCTAACCTGCCTGCCAAGTGTGTGTGTGTCAAATATAGCAAATATCCTCCCTATGTGCCAATTTATGGAGGAGGCCTATGTTCTCTGATACGAAAAATTGATAGCAATATCCTAGAAAATGGAAATAAAGTAATTTTATTTAACAATACAACTGATATAATGGTGTTCTACGGCCTTATCCATAAAAATCAATGTTGATTTAAGAAAAGCTTAGTTTTTCTTCCTCTCTTAACTTAATTACAATAGGTAATAAGTGGTAAAATTATAAATTTTGTACAACTGACTTCAATATAAATAAAATGAGAACATCATCAATGTAGTTGAAGTCAATTAAATAAATACACATTATTAAGGATAACTCAAAAACTATTGGTCAAATCTTGATCAAATTTTTATGTGACCACATGAGAAAAAAGAATCATCAAAATCAGTTCACCTAGAAAAAAGTTCTGAGGTAACACATAAAAAAAAACAGTCGAATTGAGAATGTCCTCCTTTTTCTACCAACTTCAAAAAGGAAGAGGTACTGAATTTGACTGTATGTTTTTTTTATGTCTGTTACCTCATTACCTTTTTCTGGGTGTACTGATTTCGATGATTCTTTTTTTATTTGAAAGCTGGTGCTTCTCATGTGGTCCCATATAAATTTGATCATGGTCTGACCAATAGTTTTTGAGTTATTCTTAATAATTTATATTGAAGTTGGTTGTATAAATTTTTTAATTTTAAATTATTTAAGTCTTTTGAAAAGATAATTAATACTTAATTCAAGTAAACTATAATCAACAATTACAATTAAGGTGGTTAATCTGTAATATGCTATAAAAAATAAAATGTTTCATGATACAAAAACTTAACTTCCTTATTTTTGGTGTACACTGGGTAAAAACCTTTTATCAGTCCTCTTAGGTCAATAAAACGCAGAACAAAACTAATTATCAACATTTTTATACTAATGTTAATAATGAAACATTTTTAGAAAATTTAAGTAATGTTAGTTAATTAGGACATTATGGTTATTTATCTGTAATGTGGGTTCTTTGTCAATCATTGCCCTATTCATGAAAAGTTATTTTGAAATTGTATCAGTAAATTCTTTTCAATTGGTACAATGACAATCATTTTGTTTTACAAAGACTTATAATGATTTGAATAGTCGTTTGTCCTTCCAAAGATAATGTTTTTAATGAAAATCTTGTCAACTGAAATAACATTATGTCAATGTATGGTTTTATGACTTCTGCTACAATATTAATACTATCTAAACCGGTATTTAGTATAACTTTCAGTGTGATTGCTCTACTGACCTAAAATTTCCATAGCTGTTATGCTTTAGAAAGTTATAGCCACATAAAACATGGCCCTCTTGTTTTAGTTTTAAAATAAATTACTACAACTTTCACAGTATCACTAACTGAATATTTAGTAATTACATTTTATACTACTTTTTCTTTTACCAGTGATCCAAAACATGGTAAGAATGGTTTTGTTTTCTTTTGTGAAGTAATTTATAGGAAAAATTGCAACTGGAAGACTGTTTTTATGCTTCCACTTATAATTAAAATTTACTTTCACATTGGTTACTTTCACTTAGTCCACTCAACATGTTAATTTCATGCAGCTGGAGAAAACTGCATAGATATGAATACCTCTGTATGATCAATTGCATTAATTAAAAAAAATTAATCTACCTAAGGTTGATATTAATTAACCTACTCCTAATAAGGAGGAGGTTCTGAATTCAACATAATTCTGTTTTGTATATATGTTATGCAATATCTTCGCCAGTTGTGAACCGATTTTAATGATCCTTTTATTTTAAATAGTTGATACCTCACAGGTGGTTCCAATTAAATTTGGAGAGAAAATTTCACTCCTAAGGGTAAAAAAATAGGTGATGAATCTTTTATTGTAACTATTTAGATAACCATTTGAGATAATGAGTTATATGTCTGTCCCCCAACCGTAACATAGGGCCAAATGAAAGATAAAAAATTATGCTTTTTGACATTTGAAAGGGACAATTTTATCCTAGTTCATTGGATGTGGGTTTAAGTTTATATTCATACAAAAAAACTATCTAAGTCTATCTCTCATTTTATCTACTGTGGATATTATATCCACCGGTGTGCCCATGCTCGAAGGGTGAATAAAACTAAGCGAGGGGATAAACATTTTCTCCTTTCCATGGGGATAAAATTGTCTCCTGCCCATGCTAGCCCTGCAGGTTGGATGGAGTGACTAGGTTATTTTATATACCTATTTAAAATACAAACATTGAGCCTGTTCTTACAAACATAATTACACTACCTGCCTTTTTAAATTGGTTTATATTTATATACTTATCTTTTGCAGTATTCCACAAAAGGTTCCTATAATTTCATACATTAGTTAGATAAAGGTATAATCGGTTTTTAAAAACAATTTATTTGAGGTGTGAATAAAAGAATGAAATTATTTTTCATCGCCACTGCCTAACTATACCATTATCTTTTAGAAAACAGTTGGCAACCCTAATTCTTAGCTAATATTGCATTAGAACGTCTGTTTGTTTGCATCTTGTATCTCCGCTTCAAATTTCCGTTATTGTCCCCAAGATGTTGTACCGTATGAATCAATTGATGACAATCAAAATAACAGCCGTAAGTCGCCGTGATCTTGGCGCATGCGCCCGAGTTATCAGCCTCAGGGTCAACACGTCACCGGCACCGAGACAATGTAAATAAAATAGTGCGCTCTTTTGCACGTGTGACTTTGAAACGGGCGAAAAGAGCACGCCTTTTGTTTCTCAATAATATGGTCATTAGCCTAAAGGTCAAGTACAAGGTTAAATGTGAAATTTTAATGTTGTCATTTTTTTTTAGTTTTTGCACACCCTAAATCGTGAATTTAGTTTACTTTCAAAGAAGAAATGAGACCCTATTCGAAATATCTTGTTATGTAACCAAAATAACTTTAGGTAGTTAAATGTGACCTTTATCGTCGTCATACGAAAATATCTAAATGATTTTTTTAAACACATATTTTCAAAAGTAACTTAAAGGTTTAAATACTTATTTGCATCAATTTCTTTGCTGTATTTGCAACATTTTGCAAGTAATTTAGCGATTCCAGTATCCAGACACCACGCGTTTTAATTTTATTGGCATTTTTCGATGTGGACTTTATGATACTCATGGAAAGTTTTTTCTTTTTGAAATGTTCAGCTACTACACGACATGTATTTGTTCAGCTGTATTTGTTGTTTTTCGAAAAGCGCATTAATAAGTAATTACATTAATTTGTCATTGAATAGCAAACCATTGTCATAGGTCAATGACCATATACCCGTCGGTATTGCAGAACGTCTTATTATAAATTATAATAATATTATCAGCTTGTGGGAGCACATCGCACACTGCAGTGTAAAGCAAACATTGAGAATTCGTGTTCTGTGTTTTAAGATCCATCCAGCAGTGGACTTTACATTTACGGGCTTGAGGAGTAAGACAACAGTCATTCAAAGGTCAATTCACAGTCCGTCGATAAAATAAAAATAGTTTAATAAAATTTATTTCTATCACCTGATTCACCCTTAATCAGTCAACATTCATAGAAATTATTCGAAAAATATGTTCATACATTCCGGACTCCTCGCGATATTTTCTTTCGACGCTGAGCATGTTATAAATTAGTACTAAAATTAGAATTAAAAATTCCACTGATTCTGGGGATCGGAACTCGGGTTTATCGTGAACTATAAAATTTAACACGAGCACTCAGTTCCGAGTCACCACGGCGCAACTAATCCATTATAATATTAAAACTGATCAAGTTGCCATTGTAACTTAAGGCAAGGATTTCTGACGTTAAAAGGCTTTTAGCGCTCCCTTCTCCATTGCATGCTTTCCAGTTGAAGTAAGCGTGGTACATTCGGTGAACAAAAATTACTTTATTTGAAAGGTTTTTACCGGATAGGAGACATTCCAGCTTAGTCCTCAGGGGTGACTACGCACCTGCTTTTGGATTCTTAATCGTGGATAGATGTAGATATATAAACAAGCTGTAACATTCTTTTTCACCCTCTCAGGGATTGAATTTTTCAAAATCTTTTCTTAGTGGGCGTTTACGTTGAGAAAGTAGTATAAGTATATAAAACTATAATATATATTATAGATTACAGATAATATCTATTGACCGCAGTATCCTTTTACCACCAGGGGGGCTGTGTGTGTGCTCGCTTGTAATCCTTATCCTACAAAAAGACAAATTGCAATTGTTGCAGCGATGAGTTCGAGCGTATGCTACAAGTGTAACAGGACCGGCCACTTCGCCCGCGAGTGCACGCAGGGCGGCGTGCCGTCCCGCGACGCCGGGTTCAACCGGCAGCGCGAGAAGTGCTTCAAGTGCAACCGCACCGGACACTTCGCGCGCGACTGCAAGGAGGAAGCCGACCGTTGCTACAGGTACCACTGCCAATGACACTGACTCCTTCCTAGGAGTGGGAGATACAAATTGTCTATGCAATCGTATATATCAGGCGATAGACTATGTATTATATACCGCTGTAGATCAATATCACTTGTCAGAACATCAAATAATGCAAACAAATACATGAATGTGTAGAAAATGTGTCATTTGTGCAATATATAAAATCATGTCTCATATCTAATCGTAACTAGAATAAATATTAAAAACCTACTTTTTACTTTCAACGATATTCTACATATTTAATATTATAAAAAAATTGTATCGCCTTACTAAATCGATGAGCTGTTCATCTCCCATTTTGACGATAAAACGTACCATGCACGCGTTTTGTCTATTGCAAAGGTCGTATTTGTTTATGAGGTGCTATGCGTAAGTTCTAGGAACACTGGTCGTACGTGTGGGATTGCGTACGAACTACGAACATCCCCTCCACCTTCCCACACCGATCTTGGATATCGCACGTCGACATTGCGTCGGTGTGATTGCGTTGCATACGATACGTGTGTTAGAAATGCATAGTTTTTCTTACAAAATCAAGAGTTCATACGTCATAATGTGTCACATACGTTGCGTGCGTGGCGTGAGACCAGTCTGTCTCTAATAATTTTTCATTTTGAATTACCATTTAGGATAACAATTTAAAGTTGGTTAGCAACCATTCTCACTTAAATTTTCAAAACTAAAGGTGTGATAAAGTTATTATAATTATAATTGTATAATATAATAGTTCTTATAAACGTGTAATAGTGTGAAAAATAATTATTCACTTCTCAGTAAACTGTTTTACGCAGTCAAGTTTTTTTTAATTACTGTTTTGACCATTAAACTTGTTAACTAACCGTTAACAAATTTCAGAATAATATGACCTTAATTAGATAGCTACTTCGTAATTTCCCTAATAACCTGCTCATAGTCACTGACATGAACTTGACCTGTTCCCTTAATTGCCACCCACAAAGTGTCAATAAGTGACGTTCGTGTCCCCTAACTCCCACTGTTTAGTCTGTTTACACGTGTTTTGTCGGCCAATACCGTGCCTGTAATAAAATACTTTTAATCCCTCGATATGTACGATCGCCTTGTAGTTAATCTAATATTTTACATGACTACTGAATGGCCTTGTGATTGGAGTCTGTCTGTTACTTTGCGAGTCCAAGATTCGAAATTTGGTTAGAATCAATATTTGAACAAAAACAAACATTGTTGGTTTTCACTTTTCAGGTTTAGTTGAGTTGTGATTATTCTGTCTTTAATACCTATTGCTACTGCTTATCTCGATCTGATTGTATACATATTCGTTCGAGTATGTCTTAGGTAGGAGGAGCAAGTACAATTCTTATTTCTTCATCGGCCTGTAAAAGTCCACGGCTGGGTCTCTTGAATTGTAGGGTAGATAGACCTGCACCTATGATGCTGCTATCCGTAAGTCCATGCACCACCCAATATGGTTTTTTTTTAACTTGCTTGTATCTAGGGTAGGTATATTAGTGAGCACATGAGCGATATTCTTATACTGGTAAGTCTTACGCTGCTCTCAGTAGTCTGTGGTATTTGAGTTCAACATGGATAAATAGAATTTTCATTCATGTCATTCAAAGTACACCATGATGCACACACAATTGGCTTTTGAAAAAATGTTGGCAATATTCTGCTTTCCACTGTGTAAGAGATATTTTATCTGGTGAGGTTAGAAAATCAACTACACCATAATATCATCACATATGTGTCGGTAAGAGGCGACAAAGGGCAGAGGGAAACTGCGACATAAGATGGGCAGCAGCACTTTTAAATGCATTGCCTACCTAACAGCAAATATGACAAATAATCCCCCTATGAGGCAATGTATAGTGTGGCGGCTATGTTCGGCTGAGGACTGTAATGGGCTGTGGCAATGATGCTGATATATAACTTAACTATTAATTGAATTTTCAGGCTATTATTAATAAGTATGAAATTGATAATATTGAAATGAAATGAGTAAAACGATTGGTGTCGCGTTGCAGATGTAACGGGACGGGCCACATAGCGCGCGAGTGCGCGCAGAGCCCCGACGAGCCGTCGTGCTACAACTGCAACAAGACGGGCCACATCGCGCGCAACTGCCCGGAGGGCGGCCGCGATAGCTCCGGCCAGACGTGCTACACGTGCAACAAGGCCGGCCACATCTCGCGCAACTGCCCCGATGGCACCAAGACGTGCTACGTGTGCGGCAAGCCGGGCCACATCTCGCGCGACTGCGACGATTCTGAGCGCAACTAATCGCCCGCGCACGACAAACGGACTCTAAGCAAAGGATCCCAACACCCACACTTAAGTATAGGAGATGGCACGAGTTCTAAACGCTGGACAATTTTGATGCGGCGATTGTATTCTTGAACTCGTATGGCGCTTGCATCAATAACTGAATACTGAACAATGATCTAATCGGATGCGGGATTAGTTAGTCGACCGCCCGCTTAACCTCATTTTACAAAAAGACCTAAGAACGGTCACTGCGCAAGTGATGGTCAGCGCTCATAATCCGTGCCGCTTGCTATACCACGCACATGGCGCCCCCGTGAGAGACTGAGATGTTCACTTGTACATACGCCGCCCGCCGATCGTTAAATGTTTGTTCTTGCCGCGTGAAGAGTTGTGTTTTTTAAATCATTTAATAATCGTGATTGAACTATTGAGGAGTAGCGTTACAGTTTTTAGCATTACAGAGTATATATTTAATATATTTTGTACAGATTTATTTGACAAAAAAAGATAAATTGGATGCTGGCGTATTATGAGTTTTCAATGTGGAGGAGTGGAGGCCCCGGAGCGACCCCTTGTTCGTCCATCAGTTGCACGCTAGACGTCGCTCTCACGCGACAGTAAATACCCCGTCACCGCTGTGATGATTTTTTTCCAATCTATTCCTTTGTTTATGAGGTCCTGCTAACTTGTCGAGTAATCAGTGGTTAATTAGAATTTCATCAATCGGAATATTTTTTATTTTGTTATCCCTGTTGAATGTGCCTGTGTTGAATGTAAAACAGCTTACAATGGGAGATAATAAATATATTGCCTTATTTTTTAAACTTTCCATATCGCCCTTAATCTTACAGTGTGTTGGTGAACTAAAAACCACATACCTTTCCCTACTTACATCCATGAGTATATTTTTTATGTTATAAATTTAATATTATAGATTAAAAATACATTTTTTCATTTAATTAAATTGCTGATAATTTAACTGTTGAATAAATTGACATTTTGTAATATATTTAGTTAAATTTTCCAAAAGGTTCAAAAAGACAAGTAATTTCACTCTACTAACAGGAAAAACTAGGTGTTGCCTTTATGTAAGTGAAATGAGTTCTATATTGTATTGGCATTTTTAGTGTTCATGAATACATAAATGAATAGAATATTTTTTTATATAAATACATTATGTTGTAGTATCGTTTAGAGGTGAGAAGATAGAACATTGTTGGACAATTGAAATGTGCATTTCAAGTATGAGTAATAATTTGTTAAAAATAAATAGATTAATCCTGTGTAATGATTCGTAATTAAATATTACTTTTTATAACTAACTTACAGTTCATAGCTCACTTTGTTACAATGCAATTGAGCTAACTTCACACGTTCTTTTTTATTTTTTATCATGTAGTTTTCCTCATGAGGTCCTTTAACTCTGAGCATATATATAAATAGACACCTAATTAAATATCTCGCCTTCTGTGAAATTTAATAAAAGCACTCTGCCCCCGAACTATCACGAGTAATACAATACAGTATATATTTTATAGTATCTGATTAAGTCGTGAAGCAATATTGAATAAAGAGTAAGTACATTTTCATATAGGTGAAACGTGACAATGTGCAGAGGTAATAAGATGTTGAGTTTGGCTCCGACTTTTTGGTAAAAAAACAATATTAGATAAAATTTAAAAAAATTATGATCATGTGAAAATTTTATGTGTACAGGTAAGTAAAACAAGGAAAAGAATTTTTGCATTAACCAAGTGCACGAAAAGCGGAAAAAATATCTAACCTGGAAGACAGCACATAAAAAATCCAGGGGAACTTTTATTTTCAAAGTAAATCACCTCATTCTCAGGCGTTATTGTCGCTAGTACATCTAAACAAATAAATAAAATTGAAGTGTCTGTAATGTCAAAATAATAACAGTTTTTTACTAAATGCATGTGAAAGTATATACGGTACCTATAACAAAAACACAAATTTTTAATTTTTGTCTCTGTTTGTTCCGGCTAATCTCCGGAATGGCTGAACTGATTTTGACGGGACTCGCTGGCAGATAGCTGATGTTATAAGGAGTAACATGAGTTATTTTTATTTCTGAAAAAGAATAAGGGTTCCGCGCAAAGAAATTTAAAACCCATGAAAACCAATCTTATTAAATTACACGCGAGCGAAGTAGCGCCGAACATCTAGCAGTTAATATACAGGCAGTTTAACTTTTTAAAGTAAGTAGTATAACTCATGAGCAGAGATTCGTTCATGAAGTCATACAGTCATACACATGCATTTGATAGTAAGCACAGATCTAATAGAGGTGGTAGAGCCGCGCTGCAGCTTTTGCTGTAGCATGGATGGGCCGGCTCGAACCGGGGCGGTACCACGACCTCACAGAATACCAACGTAAAGTAGGAGCTTTGCTTCTGCGTTTCGCTTGGTTAGTGCAGGTGTTGGGCTAATCCCATAACATGGTAGCGGAATTTAAAAGAAAGAACTACCCCAGGAGGTACCAGCACCTGGTAATGGAGAATCCTCACTGAGCATCCACGGTCAAGCTACCCTCTTCCTGAGCGTGGGTGCTCAGGCTGCTGCGCATTCTGGGGGCAAAATCCGCTCTATACTAACACTGCACGGGCAAACAGAGCAATAAAACCATGGCGACCCTGCCACGCTATCAGTGGACTTCTGCAACATCAGGGACTTCACTCGAACCTTAACGCCGTCCACTACCATCTAGAAACAGCGAAGCCGGCCTTGCTCTTTTGACCGAGACGCAGGTGTCCTCTCCGGCTGATACTTCGTACCTCTCTCCTACCCGGGGTACAAATTAGAACACTTTGTGCCCCAGGCTGGAGTTGCGTATACGTCAGAGAGGATATCTGTTCTCGACGCCTCGGCAGTCTTGAAGGTACGGACCTGTCCATCCTATGGCTGCGCGTAGACAGCGACGACCATCCCCGCGTCTACGGGTGCCTGTATGGGTCCCATAGCGGTAATGCCGACACAGACCGACTCATCGACCACGTCTAAATGGCTACAGATTTCTTGCTACAACAGATCCCATCCGTAGAGATCGTGATACTTGGCGATTTTAACGCCCACCACGCGGAATGGCTCAGTTCACGTTTAACCGATCATGCGGGAGATCTGTTTATGACTTTGCCTTGGCATATGGTCTGACACAACTGATTACTTCGCCTACACGGATTCCAGATGTGGATGATCATACACCTTCCTGTTGGACCTTCTGCTGACCTCTCATCCGGACGGATATCAGGTTTCCGTCGATGCCCCTCTTGGCTCTTCGGACCATTGTCTGATCCGGGTGTGGTGCCACTCACGCTCTCCTCGCGGTTGCGTTCTGCAGGTTGCCGCCGTGTTTGGAATTACAGGTCGGCGGATTGTGATGGAATGCGGTCTTTCTTTGCATCCTACCCATGGGGCGGGTTTGCTTCTCGCCGGATGATCCCAGCGCTGTTGCTGACTCTGTCACCGATGTGGTGCTACAGGGAATGGAACTATTTATTCCATCATCTGTGGTACCCATCGGTGGCAGATCGCAGCCTGGTTTGGTCGCTCCTGTAAGACTGCATTACGCAGTAAGCAGGAGTGTTATCGAGCCTGGGCTGAGGCTTCGGCGGCTCGGGATGTAAACACCAGCATGCTTAAAAGTATAACTTCGCCTCCAGGTCCTTCAAAGAGTTATTGCCAAGGCAAAGTCAGAGCACATGGGCAGAATTGGCGAAACTAGTTCGCCTTCCTTCGGGAACCCGTGCATTCTGGTCTCTCGCCAAGGCTGTCCAAGGAAATTTCTGTAAGCCATCACTACCATCTCTGCACAGGGATGATGACTCACTGGCCCACGACGCTAAAGAAAGCCGACCTTTTAGGCTCCTTTTGCGTCCAACTCGACTCTTGATGACAGGGGAACACACCGCCGACCATCCCGCAGTGTAGTGCTCTATGCCTGATGTGCGATTCACAGTGCTCAGTACGCAAAGCACTCTCCTGGACATCCACAAGTCGAGTGGGCCTGATGGAATCCATAATTGTGCTGAGGACGTGCGCTCCAGAGTTGGCACCGGTTCTAACGCGTCTTTTCGGTACTCCTACTCCCTAGGCGTTGTCCCGAATTCATGGAAGACAGCTTTCGTGCCCGATCCTAAAAAGGTAACCGCTCTGATCCGTCCAATTACAGGCCTATCGCCATCACCTCCTTGTTCTCGAAAATAATGGAGTCAATTATTAACTGCCAGCTCATGCGGTACCTTGAGGAGCACCAGCTGATTAGTGACTGCCAGTACGGTTTCCGTCGGGGTCGCTCAGTTGGTGATCTTCTTGTTACCTAACACACAGATGGGCGCAGGCGATCGAGTCCAAGGGAGGCATTGGCCGTTAGTTTGGACATAGCGAAGGCTCGATCGGGTCTGGCACAAAGCGCTTCTTTCGAAGCTTCCTTCCTATGGGCTTCCCGAGAAATGTGCAATTGGATCACCAGTTTTCTGGCTGATCGGACATCAAGGTCTTAGTAGACGGTGCGTGCTCCGATTACAAGACTATTAACGCTGGTGTTCCACAGGCTGCGTGCTATCACCAACGCTGTTTCTTCTGCATATCAATGATATGTTGCAAACCGGTAACATTCATTGCTATGCGGATGACAGCACTGGTGATGCTCTATACACCGGCCATGCCAATATTTCTCGGGAAAACGTCGCCGAGTAACGGAACAAACTTGTCTCGGATTGGGGCGACTAAATCTAGTCCAGTTCAATCCCAGAAGACACAAGTTTGCGCGTTTACCGCTAAAGGAACCCTTTGTCGTATCACCTCAGTTTCAAGGCACTCCCTTGTTGCCTCAGCCAGTATCGGAATCCTCGGCGTTGACATATCGAGTGACGTGCAGTTTCGTGGTCACTTGGAAGAAGGCAAAATTAGCCTCTAAAAACTTGGCGTGCTCAGTAGAGCGGGCAGTATTTCATGCCGGCACACCGCCTGCAACTTTACAAGGCGCAGGTTCGGCCTCACATGGAATACTGTTCCCATCTCTGAGCAGGCTCCCCAGTGCCAGCTCCTTCCACTTGACCGCAGTCGACGACCGAGTTCTTTCCGATCGGCTTGACTCACTAGCACTGCGTAGAGATGTTGCATCTCTTTGCGTATTTTATCGCATGTACCACGGGAGTGCTCTGAGGAATTGTTCGGACTAATTCCAGCCGCTCAATTTGACCATCGCACATCGCGACAAAACTCGCGATACCATCCATACCATCTGGATGATTGGCGGTCCACCACTGTGCGATTTAGATGTTTTCTTCCTCGCACAACTTCCTTGTGGACAGATTACCACCAGCGATTTTTCCGGACCGATACGACTTAGGGACCTTCAAGAAAAGAGCCTACTCCTTTTTAAAAGGCCGGCAACGCATCTGCAATTCCCCTGGTGTTGCAGTTGTTCATGGGCGGCGGTAGTCACTTAACATCAGGTGAACCGCAGGCTCGTTTGCCCCCTCTCCTATAAAAAAAAAAAGGTAGTAACGCATATTATGGTAAGCAGTTTCTTAAGTCAATAGACATCTCATCTGTCATTACATCTTACGACTAAGATGGAATGTCTCCACAGCCTGTAACTAGTATAAATTGTCTCCGGTTCTCTGTACTCACCATACGAAACAACAGCATTATGCTGATATAATGTGAGGATGTGATTCTTCTCCGCTCGAGCCGAACCATTCGTGCTACAGTCAATATAGCTGCAGCGTGACCACCTCGCATACTTATATGCCATGTATATAATACACCCGGACATGAGGCACATGTATAGCTCATCGCCAATCTGCCTGCGTGACAGGGACCTGTATCCAGCAGTAGACTGGTACGACCTAATAAAGGAGAAAGTGAAACAAATTCGTCATCAATCTCTATCTCAGGGATATACTTGCGGTTTCGATTTATTCTAAAAAAAATATGAAAGTCATTAGTATGTTACATACAATAAAAATATTATTAATTTAACACTGGTACATTTCCCATAGAACTCGCAGCACAACTAAACCATATTGAGAAGTCTCCGCGGTAACTTCGGTATCGTAGAATAGTCACATTCAATGAATCATAAACTTTATTTTTTCCAAATTAAGGTTCTTGATTTTTTGATATTTACAAACGTTATTATACAGTAAAATTTTAATTTAATAAAAACCAAGGGTTTTCTGGGTGATTTAGCTGTACCTACATATTTTAATGAAAAAATAAATAAAACAAAAAATAGCACAAAAGGTTTGTAACATCTGCATATAAAAATCGATTTCAAGAAAAAAATTTGTAGTTAGCCACTTAAAACTAGTATCCTACCGTGTGCAGCAGATTTTTGATGTCAACTAAACTTAATCAGGTCTAAACAAGTATAAAAAGGAAATTTTTTTTAGACATGGCTAATGGCACAATAGGCGTGTCATCAACTTCTATGATGCTTTACACGACAGGCGTGTCACGAAATATTTGTTCGCCGCCAAAAAGTCTTCGAAACGCGATTTTCGATCCAGTGTGTGTCGCAACGAATCGGTTAATATGTGTCATCTTGTTAAAAGTTGTTTCGGGGAATTAAAAAAATGCATCACTCTTTAATAAGTTGCATGGATGACCCAACAGTCTAGTAGTTCCCACAGAAAATGCCCAAGGTGTCATGGCTCATAGATGATGGTATAACATCATGGCAGATGACCAGATGTAAAATGGCACAAAATGTGACGAGGAACAGCGTCTATTATCGTACTGTTAATGCCAATTCTTTGTAAAGCGAGGTCTTCATCTACTTCATAAGCTCATAAAAGTTGCGGCTGGACATCTGTCCCCTAGCAGGAAGGATTTTTCGACTGAAGGCTGTTTGACGATCGCAACAACAGACATTTCTCAATTTTGACATCATGCTTTGACGTGGTAGAGCCATGCTGCAGTATATTACATAATTGTATACTTAGTTGTAGCACCATTCGTGCTACAACTAAGTTTTTACTGAAAAAGAGGCATTCCATCTTAGTCTTCACGGCTGACAACGCATCTGCATTTAAATTCGCAAACGAGGATGGATGTAGAGGAGGAGATGCAGATGTCTATGGGCCATAGCAACCACTTACCATCGGGTAGTCTGTGTGCTCGCTTGTCACCCTTATCTTATAAAAAACTGACGCTGCTGCTGACGCCAGTTAGTATCTGTATTAATAATAACGTCCATCAGACCGAATATTTGTCACGGCGGTGTCTCGACGGAGACTAGCCACCTGCGCTGGGTAGGATTATAGTTCCAGAATGTATGCATAAGCGTAGGTGCACTCTCATATTTCGATGGAACGTCAATCCGACACGACCTCTGGATTTTCGTGCTTTACGAGCCACAGGGATGAAACACCGCCAACTTCCTGAACCGGGCCGCTACTGAAAATGTGTTAACATAAAAACCTAATAACTGTATTTGGCTCGCCACGGGATTCGAACCCGGGATCCCATGATCAGCAGTCGCGCTTACGACCACTAGACCAAGTAAACAATATTACGTCCATACGTCTGATGTAAACGAGATGACTACCGCCATCTAACGGAAGCTACCAGATTTTTCTGGCATTTTCTTTCGTTGTCATAAATGAGGGCATCCACGACTTTTTCTGCCACCAGGGCGACGCCACTTAAAAGTGAGGTAGATATTAGACAGATATCATAGGGGGGAAGTTAATTTGTTCGGAAAATGTAAAGGTTAATGTTTCTTTCTGTTGTATTAGCTATATTTTATATTAATAAGATTAAAAATAAACAAACCTCTCTCGCCTCCTCCACATCCATATACCTACGCATACACGCTCGTCGGTTAAGGGTACTCTTAATTTGGCCCATTTTCAATATATCGCCAATTTGGTCGATAAATTTTCGCCTAGGGCGTCCCTTCACGACTCTGCCGTTCACCTCTGCCACATAAATTTGCTTTGTCACTCTTTCCTCATTCATTCTTTCTACATGACCAAACCACCGAAGCATTCCTTTCTTAATCCTGGTCACAACATCATCTTGCAAACCACACTCTTCTCTTATCACACAATTTCTCATTCTGTCATTCAGATTCAGCCCTAACATACTCCTTAATGACCGCATTTCTACAGCATTTATTCTACTCTCGTGCTTCTTCTGCCACACCCAACTTTCACTACCATACATTAAAGTAGGGACTAATTGCCATACGACTAGCCTTGGTTGCAAGTAAATCTAGCCATGCTCTCTTCTTTGCTTCAACTTCCATCCGTACCTCATCACCCTACCATAAAGTGTTATTTTCCCTTTCATTCGTTCTCTTACTTACACCACATACTTCAGTAGCTGCATCCATCAAATCTTTCTTGACATTATACCACACAGTCTCCAAGTCTAAATCATTCATACACAATTCATCCATACCACTTATATTTTCTCTCAGTCTACATTTGAATTTCTGTTTCGCACCTTCACCTTGTAACCTCTCTGTTCTTATACGCTGTAACGCGGTCGTAGACACAGATGTCCGATGCCGCCAACGTCTGAATAGACCATTAATTCGGCATAAGACCAAGTAATGATCCGTCCCTACGTTGGACCCCCCGGTAAACCCTTGTATCTACCACTGCGCTCCTCATTTTTTCATCCACAATTATGAAATCTATCATGCTTCTATCACCACCTCTTTCCCATGTATATATGTGAATCTTCTTATGACGAAAGAAAGTGTTCGTCACAAAAATATTCTTTTCCACACATACGGTGAGGAGGCTTTCACCATTCTCATTTATACTTTCATCACCAAACGTTCCCAATATCCTTTCATAACCAAGCCTCTTCACGCCAACTCTTCCATTAAAATTTCCTAATATAACAATATTTTCATTACCCTTGCATTTCATTAGCACTATCCTTACCATCTCTCAAAACTGCTCTCGGATATAAGTGGGCTTACATGTCTGGGGCGTAGACCCCTAGAACAAACAACTTCTTTAAGCCCACTTTCATTCGTATCCATAGCAGTCTCGGGTTTACACATTCATACTCTTTCACACAATGACCCATTCTCTCTGAAAGGATGACACCGACTCCCTGGCATGCCCGCTCGGTCTCGTCTACACCAGACTAGTACGCGGTATACATGCCATGTGTAGTGGCATCCTTTCCCTTCCGTTTCGTCTCATTTACACATAACACATCTATTCCTCTATCATACATCATATCACATACTTCATCCATCTTATCATTCATTGCTCCACATAAATTCAGCGTAGCCAGACGGGCTTCCGCAATCTACTTTTCGCCCCTCCGGGAGACAGAACGTGACGGGTGGCGAACCTCGTCGCCGTAATTACGCTAATCAATAAACAAATTAGTAATTTTGAAAAAAGAATTCCATGTTTTTAAAATAAAATTAATTTGAAATTAGAATTCTTAGCCAAACAAAAATTATTTTCATTTGCATAACGGATATTAGCCAAACAAAAATTATTTTCATTTGAAATGGCCAGTACTGCAGAACGGATATTTCATAGGTAAAGACCTTTTATTAAGTGTACCTGCACATATTATTTTATAATTTGTGGTTAAGTAAACGATGTATTTCCCGATTCTAATGATTTATTTCTAACCAAAAAATATCAAATATTTTGGTTAGAAATAAATCATCAGAATAAATTAAAAACCAAAAAATTTAACTATGTGTAAATTATTACTTCATCATCATCATCATTACAGCCCTTCACAAGTCCACTGCTGAACATAGGCCTCCCCCAAGGAATGCCACAAAGCACGGTCCTGAGCCACCTGCATCCATCGACTTCCTGCATGTCTTACCAGGTCGTCACTCCATCTAGTGGGGGTCGCCCTACACTTCGCCTACCGGTACGGAGGCTGCCACTCGAGAACCTTTTTTCCCCATCGGTTGTCGGTTCTTCGAGCTATATGGCCGGCCCATTGCCACTTCAGCTTACTAATCCGTTGGGCTATGTCGGCTACTCTGGTTCTACTGCGGATATCCTTATTTCTAAGTTTATCACGCAGAGAAACTCCGAGCATAGCCCTCCATAGCTCGCTGAGCGACCTCGAGCTTCCTCATACGGCCAGCAGTGAAGGACCACGTCTCAGATCCATAAGTCATCACTGGCAACATGCACTGGTTGTACACTCTAGTTTTCAGGTTTTGAGGTGTACCTGACGAGAAGATGTGTCGTAATTTCCCGAACGCTGCCCAGCCGAGTTGAATCCGTCGATCGGTCGAAGTTGGACTTACCTAGTCGAACTATTTGTCCCAGGTAAACATACTCGTCAACAACTTCGAGCTTAGTGCTCCCAACAACTACTGGCATAGGTGTGACATGGACATTAAACATGATCTTTGTTTTGTCCATGTTCATCTTAAGACCTATCCGTTGGGAGACACTATTGAGGTTCTTGAGCATAGTGCTTAGGTCCTCCAGCGATTCTGCCATAAGTACTATATCGTCGACAAATCGAAGGTGAGTGATGTACTCGCCATTGATGTTAATACCGAATCCTTTCCAGTCCAGTAGCTTGAAAACGTCTTCCAATGCAGCGGTGAAGAGTTTCGGGGATATAACGTCACCCTGTCTTACACCTCTCTGCGGTTGGATAGGTTTCGTACTCTGGTTCTGTACTCGGATAGCCATCGTAGCCCTACTGTACAAACACTTCAGCACTTCGATATACCGACAGTCAACTTGGCACCGCTGAAGGGACTGTAGCACCGCCCAAATTTCGACGGAATCGGCTTTCTCATAGTCCACATACGCAAGGCAAAGTGGCAGATTGTACTCTTCTGTCTTCTGTACAATTTGCCGAAGGGTGTGTATGTGGTCCATGGTACTAAAGCCCCTTCGGAAACCGGCTTGTTCGGGAGGCTGGAAGTTGTCGAGTCTGCGTGCGAGATGATTCGTAATGACTCGAAAACAGCACGTAGACGCGGCTCAGAAGGGAAATCGGTCTGTAGTTTTTCAAGAGCGTTGTCGCCTTTCTTGAAGAACAAGACCACCGCACTTCTGCTCCACGCCTCCGGAGTAGTGCCACCATGGAGGACGGAATTAAAGAGCTTCTGAAGGACTTCAAGTACCGGTTTTCCACCCGCTTTCAGAAGCTCCGCTGTAATTCCATCGTCGCCCGGGGACTTGCCGTTTTTAGGATGCAGGAAAGCCATTCTAATTTCGCTCAGAATGACGTCCGGGATATCATCGGAATAGTGTCGGATAAGACTTGCTCTTGGATCGTTACTCACACTCGCGTGTGGCTCCAACGATGACGTGTACAGCTGCCCATAGAACCTCTCAATCTCACTCAAAATCTCAGGTGTCCCGGAAACGATGCTGCCAAATTCGGTCTTCAGCTTCGACAGTTGGCTCTTTCTGACAGACAGATCTCTGGCAAAGACTTTGGAGCCCTGGTTCCGCTTGATCGCTTCTTCAATACGAGCTGTATTGTAAGTCCCGCCGCATGCATTTGGAGATCTGTCTATTCAGTTGCCTGTATGCTGTCAAATCTGTTGAAGACTGCAGCTTCATTTCCCGTCTAACAGCCATGAGATTAAGAGTGTGATCGGAGAGGTTTTGTGTTCTTCTTCGGTGGTTCTTGCAGAACTTAGCTCCGACCGCATGGACAGTTTCCACGAGCTTATCATTTATATCGTCCACTTCATTGCAGTCTTCTAGGCACTGAAATCGGTTTTGTAACTCGAGGTTTCGGGACCTTGGATTAGAGCACGAGGGGGACGGAGCGTTAACTTCATTAGACGAGACCTCTCCAACTTAACGTTTAAGTTCAGTGTGCTTCTAACCTTTCGGTGATCGCTACCAGTTTTCACCCTCGCGATCACTGAGACATCACTGAACAGTTGTCGTCTGGTCGTCATAATGAAGTCAATCTCATTTTTTGTTGAACCGTCGGGGCTCGACCAGGTCCACTTCCTGTGGTGCCGCTTTTGGAAGAAAGAGTTCATCATAAAGAGTCCCTCTTTCTCCATGAAGTCGGCCAGCTGCTGGCCCCATGGGTTCCGTTGCCCTATTCCAAATTTCCCTACCTTCAGCTCACCGTTCTCTCTTGTGCCTAGTTTTGCATTGAAGTCTCCCATTAACACCGTATAGTGGGTTTTGGAGGAATGCATGGCTTTAGAGATATCCTCATACATTTCCTCCACCTCCTCATCGGGGTGTGCCGAGGTTGGTGCGTAAACCTGTATGACCTTCAACGAATACCATTTGGTGATTCTGAGTATAAGGTACGCAACCCTCGTCGACACACTCACAATCTTTACAACGTTGTTAACGAGAGACTTGTGGACGATAAATCCGACACCTCCTTGGGACAGATGGTCGCCATCCCGGTGATAGAACAAGTTGCCGGATTTGAGGATTACCGTGTCCTCTCCCTCTCTTCGGATCTCGGATAATCCTATAATATGCCAGCGTAACTTGTCTATCTCTTCTTCCAGCTCCAGGATCTTCTCGTCAGTCCTCAGGGTGCGTGCGTTGTATGTTGCCAGGTCGAGTCGTCTTAGGTGGCAACCGAACCTCCACCGGAGATTTTTAACACCCCCTGCCCGGCCGTTACCATGGTTGCCACCGTAGCCAGGAATAGCGGGGCCACCGGGGACTGGGGGCCGTCTCTTCGTAACTCTCATCATGGGGGATTATTGCCATAGTTGCCACGCTTGGCAAGCGGGTTGGCAACCGCAGTTTTTTTATTTTAATATTACTGTTATCAGAAAGAAGCTGCTGCCCATCTCCTGCCTGTTTCCCATTGTCGCCTCTTACGACACCCACGGGAAGACACGGGGTAGTGGATATTCTTAACCGCCACTACACGGCACTTATTAAACACTAAATGGAAAAAAGTTAAAGTTACAACCTATGTAAGTCCTCCTGCGGCCTCCTTTAATTTCTGAGAGGGTTTTACGGCAAGGAAATGTCCGCCGTGCTGCCCCAATGCGTGTTGGCGAACTTCACATGTCTTTGAATTTTTTTTCTTATTTCTCAGACATGCAGTTTTCCCTACGATGTTTTCCTTCACCACCGAGTATGTGGTAAATCAGCACTTAAAGTTGCAATTAATAATTGCATTGTTGCCATCGGGAATCGAACCCAGGTTGCTGGCGTACTATGAAATTTATTAAATGCTTAGCCCCTGAGCTACCGCGGCTCCGGCTTAAAAATAGTATTAAACAAAAATTGTTAAAAAATGGTTATTGTAATATTAAGAATACATAAATGAAAATGACCCTTGGGAATGATGTGATCGCTACGATGTTGAATACCATTATAATCCATATAAATAATTGAACAAAGTTATCGTTGAATTACAAGCCTTAAAAAAATATCCCGCAGTATTTCTTGCTGATTCTTCCCAGGACAGAGGTATTTAACGAATCAGTACCACCTTTTTGTACAGTTTTCTTTAATTAAACTTTTAAACTTGTTTACTGACAAACTTTGAACATGTTCTTGGATTTTGTTGTAAAAGCGTATACATTGCCCCATAAATGAATTACTGATTCTGTGGAGTCTAGTAACTGGCATTACAAGCTTATGTTTGTTCCTAGTGTTTATAGTATGAACATCCTTATTCTTATTAAAGCTATTTATGTTTTTATGTACATACATTACATTTTCATAAATATATTGCGATGCCAAAGTTAATATGTTTATTTCTTTAAATTTTTCTCTGAGGGACTCTTTACAATTTAGGTTATAAATCGCTCGTACGGCTCTCTTTTGCAAAATAAATATGGCTTCAATATCAGTCGCATTACCCCATAGCAAAATTCCATAAGACATTACGCTATGAAAGTAACTAAAATACACTAATCTAGCTGTCTCAACATTTGTGGGACTTCTAATCTTTCTTACAGCATATGCTGCAGAACTAAGACTGCTTGCTAATTTAGATATACAGGGTTACTGGTAATTCGACGTATTCCCATAAGGCGTGATAGTTGGGGTCATAACCTATCAAATGAACCATAAAATGCATTATGCAAATGTGGACCAATTTCGAGATATTTAGGTTTAATTATTTTTTTCAAAAATTCCAAAAGTCTGGTGTCAAAAATTTCTAAAAAAAAAACTTACAGCTGTATTATTTTCATTTTATTATTTTTACTTAATGAAAACCTGGATACTTATTTATCAATACTACAGTGTGCAAAAAGTCTCATCATTTTCGAACTAACGCTACTAAAAGTACAACTTATTCCAAACAGAAGATAAGTAATTAAAAATAAAAATGATTTTGTGAAAAATAATTGTATGTGATCAATTGTGCAAATCATGTTAAAAACATCCCTATTTATCTAGCTACCTAATGAAGTATCAACTTTGTAGTTTGCTTGTATGTAGAAACAGAAAAAAATTAAAGAATGAGGTCAGGTAGTCGAGTTCTAAGCAGACAAAGGAATTGTGTTTTATTTTAACCAATATTAATTAAGGAAATGAAACAAAACACTTGATTGAAATTAGCTTTATTTATTTTAACACGATTTACAAATTTTGCTCAATATGGGAGCCCCTATTCCGTATACAGACACGCATTCGTTCTCTTAATTCGCTTTTAATAACGTTTGAGGTTAATGTTCGTTTTATGTCGTTTGTCGCGTTGATAATGCGGTCTCTCAGTTGATCAAGGGTCGGCACTGGCACATTGTCGCAGTACACGATGCTCTTTATGGCCTTTGAACAATAATCCATCGGTGTTATGTCTGGACTCCTTGCTGGCCATGGAATTGGTCCTCCTCTGCCAATCCACCGATGTCGATAATTTTCGTCCAGCCATCGTCGCACAGTTACACGATAGTGCGCAGGACACCCATCATGTTGATACCACATGTTTTGCCTTGTGGCGAGAGGAACATCGTGTAACAATCCGGATAAGTCCTCCCTTAAAAATGTTTCATAATTTTCGCCGTTTAAATAAGGCCCAATCAAATTGTCGTTAATAATCCCCATCCAAACATTTAGTGAAAATCTTCTTTGTGATTTAGAAGGTCTCTTTTTTCCAGGATTTCTTTGCTCTTTTGGAGCCCAAAAATGTAAATTATGGTAATTTGTAATACCGTCTTGATCGAACTTCGACTCATCAGTCCACAATATTTTTCTAAAAAACATTGGATCTTCTGCATCTGCGTTCAACATAAATCTACAAAAATCCAATCTTCTAACTGGATCTCCTTCTTCCATCACATGCACTGGTGTGTAGTGGTACGGATAAAGCCCCGCAGTATGCACAGTAGACCAGACCTTCCACTGCGATACACCTAAGCGACGAGCAACTATGTTCGTGGAAGTGGTTGGATCTTCTTGAAATTTACTCAAAATTTCTTCATCTTCCGCACTCGGTATACGGGGTATGCCACGTGGCCTGCCAGCATCACGTTGTTGCCTTTGAACATTTCCAGTCCCTCGTACTCTACGATACACTGCACTAAACACTGTGATATGGGGTGGTCGGCGATTAGGGTAGCGCTGTAGGTATTCACGGCGAGCAGCTGCAGCGTCACCGTCACAATATCCATAGAGATAAAAGATATCTGCGTATTCCTCGTTGGAAAATGATTGCCTTGCATGATCTCCGCGTCTTGGTGGTTCCGCCGCCATAAAACTTTGAAACTCAACTTCTTTAAGTGTAACAGGGAGGGATATGCGCGCGTGTGTACGATGCCTGTAATACTGATGACTGATTGAACAGTTTCTTCTTGTTTAACTTGTTTCTAATTTCACACTAAATGTAAACAATAGCGTAAGTTCAAACGCACAATCTTTTACGAGCATTCCCGCAGCTGTTGATAAGGTTCCGAGAAGCGATTGTTTGGGATTACCCAAAACATTGCTACTCGGAACTTGTCTACCTGACCCCTTTTTTTCAAGTTTTTTCTGTACTATTTAAGTTACAAGCTAAATTGATACTTCGTTGGGTAGCTAGATAAGTAGGGATGTTTTTAACATGATTTGCACAATTGGTCACATACAATTATTTTTCACAAAATCATTTTTATTTTTAATTACTTATCTTTTGTTTGGAAAAAGTTGTACTTTTAGTAGCGTTACTTCGAAAATGATGAGACTTTTTGCACACTGTAGTATTGATAAATAAGTATCCAGGTTTTCATTAAGTAAAAATAATAAAATGAAAATAATACAGCTGTAAGTTATTTTTTTAGAAATTTTTGACACCAGACTTTTGGGATTTTTGAAAAAAAAAATTAAACCTAAATATCTCGAAATTGGTCCACATTTGCATAATGCATTTTATGGTTCATTTGATAGGTTATGACACCAACTATCACGCCTTGGCGGGGAACCGTCAGATTACCAGTAACCCTGTATAATATACAAAATTAGATATGTAATTCACATATACATACATACATACATACATACTAAGATATAAATATAATATACAAAACTTTACATGTAGTATATGTAAATATATGAACAAAATATGTATCATACATAGATATAATAAATACGTTACATATAATAATAAAATACATATTGCAAATAATAAAACATCTAAATATATCATCATCATTCTTAACATCCAACATCGCTTCGTTTCAAAAAAAGTCATGTACCAACTTTTTAAAACAGTCCTTACTTGGCGCTCTTCTTATGTTTTCTTATTAATTGTTGGTGAATGCGGAGCGGTGAATGATGGTGAATGAATGCGGATGAGGAGCGAAGAACCTTATCATGAGTTGAAAAGAGATATTGGAATTAGTCCTTGAGATATGTTGGAGAAGTTCGATTATTTAAAATTGAGAAAAGAACAAGCAGAATTCTAGAGTTTTGTCTTTGTCGGATAGTAAGCCATTTCAGGTGTTCACGATAATGAGAGATGTGATCATATTTTCGGAGACCAAATATATATCTAATACAGTTATTGAGAAGAAGCTCTAGCTTGTTAAGAAGATTTTGGTTCAAATCTGGGTAGCACACATCTGCATAATCAATAAAGGGCATTATAAGTGTTTGCGCAAGTGTTAGCTCAGTCTTGGTTGGAAGAAAGTTCTTCAGACGATAGAGGGATCGTAAGGTGGCAAAGACTTTGCGGCTGATTTCAGTGACATGCACACACCAGTTCATTGTGTTATCCATACACAGGCCAAGTTTTTTTACAGAGGAAGAGAACGATATCAGTATATCACTGTAATAGACAGCAGGTAGGCTTTCCACATCAATTTTGGACAACATTCTCGAGCTACCTACGATTACAGCTTGACACTTCGTTGGATTAACTGATATTCCAAAACGCCTAGACCAATCTTTTACAGCTTCCAAGTTCAGATTTAACATTCTAATAGCGTCATGGAGCTCTTCGATTGTTGAGTGCAAGTAAATTTGGAGGTCGTCAGCATACAGATGGTACGAACAGTTAAGAACATATGTAATCAATTTTATAAAAACTGAGAAAATTAATGGAGAAAGTATACCGCCTTGCGGGACGCCAGCATCAAGACTAGCCCGCTTGGAACTCTTCTGTCCCAAATGGACGGACTGTTGACGTCCGCGAAGATATGAAGAGAACCAATCCAAGACTGAGGGTGCAAATCTTAAATAGGACAGGATAGATAAAAGGATATCATGGTCCACTGCGTTAAAAGCATTATAAAAGTCAACAAGCACCATTACAGTCACTTTCTTCTTTTCCGTACCTTGTCTGATATCTTCCGTAATTTTGAGTAATGTTGTAGTGGTGTTGTGACCGAGACGAAACCCAGACTGATAATCGCTGAGTAGATTATGATTAAGTACGAAATTGGAGACTTGCTTATGTACGCAGCCTTCCAGAACTTTGGATAGAAAGGGCAATATAGAGACAGGACGAAGGTGATTAGGTAATGTGGACGATATTTTGGGAATGGGGCGTATGAAAGCCTTTTTCCAGAGATGTGGGTACTGACCTGAGTCCAGTGAAAAGTTAAGCGTCTCCCACACACAAGCGGCTTGCGGTGGCGGCTAACCGCGAGCCGTGGCTCCCGCCGCTGCAACAACACACTACCGCGGTCGCATCGCAGTCGCAGTGGCGGCCTGAAGCTCCATTCACTGTGGTGTCTGTGTTACGATCGGACGTCAGTCAACATGGCTGACCGTGACGATGTCTTTTTATTCTTATTATATTCAGCAATATTATCCCATATTTTGTTTTTAATCCTAATGCTTTTGTAATCAAGGGGTGAAATATCATAAAGTACTGGATAATTTTGCACTGCGTCTATTAAAATCTCTGTACTTAGCGCCATTTTGCACGCGGTACACGCGGCCTGTTGTAAAAATTTGCAACTGACCGCGCTGCGGCCACCGGTCACCGATAGAGGCCGCACGTTCGCTAACAGGCGGAGGGGGCGGGGCATGCGGCCGCGGCCAGCCGCTGGCAGGCAGTGACATGGCCGCACGGGTTTGCAGACTCTCTTACACTGCAAGCGAATACAACTGGCCGCCACCGCGACCGCCACCGCAAGCCGCTTCTGTGTGGGAGACGCTTTAATAATGAGAGTAAGTGTAGGTAGTACATACTCCAGTATATTGACTATCATAGTTCTAATGATTATCACAACCCACAGCCTTGGATTTAATTGCTAGAACAATTTTTTTAATGTCATCCTGGTGAACTGGAGAAAATTGAAAAGAAGTAATTTGAGGAGATTGGATAGAAGCTAAATAGGCTATCGTTTGAGATCGTACAGTAGTGTCCATAACAGGAGCAGAAGCAAAGTGGAGATTAATGTCATCACAAGACAGAAAAGAGGCGCATTCCAGAGTAGGCTCCATCTCAACCACGCCAATTGACCTAAGAAACTTCCAGACATTAGCTGGCGAAGAATTAATTATATTATTTTGGATGTAACAGAGTTTATTTTAACTGTGTATATAAGGTATTAGAAATGTATATAGAATCGTTACACGATAAGAATGATAAATCAGAACTGTTAAATGAATGAAATGAATCGGTATCAGACATTATTATATGAAATAGATTAATAATAATAAATAATAATAATAATAATAATCGCTGCTTGGGGAAAGCGGATTCGGCGATATACCGAGAGGTCAAGACGGTTCAACCAAAATCGTCTCTTCCAGAGTGATCAGAAGAGGCTCTATGAGTCATTGGAGCGACCAATGGTACGTGGAACGGGCCCAGCACCGAATCAGGCCGACACTGTTGCATTCTGGCGCGGCCTGTGGTCAGAGCCGTAAACCACAGCGAGGGCCTTGGACGAAGTTGTGGCGAGTCAGTGTGCGAGTGTTACGCCCATGGACCCGTCATCATAACGCCGGATGACGTAGCTGAGGCGGTCCGTAGGGCCCCGAACTGGAAAAGTCCGGGACTCGACGGACTGCATCACTACTGGCTGAAGGGTTCGTGGTGTGTCACGCTGTACTTGCCCGACAGTTTCAAGAGGCTCTCGACCAAAAGTCGCTCGAGCCTCTTCACTACTGGGATCACTCATTTGGTTCCTAAAGACCATGATTCAACAGACCTAGCAAATACCGCCCCATTACGTGTCTACCCACCATATATAAGACACTGACATCCATTTTGAGTACGCGAATCATTCGTCACCTGGATTTAAATCAGGTGATGTCGCGCGCTCAAAATGGATGTCGGGGCGGTGGTCGTGGAACCAAGGAACCACTCCTCATTGACGCGGTCATTGGCAAAGTGGTTAAACGCAACCGTCGGAACTTCTCCGCCGCCTGGATAGACTATAAAAAGGCATTCGACTCAGTGCCCCATACATGGCTAAAGAGGGTCCTCGAGCTGTACAAGATTGACTGTACAGTTAGAGACTTCCTCGGGCAGTGTATGGGGCAATGGAGTACAATCCTTTGTCATCTAGGCGAGCGGATGACGAATGCGGAAAGCCACATAAGGATAAGAAGGGGTATCTTCCAGGACGATTGTTTGAGTCCAATCTGGTTTTGCCTCTCCCTGAACCCTCTCAGTACCTTACTGGAGGACTCCGGGAGGATTTCAGCTTCGGAAAGGAGGTACAAAGTGACCACCTTTTCTATATGGATGATCTCAAATTATTCGCCTCCAGTCGCTCCCATCTTATGGCATTGCTAAACATCACTTGTGATTTTAGTAATTCTATTAGAATGGAGCTGGGGACGGATAAGTGTGCGGTCCTCCATGTTGAAAGGGGAAGGGTTGCTAACTCTGAGGGCATAGACTTATCTATGCCCATCAACATAAGGACTCTTTCTGAGGCTGAAACATACCGATACCTGGGTATGTCACAGAACATCGGTATCGATGAGGCGGGTATGAAGCAGTCAGTTTGCGATATGTTTTATGCACGCTTGACCAAAGTGCTTAACAGCCTTTTGTCCGGTGTGAATAAGACACACGCATATAACGGTTGAGTCATGCCTGTTCTCATATATACCTTTGGCATACTTAGGTGGACTCAAACTGTACTTAACGCCCTGGATAGAAAAGTCCGCACTACTATGACGTCCCATAGGATGCATCACCCGAGATCGTCGATTATGAGGCTGTACTTGCCGCGGAAACATGGTGTGCGTGGCTTTTTAAGCGCGCTTACCATGCATAATCGCGAAATGTGCAGCCTCCGTAATTACTTTCTGACGAGATCGGATGATCCATTCTATCGGGACGTCATTTCTTGTGATAAAGGACTTACCCCTCTATCCTTAGCCAACGAGCAATGGCAAGACCCGGTAGTACAGAGCATTTCTGACCGGGAGACCGTGTGGAAGGAAGGAGCTCCACGGGAGGTTCTACAAGGCTCTACATGTGCCTTTCGTAGACACAGTTGCCTCCTCCACTGGCTACGTTTTGGTGACCTCTTTGGAAACCGAGGGTTTTGTCTGTGCGATACAGGATCAGGTTATTAAGACCAACAACTATCGGAGATACATCCTAGGGATGGCACCGTCGACATCTGTCGAGCTTGTCGCCATCCCGGTGAGTCACTTAGGCATGTCATCTCCGGTTGTTCGGCGCTTTCTAACTCTGAGTACTTGCACAGGCACAACTTAGTAGCCAGAATTCTACACCAGGAGCTCGCTCTGAAATACGGTCTCGTGGACCGGAAATTGCCGTATTACAAGTACTTGCCGGTAGCCGTGCTCGAAAATGACCGCGCCAGGCTCTACTGGGACCGGGCCATCATCACAGACAGGACTATTCTTGCGAATAAGCCTGATATTGTGCTGATGGGCCGGGCACAGTCAAGGATATTTTGGTCGACATCACCATTCCGTATGACGAGAACCTCGTGAAAGCCGAAACAGATAAGCGAACAAAATATTTGGACCTGGCTCACGAGGTGACCGACATGTGGGGTGGACTGCCGACCGAAATTATACCTGTAGTCGTCTCTGCGAACGGGTTAATCCCAGTCAGCCTCTCAGGTCATCTGAGGCGACTGGGACTCCGTGACGGATCGCTCCAGCTCAAATGCAGAAGGCGGTGCTCCTCGATACCGCCCGCATCGTCCGCCGGTTTCTCTCCCTTTCCCCCTAACCCTCGGCCGTTTGGTCTCCCCTGCCGAGGGTTTCCATCTGGTTGGGCTTTTATTTATTTATGTATTATTTATTTATTTATGTTAGTATATTAAATATATATTTATGTTTATTAATTATTTCCTTTAAAATATTTATTCAGCCCAACCAGATGAGAATACTATATAAATACCCCATAATAATAATAATAAACAGGCGTAGGGAAGTGACGACCCCATCGCCAGCTGACGTAACAGTTAAGTGACAAAACTGCTACGTCGGTGCAGTCAGTCAGCACCCTGCCAAAAGGTGTGAGCGCCGTGCCTAGGCAGAATTGAGGGTGCAAAGGTCCGTTTGTGCATATGGCCGAACCATGTAACGGTGCCGGGCCTGGGCGTCTCCCGTTAATTGACGCCCAAAAATGGATGATGGAAAAAAAAAGAATGCGCAAAGGGCCGCTGCTTGGAGGTCGCCAGGGCGCGTCTGGAGATGGCGCTGGACGCGACAGCATGCGGGTCGCCAGCCAAGCGCGGGGGGCTGCAAGACCACCTAGTAGCCGCCCGCATCCATCATCCCCACCAGAGGGCTTGGTGTCGGCTGGGTCTTCTCGGACTCGGCAAGCGGCACCCGCCGCTGGTGGAACACGTCGCATGCGTTGGACGCAAATTATGAACGCAAACGCATTGCGAGCATATTTTAGGGCAAAAGGGGAAGAAACTGGAATGTTAGCGTATCGGGCTCGGATGCATCGCTTTTTCGCAGAGCTGGAGCCATCTGTTCATGTAACGGAGCAAAACCTGGCAGACCGAGTTCCTGCGCTCCAACATATTTGGTGACGCCGAACTCGAACGACTACGACGTGAGGCTGTTCCCTCATCGGATGAAAATGCTACAGCTGGTAATGCGGTGCCACTAATTGCAGAGCAACCTGCGCACGTGGATACCGCCGTGGATATTCCAGTTGTGGTTAATTCAGACGATGATGAAATAGTCTCCCACAAGCTAGAGCAAATGAGGAGCATATTGGAAGAGGCTATTTTGGAAACGCGCAGTACGCCTCTCGAAAATCGACCGCGACTTCCCCGCATACCCTTAAGCAAGCGGAATCGGGCTGTCGTGAGGGCTCTCAACCCAATGCTGGTGACCTATTTGGAAGCCAGCCGGGACCTTTGCCAGACGGATTATTGCCGTATTATTGGCGCCAAATTTCCCACGGCTGGACGCGCTACTAGACAAAGTAGCGCCATCCCAGCCTGGAGAAAAAGAATTGAGGACCGTATCGCAAAGGCAAGAGCCCTCATCGGCAGACTGACAAGCTTCAGGTCGGGTAATAATAGACCGAGAATTGTGCGCACCGTCAGGATGGCGTTTGCTGGGACAAATATCAGTTTGTCCCAGCCGGATATAACGCAAAAACTGACAGAGCGCATAGACGACCTGAAGCAGAGAATCGCTGCTTGGGGGAAGCGGATTCGGCGATATACCGAGAGGTCGACACGATTCAACCAGAATCGTCTCTTCCAGAGTGATCAGAAGAGGCTCTATGAATAATTGGAGCGGCCGATGGTACGTGGAACGGGCTCAGCACCGAATCAGGCCGACACTATCGCATTCTGGCGCGACCTGTGGTCAGAGCCCGTAAACCACAGCGAGGGCCCTTGGACGGAAGTTGTGGCGAGTCAGTGTGCGAGTGTTACGCCCATGGACCCCGTTATCATAACGCCGGATAACGTAGCTGAGGCGGTCCGTAGGGCCCCGAACTGGAAAAGTCCGGGACTCGACGGACTGCATCACTACTGGCTGAAGGGGTTCGTGGTGTGTCACGCTGTGCTCGCCCGACAGTTTCAAGAGGCTCTCGACCAAAAGTCACTTCCGAGCCTCTTCACTACTGGGATCACTCATTTGGTTCCTAAAGACCGGGATTCCACAGACCCGAGCAAATACCGCCCCATAACGTGTCTACCTACCATATACAAGACACTAACATCCATTTTGAGCGTGAGAATCACTCGTCACCTGAACGCAAATCAGGTGATGTCGCGCGCTCAAAATGGATGTCGGGCGGTGGTCGTGGAACCAAGGAACCACCTCATTGACGCGGTCATTGGCAAGGTGGTTAAACGCAACCGTCGGAACCTCTCCGCCGCCTGGATAGACTACAAAAAGGCATTTGACTCGGTGCCTCATACATGGTTGAAGAGGGTCCTCGAGCTGTACAAGGTTGACTGTACAGTTAGAGACTTCCTCGGGCAGTGTATGAAGCAGTGGAGTACGATCCTTTGTCATCTCGGTGAGCGGATGACGGCTGCGGAGAACCACATAAGGATAGGAAGGGTATCTTCCAGGGCGATTGTCTGAGTCCAATCTGGTTCTGCCTCTCTAAACCCTCTCAGTACCTTACTGGAGGGTTCTGGGAGGATTTCAGCTTCGGAAAGGAGGTACAAAGTGACCCACATTTTCTATATGAATGATCTCAAGGTATTCGCCTCCACTCGCTCCCATCTTATGGAATTGCTAAACATCACTTGTGATTTTAGCAATTCTATTAGAATGGAGCTGGGGACGGATAAGTGTGCGGTCCTCCATGTCGAAAGGGTAGGTTGTTAACCTGAGGGCATAGACTTATCTATGCCCATCAACATAAGGACCCTTTCCCAGGCTGAAACATACCGATACCTGGGTATGTCACAGAACATAGGTATCGATGAGGCGGATATGAAACAGTCAGTTTGCGATGTGTTTTATGCACGCTTGACAAAAGTGCTCAACAGTCTTTTGTCGGGTGTGAATAAGACACACGCATATAACGGTTGGTCATGCCTGTCCTCATGTATACCTTCGGCATGCTCAGGTGGACTCAGACCGAACTGAACGCTCTGGATAGAAAAGTCCGCACTGTTATGACGTCACACAGGATGCATCACCGAGATCGTCAGTAATGAGGCTGTACTTGCCGCGGAAACATGGTGGGCGTGGCTTTTTGAGCGCTCTCACCATGCATAATCGCGAAGTGTGCAGCCTCCGTAATTACTTTCTGGCGAGATCGGATGATCCATTCTACAGGGACGTCATTTCGTGTGATAAAGGGCTTACTCCTCTATCCTTAGCCAATGAGCAATGGCAAGACCCAGCAGTACAGTGCATTTCCGACCGGGAGACCGTATGGAAGGAGAAGGAGCTCCATGGGAGGTTCTACAAGGCTCTACATGAGCCTTTCGTAGACACAGTCGCCTCCCTCCTCTGGCTACGTTTCGGTGACCATCCCGGCGAGTCACTTAGGCATGTCATCTCCGGTTGTTCGGCGCTTTCTAACACTGAGTATTTGCACAGACACAACCTAGTAGCCAGGATTCTACACCAGGAGCTCGCTCTGAAATACGGTCTCGTGGATAGGAAAATGCCATATTATAAGTACTTGCCGAACCAAATGAGAATACTTCATAAATATCCCATAATAATAATAATAATAGCCATTTAATTCCCAATTTTCATACAAAAGTCAATATTAGTCAAATCATTTACAATTTACAATATTATTATGATTCATGCCATTTTGTTTTCTTTACTAAGTGTCATGTCAATATCAGTGTTAATTTTAAGTAAAAAGTTCAAGTTTAATTTACAAGATTAACTTTTGATTATAAATAATGTTTCAGTAAAAAATAATAATACTAATAGCTAAAATTTTAAACCATTTAGGAATCTCACAAAATACCATCCCACCAGTTGACTGTTTACACAACATGAAAAATTTAACATCTTAATGATAACTTAATGATTACACAGGATTATACAATAACGAATATACTGAAATGATTTTATACGTGGTAGAGCCATAGTTGTAGCACTAGCACGTATGGGTCGGCTCGACCGGGGAAGGACCACGCTCTCACAGTATACCAGGGTAAAATGGCAGCATAACGCTGCTGTGTTTCGTATGGTGAGTGTAGAGAACCGGAGACCCTTTTTTACTGGAAACGAGGCATTCCATCTTGGTCCTCACGGGTGACAACGCATCTGCATTTTGATTCGTAATCGAGGATAGATGTAGATGTCTATGGGTCACAGCAACCACTTACCATCAGGTGGACTGTGTGCTCGTTTGTCACCCTTATGCTATAAAAAAAATTAAATGAAATATATAATAAACTGAAATGAAATGAAATATAAAATAAAAATATTTCACGGCAAATGATTTATTTATTAAGATAATTTTTAACCACAAGGGCGGCATTAAATCGAAGATAATTTTTTTTTATAGCAAGTAAATGTTACCACCTTTTTTTAGACTAAATTATAATGTGATAAATCAAAAAAATATTTTTCTTTTGTGTAAAATTGCTTTGTATTAGTGCCATCTACTTCATTCTATAGGTAAAGTCATTTTATCGAACAAAAATTGATTGATTCTCAAGGTCTGAAATTAAGAAATCGTGGATTGTTAGGAATGAAATGGATATGATAATTTTATTTAATATGGTTAATTTTACTTATTTAGTAAATTTGTTAATTTTTCATATTGTTTATTTTAACACTTAAAATTTATAGTAACCATCTTTAAAGCACCATACAAAGGGGAGACCGAGATAATAAGAAACACTATTTTTAATTCTAGCAATGCTCTTTACATTACTACTATTCCCTTTGACCACTACTGGTAAGCTGAAAATGTATTAGAGTGGTTCACGACAGTAGTTGAATGGTGGATTCGAACCTACAACCTTTTGAGATCGCGGTCCGCACCCTGCCATTAGGCTACTGTCCTCTATTACACTGCATTTCTATCTCATGCTCTCGCAGGCTAAATTCTATAGATGTATATGTTTGTCCCTTTTTAGTGTCACTTTTTCGTTTCATCGAGTTTCAAATCGCAACGATCTTAAAGAAGTTTTCACTTCAAAAATTACTTTCAATAAATAGTATAATAATAATCTTTATTGAATAAATAAATATTAATATATTCTCTATTAACACATTGTTGCAGACACATTCTCTTCCTTAGAGTATTTATAAGCAAGCTATGTTTATTTATACTATAAGTTCTCTTCCTTATAGTATTCTTTTCGAAAGCGCATAGGGGCGTATTTAATGCCTCTCTACACTACTCGCGAAGTAGATCGAAGTTGGACGATGCGAATAGTGGAGAGAGGTACTTCGATTCGCTTTGTGCAACCTCGCTTCGCCTCGGGTGACTTCCGATCGTTGTCGGTTTTTTGCGCCAGAGTCAAAGGACTTCGCGAAATACCCCGAACTTACACGAAGCGTCTCACTACACTACTCGGCGTACGCCAGTTATGAATATTTTTTTATATATATACATATTAAATATGTAGCTTTCTACATAATTATTTATTTAGGTAATGCATTGACGTCGTACTATTCACAAAATTAGGTACCTATAGCAGCTGGCTCTTGAACGTTATTCATGTTAAGGGTGCGGCAGACTCAAGATGACTGAGCTCTTCGCGAAGTAGCACGAGTGTGTAGTCACGTTCTTCGGGCTGCGATCGACTCCGACGAGCACTTCGTCGAAGTTACTTCGCGAGTAGTGTAGAGGAGGCTTAGAGGAGGCATAAAAGCTCTTACTCTGTGTTGTGCCCATAGAGTATAGAGGCATAGGGTAATAATTTTAAAATAGCTTGCTATATATTTATTTATCTATGCTTTAAAAAAAAAGCTGGCTGTGCCGGGCGTGGTGTGTTGCGTTTGCGCGAGTTTTTGTTTCTTCCCGGAGTATTTTCTTTCATTTTCGTAATGAAGTAAGTGACATTGCCTAACGTTATTGTTTGTTTGGTTGAAATAATTTTTGTTTAATATCTAAATAAAGTATTGAATATAGTACAATTTTAAATAATTTTATAACCGAAAGTGCTAATGTGTCATTTGTAAAAAATATTGTTTTGTGATACCAGTCAGGCGTTTCCATGGGCGTTAACTTCAGGTTAAGTTATTTAGTTTATTTTTTTAATTATATATTACTTTAAATAATTTTCCAATGCCTTAATAATAAACGTTTGCTTTGTACTAAATACAATTAACAAAATTTTATTTAAAGTAATGGTCGTTGGTAGTGGGTTAATGTTTACATTCTTTAACGATCATAATTCGAAACCTGTAAAAGTTAACTTCTGATTATGATAATTTAAGCTTTAACTGGTCATCCAAGAAATATCGTACATGATAACCATGTTCAATATTTTAAAACTAAGAGTTATCGTAACAGAGTTACAATCTTGCATTTTTTTCTGTTTTAGTTTTGTTAGGTTCATTGAACAAAAAATATTTACTAAAAAATAAAATATCATCGGAATATCGTCGTTCTCAAACCAATATCTGCTATGTGCAAAAAGTATACTTTGAGATATTAAAGAAAAAAGTTGTGTAAAATTTAATATGAAGGTGAATTTTAAAAACCATAAGTCATAGATATCATACGTAATTTTATTTGTGTTTTTAGTATTTAGATTATTTACTTTATTTTATATTTTTAAATCACATTATTTTTTTCACATAACAGATTTTAAATTGTCAATTATTTGGCACATAACAGTTATTAGTGAAAAAGATATCTGATTTACAATAGACTTTTAATACTGAAAAATATTAACAATAAGTTTTAATCAGGCTTAGATTTTAAACAATCATAAAATGGATGGTAGTCTCGGTCTGTAAATGGTTTTAATTCTTGTAATTGATTGAACTTTGATTGAGTTATTTCTAATGACCTGTCATACAATGCCGAAGGTTCAGGGTACTGTTGAGGAAGCTTCCTACGTTGTGGCAAAATTGTGTACTCTTGTGGATGGAGAAGTTTGAAGTACACTTGACCAGTAGACTTATACAAAAATGCTCTGACATCATTCACAGTGAGAATTCCTTTTACCTGGTCTAATAGGCTGAAAATTGGTGTTCTGCTCATAATCCTTGAAAAAATCAAAATGAACTACTCTAATGTCATAGGGTTGTTTGTGCCGCGCTTGACACATTCTTGAAATGTAATCTTGAGGTGCATAAATAGGCAGCTTTATATAATGTTCTATAGTAGAGTGGACACTATCAACTTCCATCATAGTGTGTCCCTTTTCTAATATGATTTGTTCCACTTCTACCTTAAAAAAATAAGCATAATTACTTAATGCACTTGCCAAAATCTTATTTCTGTTTTGGTAGTTCACCCATCACTAATTATTATAATGTGTTTATAGACATTGCAAACTGTTTTAAGGTAATTAATTATACAGCTTGTAAATTCGTTGGACGTAACTTCTACATCTGCTTCATGCCAAAAATAAATAACGACATCTCCAGTACGCAAATTATAAATGGTAAAATTATGACATTGTAGTTTTTGTTTATAATACAGTGCTCCTGCAAGCAATTTTGGTGCTAAAAAAACACTTTGCACGTCAACAGATATTACTAGGTGGTCTAGGTTACCCTTTAAGTTTTCTATTTCCTTGTTTTTAGCACAACATGCTTTATCTTTTTTCTGGATATGTGTCTCCTAATTCTTTTGCAAAATATGTTTTAACTGAAAACTAGTGCAGACATTGCATTGGTCCTTCCTTGGTTTGTAAATTGAAATGTTCTCTTTACTAAGTACACTTAGGAAGGTATTTCGTGAAACTGGCTTTTTGTTTTGTTCATTACACCATGTTTTATAAACTGCATGCATATGCAGGTGTGATCGAAAAGTTGACTCTACGTAAATGCGCTTTGATAATGCCCGGCAATAGTGACTAGGCACTTTCGGGAGTAAATTGAGCCATTCGGACACCGTTCCTTGTGTACTTCTGGTGGTGGCCAAGACTACGATTACGTCCAATTAAAGTAGGGGATTCATTGTCATCTGCAGTGACTGCCATTGCTGATGTATCTTTAACCCAGCGTAAGAAAGAATCACGTTCGAGATCAAGTGTGTTTAAAAAAACATTCTGCACACTTTTACTTTGGCATTTTGGGAATCAAACTTAGGTACAAAAATATCAAAAACAGTTTCTTTCCTGACAGTAATAGAGTTATCACATTTTCTTTGCTTACGAAAATTTCTTTTGGATACTAACCCTTGTACAGAAGCTTTTTTTTCACCCCATGAATTCATATTCCAAAACTTGACATGCAATGCAGCTCGTTCTTCTTCTGATACTAAACCACACTTTAAAACTATTTTTAGATTTTTGTTTTATTGCAGTATGATTACAACGAGTTTTTACAGATCTGGCTTCTTTTGGAATGCTTTGTTCTAGCTTCCCATCTTTTTTCTGGTAACCCATGTATTGTTTACCCAGTAAACCAGTAAATGGCGGTGTTTAGCTTTCGATTGACGAAATATTACAGTTTTAGAGCTGTCGAAATGCCAATTCGATGCTCGCTGTCAGCTCCTGGACAGGATTTGATGAATTGTCATCATCATCGCTACTGTAAACAATGTAACGCTTCCGTTTGGTGATTGTAGGAAAGGGTGGGCTATTACTTCATTCAGGGGATGACTTTACCGACATTCTTTTCACTGCTGGAGAGTATAGATGGTTGATCACTCTTCTGTGTAGCTGTAGAATTTGGCAGGTTCTGAATCAGAGGCATTGGTTCACTGCGAGGTTCTTGGCATGTTGGATGTTGACTTTCCTCTTGTAAACATTTTTCATCACTGGACGTTAAAACTAAATTTACTATTTTCTTTCCCTGGCTCATTTTGTAGCTTACACAAAAACCACAGATTTCTTTTTCGCTATATAACTTGTGCAAAGTACTTTACAAGTTAATACAGTTTATCAACCGACTGTGCTACGTAGTAGTTATCTCGAGAGATTAAAAAAAACTAACTTTTTCTAATACAAAATGTATTTATATTGTTTGAGCATGGGAAATTTGAACATAGTGGTAGTAGTGGGCGAATATTCAAAAATATGGTCCTTAAGATTAACTAGCTATTCCCAAAACACTTTGGAAAGAACTTACTTGCCTGTCAACTTATTAGTAAATTATGGGTGCAAACAGTTTTAGCTTATTTATTATTTTGAAGGACCGATCCTTGGAACTAATCAGTGGTTTAAAAATGAACTTATCTGACTGTCAGCTTATTGGTAATTTATGGGTACGAACTACTTTAGTTTATTATTTTATTTATTAGTGTAAAATTTCTTGAGACTAATAAGTGATTTACAAAATATGCGCTTGTTTATCTATTACTTATTAGCTAGTTAATGTACTGTTAATGTTGTTTTGTGTTTAGACTAAACACATAGCAGATATCCTACTAAACAATCACAATTGACTGTGGTCAAATAAAATATGCTACGTGCATGTTTGTCACATAGCAGGTATTAATTGACAGTATTCTAGCTGCTGCAGATAGCATGTTTTAAAAAGTTGTCATGGTTCGTCGTACAGTCCTCAAAAGCACATAGCAGTTATTTTATACAAAAGATTGATTGGTGAACTACTCTTCCTAGTCAAAATGTTAAAATCTCAAAAAAGTGCACATAGCAGATTTTGGTTTGGCAACGACGATATTATGTTTAATTAACTTCTTATATACACTATGTAATACCATATGCATAACACTCAAAATAATTTTTTTGTGAATTCTGATCCAAGGAACTTCTTAACAAGTTTATTACTGAGTTACTAAAGGAGTTCTTGGTTATGATTTACCAACAGTACTGTCTTGATGATTGCTAATGGCTACTATGTGGGTTGGTGTGGTAAATTTTTATCCAGTTATTTGATAATTTAAAATTAAAAATTTTGTACAACCAACTTCAATATAAAGAATAACTCAAAAACTATTGGTCAGACCACCAGCTTTCAAATAAAAAAAGAATCATCGAAATTGGTTCACCCAGTAAAAAGTTATGAGGTAACACACATAAAAAAAAACATATAGTCGAATTGAGTACTGTCTCTTTTTTGAAGTCGGTAGAAAAGGAGAGGAAAAACAAATGGTAAAATTAAAAATTTTGTACAACCAACTTCAATATAAATTATTAAGGATAACTCAAAAACTACTGGTCAGACCTTGATCAAATTTATATGGGACCACATGAGAAGCACTTGCTTTCAAATAAAAAAGAATCATCGAAAGCGGTTCACCGAGAAAAAAGTTATGAGGTAACACACATAAAAAAAAAACATATAGTCCAATTGAGTACCTCCCCTTGTAAGTATAAATTGAATTCACCCAAGTTAAACCACACCAACCACACAATCGGCTGCACCTACTTGTAGCCAGTTAAACTCTTATAGCTGGATAGATAAAATAAAATTTAAGTAACTGAACTACTAGACACTGTAAAGATTACAATAATATAATGAAAATCGAAAAGAGAAATATTTATTTTATTGTAATACAGTCCTATCAATATTCTTTGGTAGAGCCATGCTGATGCTATATTATGGTTGTAGCACGAATGGGTTGGCTTGACCAAGGAAGGACCACCCTCTAACAGAATACCAGTGTAAAATAGCAGCTTAATGCTTGCTGTGTTTAGTATGATGAGTGTAGAGAACTGGAGAATATTTTTACTGAAAATGAGGCATTCCATCTTAGTCCTCAGGGGTGACAATGCTTCTGCTTTTGTTTCTTAATCGAGGATAGATGTAGATGTCTAAGAGCCACAGCATCCACTCACGGTCAGGTGGACTGTGTGTTCGTTTGTCACCCTGATTCCATAAAAGAAATAATATTTAGGCATAAACCAATATTAGATAGATAGAAAATTCTTTATTGCACTCAAAATTATTGGTACTTACAAAAGGGAACTTAATGCCAAAATGGCGTTCTCAGTCAGCTAACTTTTAGATAATTGTGGTGGGAGTTATGAGCAGAGAAGCAATAGAAAAAATTAAAACAATAATTACTTATTTTAACATTTATAATGTTATATGATATATGTGCAATAATTAAGAGTGGACAGATGAACTTCTTATTGAATTGTTTGCTTATTTATTTCTTGCAACTTCTATGAATCTTATTTGTAACCAGTGATCTGCTCTGGCTTCGCACGGACGATTTCGGGATCTCGACAATAGTGCCACTAAAAGGCTCCAAATGTGTATCTTTTTTTATATAGGATAGGGGTGACAAGCGAGCACACAGTCCACCTGATAGTAAGTGGTTCCATGTGGATTTTAAAAAAAAGTAAAAGAATATTACTTAGGTTCATCTGACACATAAATATACATAATATATAAAAATTCATAAAAATGAATATAATAAATTATATCCTTATATTATATTCAAATAAGTATGATGTACATGTGTGTGTTGCATGTATATGTGTGTGTGTATGTGTGAATTTTATAAATTTTATGTTTTTTTACAATAAAGTGTATAAATAAATAAATAAAATAAAATTATATAAACCTTACCATGTATAGTGCAATTGTGCATGGAGTACTATTTTAAGATATGGGCTGGCGCTGCAAAATGCCACCTAGCAAAGTTGGACTCAATGGAGAGACAAGCTAAGATTGTAAGTAAACTTTGTAAACCTTGAATTGGTTGAAACCAATCTTGTCTGCCTTAAGCACAGCCGCAGAGTAGTCAGCCTCTTGGTATTCTATAGGATGCGTATCAGAGAGTGTGTGCAGAAATTACATACTTACATTAATACCACCATTGGCCAACCATTCGATCGGGGGACATGTTGTCGATATTTCACGCATTGGAACCAAACTGCTTGCTTCGCCTTTCGTTACAGCAAATAATGAAATAATCTGCGGACGTCTGTCTATCCGTCCGATTGCAATCTGGGCGTCTTCAAGGCAAGAGTGCAGTTTTGTGACATTAAGACGTCGACGTTGTAGTCAAGCACTGGCTTATAATAAGTAAAATAACTGGCCAAGTGAGAGTCGGACTCGCGCATGAAGGGTTCCGTGCCATCGTAATACACGTTTATAGTAGGGGAGCCCCTTTTAATTTTTAATTTATTTTAATTTATTATTTGTTGTTATAGTGGCAACAGAAATAGACATTCTGTGAAAATTTCAACTGTCTACCTATTACGGATCATGAGATACAGTCCGCTGACAGACGGACGGGCAGCGAAGGCTTAGTAATAGGGTCCCGTTGGTTTACCCTTTGGGTACGGAACCCTAAAAAGGGGTGGATAGGCATGAAATACCTGCTGAGCTCATCAAGCTTTCTAGAGGTAAATTTGGCCTAACCTTCCAAGTGACTGCGGAACTGTGCGTCACTCGATATGTTGACGCCGAGGATCTCAAATCTGGATTAAATTTAGTCTCCAGATTTATTCGCCCAGTTTAGTCATCAGAAGACAGATTTGCGAGTTGACCTCCAAAAAGAAACCCTGTGTCGTATCTCCTCATTTTAATGGCAATTAACTGTCAATTGTTACTTCTTCAGTCTGTATATTATATGCAGACGTTCATTTCTGCTGTCACACAAAAATTTTGACGCGCTTAATATAGCGGTAGGGTACTTAATATCGGTTCAGCACTTGCAACTTTACAAAGCGTAAGCTCGGCCTCACATGGAATATTCTTTTCGTTTATGGGCGTGCGCGTACCAACTCTTTCAATTAGACCGCATTCAACGAAGAGCATCTGGAACCTTAAAATGGCCAATGAATATAATATGTATTTCTTCTAACATTATGTTAAATATGAAATAAATAATTATACACGTATTTGACAAATTTAATAAAAAGCAGGTCTCAAATTAAAAATAGAAATGAAAAAAATAAGCTTTTACATACGTAAGTTCGCCTCGTATATAAAGGAATGCTAAGAAAAAAATTCGAAATTAACCCTTCGAAGATCAGGTGTTCAAAGTTTTTTTTTTAATGAAAAAACTTCTTTACAGGCCTTTTTAATCCAATGCTGAATATCTCGAAAGTTTTTGGTCATTACGGTAAAAAACATCTACATATACCTACCTACATTATTATATTTTTATTTTTTGCCCGTAGAGGATAAGCAAACCTTGTGCTAATCTCCCTAATGTCTCAATCAATACGGATGTATCTAAATAAGTTTGGGCTAACATTTAGTGTTTGATTTATTTAAATCTGTTGACAAATAAAAAAAATATTAAGTCAATTTTAAAGTGTCTCAAAGTCAGAAGAAAAAGCGCTGCCTGCTCGGCTGCTTTATCGGCGTGATAAGCTATTGGATACATGTGAAATAGTGTTCTATTGTAAAAGTTTGGGTCCAATATTGTATATACATATGTATATAAATTTTTTTATATTTTCTTCGACCAGCTTAGTACATAGGCTGACAAATAACATATTTTTATTTATAGAATTAGTAGGGTGATAAACGAGGACACAGTCCACCTGATGATAAGTGAATGCTGTGGCCCATAGACATTTACTTGTATTCTCGATTAAGAATCTGGATATATGGAATATCTCGTTCCTAGTAAAAAGGGGCTCCGGTTCTCTACACTCACCATACGAAACACAGCAGCACCAAGCTGCTATTTTATGCTGGTATTCTTCTACCATAATATAGCCGCAGCGTGGCTCTACCATGTACCACGAAGCGTGACATATTTATTATTGTATTTAGTTTAACCTATATCTATTTACTCCATCTGTTTTGTACAGTGGTTCGAGAGTTTCATTTATATAAATTATCGTATATAAATTAGTAGGATTCGTATGTCATCGGCCTGCCGGTCACATACAAAGGTGCGGTCGCACACAAGACTCTCTAACGATCATAATATTATAGTGAAGCTACCCGTAGACTTGCCAACGACGAAACGTACGCGTGGAAGCCCACCCGCCGCATGGTTGCTGGCGGTCGAAAATGAAAAAAAACTGGTCCCATTTACTTGGGGAAGGTCGACCCCAAGTAAATGGGACCAGGTCTAGAAGTAAGAAGAGGAAATTGGGTTCTTAGATGATACATGGTTGCGAGTATGAAATCGCGGGCACTGCTACCTAGTTCTATAATAATTCATAATATTTAAACACTTATTAAAGAATCCTTTAATCAGTAGGATAATAGAATGACATGTATGATATATACTTTCAAGAAAAGAGCCTGCTCTTTTTTAAAATACGTGTTGCAGATGTTCATATATAAAAAAAAATGGCGCTACCTTACAGTAAAGGAAAGAATGCACTTTATTATCGAATTTCAAAATTAACGTGAGCGAAGCTGCGAGTAACTGCTAGTATATAAATAAACAAACATTGTGCACGTAGTATGTAGTGTTACTGATACATTATTAGCTCGATGGTAATAGCCATTGAGCATTTTAAAATAGAGGAAGCTTGGAGACCATCAATCACCTGTCAGACTGCCAGTTACATAACCCAAATGGATGTATTTTTAGGTACCCGCTGTACTGCATTTCACGGCACAACGTGTCTTATTATAACATTTTAATTAAACTTAGGTGCAATTATAACGTAAGAGCTTTTTTCTAGGGGCCGATTTTCCAATCATCCGATAAATAAAATAATTCATAAGTAAAATACAACCTGAAGAAATTAAAGATTATAGTTGTATAAATAAAATATACTCGTATATAGATTTAAAGGAACGCAAAAAAGTGTATTAAACAAAATATGTATCATAGATATTTTGTTTATTATTCGTTAATTTAAAATTGCAAACGTCGAAAAAAAACGATCAAACGACAAAAATTAACCAAATTAAGATAAGAGTAAAGAAAAATTGTACACAAATTGTAAACATTTTTCGTACGTGCCTCCATACAAATACCTCCTCATACCTAATAACTGACCCTCCATCATATGCCTCTTTTACAATGATGTTGCACTGACCGTAGCTCTCTCCCGGGCGTCTCCACACTTTAATCCTGCTATCATCTGGCTTCAGACAAAATCTGGACTTATCTGTGAATGGAACTTGACTCCAAGCTTCGTCATTCCAATTTTCATGATTGCGAGCAAAATTAATTCGTGCTATTTAATGGCATGTGGCAAGGAGCGGGCCTCTGGCTGGAAAGTGTGAATTTGTGTTTTTGTGCTTACCCTTAGAACCTCTTGGAGCTTCGATCTTACCTCAGAAGTTAAGGACAGGTTTCTAAGTATGCTGGTAACGATGTGTCAGTCATCTTTGGTCACAGTTTTTCGTTTACGTCCCTGTCCTGCGAGTCTCGTATACAGTCTGGTCTGCCGATACCTCTTGACAACTCGGTGTATCACAGATTTTGATATCCGTAATGTTTGGGCCACATGTTAGTAGGTGTGCCCAGTTTCAATTAAAGTAACAGCTCTAGCAACTTGAGTAGCTTTTAGATCTGGCATTCTCACTTTATTTGCAGTAATGTCATGACATGCTGAGCGGAAGCCTCTTTTGGCACAGTATTTATATATATATATATATATATATATATATATATATATATATATATATATATATATATATATATATATATATATATATATATATATATAACCGTTTGTAAATGTGCATGCACTGCTGTGTCAATAAAGTTTATTAAATTCAAAACTTGGTAAATTTTCTCCCAGTCTAAAAGAACACAATAATAAGTAATAATTACATAAAATAAATGAAATTCGAAAAGAGATTCCAAAACTTTTTTTTAATAACATTAATTTACTGTTTGTGGCCAGTACGCACGATAATTAGAACAGGGAGAAATTAAACCTTTTTTTAGCGTTCCTCTAAATTTGTCCATGAGTGTAGTTCAATTTAAAATTATAAATTAAATTAAAATTATTGGTAAGCAGAGTGTAGGTCCCCCCCCCCCTAAACTGTGCGACGACTTAGTAAGACATGCATGGTGTCGATGGATGCAGGTGGCTCAGGACCGTGTTTTGTGGTAGTTATAGGGGGAGCCTAGTGTACAACAGTAGATTTACCCCGTAGGTTTCGTAAGAGGCGACAGACGGAAACAAATCAAAAGATGGGCAACAGCGTCTTCCTTGCCAAGAGTGGCAACTATGGCAAATATCCCCCCTATGAGGCAATCTATGGGGGAGGCTTACGTTCAGCAGAGGACTTTATTAGGCTGTAACGACGACAATTATACCCAGATAGTGTTGTGTGATTTTTAGTAAATCAACCTAATACTCTCAGAAATGAGGGGAGGCCTGTGCCCAGCAGTGGGACGTATATAGGCTGTAACTTTAACTAACTTTTAACCAAATACTCGGGGTACATACTTATGGTAGTGCGAGATGACGGTTGCAACTGGAAGATGTCTGTTATCTTTTACTGGTGTATATATAACAAAATAGAGCAAAGAATAATAAATAATAAACTTTTTAAACTTCCTCCAGTTTATTTTAAATTTTTTTCTTTGTTGTTGTTATTTTTGGCACCTGAACACACTTCCTGAACTTTGTAATACTTTGTCATGTTGCAATCCGGACTTTTTTAAAGTAAATGTGTTTTTGAACACCTAACGATGGTAACACATGCTACTCGTTTAAAAAGTCGTAAAAATGTATATTCTCTGGAAGTTTATAATCACTACGTGTTTTTATATAGAATGACTGATCAGGTGAACTGTGCCCACAGCAGCTGTGACAAACGAGCACACAGTACACCTAATAGTAAATGGATGCTGTGCCCATAGACATCTACATCTATACTCAATTAAGAATCAAACTGCAGGAGCGTTGTCACCATTGAGGACTAAGACGGAATGCCTTGTTTCCAGTAAAAGCATTTCCGGTTCTCTACACCCACTATACGAAACACAACAGCATTAGGCTGCTATTTTACGCTGGTATTCTGTGAGAGCGTGCTCATTCCCGGTCGAGCCAATCTACAACCATAGTATAGCTGCAGCATGGCTCTACCACATATGAAATTTTAGTTTATCCTATGCGAGCCTTTATTATATAATATATAGGCGTATTATAACCATAGGCGATAATATGACGTGAAAATAGAGATAGTTATTCTATACATCTAAATAAATATTAAATATTTTACTTATAAAATTTTGTCCTTGTTAACATGTGCCTCAACAGAAGAGTCCAGACATGGTACTCGTAGCGTATTGCATAAATTAATTCATCATATCTTGTTTAATATGCGGATCATACCTTGATATTTGCACCATCGGATTTTTATTTATATTATTGTGTTCAGTGTTCAGCATAATGTGGTCGTTAGTGGCCAAGGTACCACGGCTAACTGTCATTTTGTACTACCTGACTTTAGTTTTAGATACAGGGTAGGTTATTTTAAGCCAATATTTGTACAAAGTATTAATTAACTGGCGACTCGCCCCGGCTTTGCCTGAATAGGATAATCATGTGGCGTTATTTAGATTTAAGGTTATTTTATAAATTTTTCTTTTTCTCAAAAAAGTTTTTCACAATAAATATAGCTTATATCCCTCCTGGCATTGCTCTGTATATGTTTGTAAAGCTTTATTTATCACAATTGGTTTACCATTCTAAAGACATACAGACAGGCAAATAGACAGACAGAGAGGCAGATAGACAGACAGATAAATTTAAAAAAAATGGTTTCTTATGTCTTAAAAGCATGCAATTATCCCCTTTACCTCAATGCAAGCACTTCAATTTTGTTTATATGTATAGATTATGGATATGGATATAGATGTTTGTCGTTGATGTTATTTAAAAGAGAAAGAAAAAAAAATGTATAGGTTTCGGTAAAATATTGATTACTCGTTATCTGGTCGCCGTATTTAAAAAATAAAATAAAATAAGGGTGACAAACGAGCACACAGTCCACCTGATAGACATCTACATCTATCTTCGTTTGCGAATTAAAATGCAGATGCGTTGTCAGCCGTGAGGACTAAGATAGAATGCCTCTTTTCCAGTAAAAAGGGTCTCCGATTCTCTACACTCACCATACGAAAAACAGCAGCATTAACCTTTAAGTACCGACGTGCATTTTTTGTAACGTTAGTACCGACGTGAGGCCTGAGAGGCCGCGTATATTATGTAGTGTTTCTTAAAGAAAGTTATGAATTAAATATCTCTCTTAGCATTATGATGAAAAATAAAGGGTTTAAGAAAAAATAAGTATAAAAAGGAAATCAACTTCATTAAAATTTTAAATATAAGACTACAATAATATTTGGCTTGAATTTTGGAGAAAAACCCGACTTACCGATAAATAGTATTTCTTACTGACGACTAATATAACTTTTAGAAAAAACTAAAGTAGGAACATAAACCTTATGAAAAATGACCACAGTCCAACTACACCTTGAATTTAAGCACAGTCAGTGCACAATTATTTCGCGCACTGTAAATAAACGTGTTTTGCACGAATTGCATCTATATGTCGATTTTCTTTTCAGTTTAGGTTGACATGAGAGACAAGTCTTCGTGTTTTGACTTCTTCAGCTTCATCTTCAGATGTCTCTGGCTTATCAGAACCAAGTACTTGCCAAACTCATCCTAAGTTCACCGGGTTCAGATCTCTTTGATTGCTGTAAATCTATCGCAGAACTATTTTTACTACTTAAAGTCCCTAGTATATTCATAGTTCATAATATCTGTAAAAATAACAGTTTACCTTAACAGAAAATAAAACAAAACACGGTACTGACGTGCAGCCTGAGAGGCCGCGTCGGAATTTCAAATCGTAACCACTTTGATCCAAAGTCAATCTGCGCACTGTCCTTGCAGCTACTTAAAAGCGGGGATCAGTATTGCGCGAGAAAAGGTAAACTAGCAAGTCAAGCACTGCTGGGGCCTCAGACCGCACGTCGGTACTTAAAGTTAAGCTGCTATTTTAAGCTGGTATTCTGTGAGAGCATGGTCCTTCCTCGGTCCAGCTGACCCATTCGTGCTACAACTATACTATTAATATAGCTGCAGCATGGCTCTACCACGTATTAAATAATATATAATGTGATCTTCGAGATAATATGTCACTATCTACATTCAAAGTATTATAGCTATTTGTGTCGTGTGGTTCATCACCCCATTTCGTCCCGAAGGTGTCGTAAGAGGCGACTAAGGGGACCAGAAGGATCTTGTAGGTTCCGATAGATGGAGATATAAACTAGTTTACGCAGGCGTAAAATACTCTCACAGGAGACGGGAAGTAGCGTCGCAGAATACTAGCGTAAGTGTTTCATATGGTGAGTGTAGAAAACCGGATACCCTTTTTAACCCCCGACGCAAAAAGAGGGGTGTTGTAAGTTTGACCGCTATGTGTGTCTGTCTGTGGCACCGTAGCTCTTAAACGGGTGAACCGATTTGGGTGCGGTTTTTTTAAAAAACCAGGTTTTCTAGCGGTGGTTCTTAGAAATGTTTTGTCAAAATCGGTTCAGCAGTTTGAAGATCATCAGCTCTTTTTGTTTCGGGGTTTTTTTAAATTTTCAATTTAAGTTATTACTTGTACGGGGGGGTTATATTTTAGTCCTCTGGGGTGATAAAGCATTTACATTTTTATTCTTATTCGGCTATAAATTTAGGTATCTCTACGCCACAGCATCCATTTACCATCAGGTGGACTGTGTACTCCTTTGTCACCCTTATTCTACTCTAAACCTACATATCTTGCGATAGTAGTACATACGTGGTATTTCATTTAAGAAAAGGCCTTAATGTAATTTATACGCAGGTTAGTGCCGGCGGGGATTGAAAACGATTTATTTGCTTACTATGAATTTTTTAATTTTTGTTTTGGAAATGAGCATTTCCAATGCTTTTTGAAAACAACCATTTTTTTGCAGTTTGCGAACGATTCGTCAGCCAACTTTCCAAAAAATCTTGATCCAAATTTTCAAAATATCAAAACCCTGCTAAAACAAATGAATCAGCAAACAAAAGTGCTATATCCATTCCTAATCTTACAAACTGGTGATGGGGAGCTGCACCACACAACATTGGTGATTTGTGACCACTAGTATAATATTGTTGATGCTGCACTCATCTACCACTTAGCAACGACCCACTTGAAGCAGTGACTGGCATATGTTATATAAGTAATTTCAATGCGTCAGAGCTTGGCATAGGAGATTGTTGAAATTGGCACCGCCATTTCTACGGCGATCTACCTAAACCCTAAACTAGCGCACAACACAGAACGTTACCGAAAGACGTCTTACTCCTACGTAAGCCTTTTCCAAGTTGTTACAATCCACCACGTGTAGTAGGCTAATAAGTGGTTACTGGTTTTCACATTTTGTACCTTAGTGGTCTGGTATTGTGGTCGATATTCGCGTGTCACGCGCGTTATAACACTTTATAACGCAATAGATAGTGGTAGATAGTCAATTAAATGCCTAAGGAATTTGGTTTGGTTTTAAACTTATAAACGTACATGCTCAGGGGCGCTCACGTTCTCAGACAAACAGACTGCGTTTTTTAAACTAGAATAGGACTATTCTTTCTACTTCTTTATCAGTCCGTGAAAGTCCATAGACATGGGCCTTTCCCCTTGTATTGAGGATTTACTTTCATTATCAGCTTTTAGATAACCGGAGAGCCTTTTTACTGAAATCGAGGCATTCTATCTTAATCCTCAGGGGCGACGACGCATCTGTATTTTGATTCTTCATTGAGAATAAAAGTAGATGTCTATGGGCTATAGTATCTACTTAATATCAAGTGGATGCTCGTGAAAGCTCGTTTGTCACCCTTATTCTATAAAAAAGGCAAACTGGCAGGCGGCTAGACGTCTCACACATATGATGCCGCTGAGTATTTTAATAAAACTAAATGCTTATACCGCTATCTATCTGAAGTCATAAGATTTTTCGGGCATTTCTAATAGTCCTCTAATACGACACCCACGGGACGAAATGAGTTGATGATTACAGACCTATTAAAACAATATTTCCAAATGTAAAGTTGAAAATAAGGACATCATGTATATAATATCCTTAGTGATAGTCTCCAATATTAGAGCCATCGATTTAGTATTACATGTTATAGAGGCTTTTACGTTCGGCAAGAAAGTTGCAATTTGCATGTTGCTGATTAATTGACTTAATCCAATAACGGTTGAAAAAATTAGGTTTCCTTAGTGCAAGTCGGCCGAGCGCTACTTATTCTAGTGTAGGTACCTGTGGTGTGTATTTATCGCAAATGTTTACACGGTGATATTTTGTAAAATTGGCACAACTTCACATAGAATTCGCCTCGCTTTTCAGTCGGATTGGCAATCGCAGTTGCAGAAGTCTCGCCACTTTCAAGTTGCTATCCGTCGGCTGCTTGTTTATTTTAAATCTAGCATACACGAGATTTCGCAATTTTTCGGGTATTTTTTTTAGTCGACTCTTTTTATACGTGGGGGCTGCCACAGGATAAGTTGAAGTGATAGGTTCATGTACGTCGCCACTAAACGTGTATATTATTATGGTTGAATTTTAACATGATTTTGTTCCAATTTACTTTCTATTCCATCCATTACGGTTTATAAAAGTAGTCCCCACACAGATTGCCCAAATCCCCTTTGTTTAGCGACCGCAGTTTTTTATTATTTTGAACAGTTATCAGAAAGATGCTGCTGCCCATCTCCTGCTCTAGTATCCCTCTATCGTCTCTTACGACGCGACGGGGTGATATGTATTGTAAAATTATTATTGTAGAGTTATTTGGGGCGGAATCTTTCGAGATTTTGCGATGAATCAGGCTAATCCAAACTGGTGGGTGATGGCTTAATATTTTTTTTATAGTAAAAGGGTGAAAAGCGAGCACACAGCCCACCTGATGGTAAGTGGATACTGTTGCCCATAGACATCTATCTTCATTCTACATCTATCCTCGATTAAGAATACAAATGCAGATGCGTTGCCACCCCTGAGGACAAAGAAGCAATACCTCGCGTCCAGTAAAAAGGTTATTTAAAATATGTCCAATTTTTGTGTAGCGTTTAATTAGAAAAATATATAATGTGTATAAATATAAAATTATTTTTTTATTTGTACTTATATCAAACGTTGATTGATGACGCGCGAATAATTTAACAGGAACGCTTTAGTAACTTGTTTATTAATGTTCAATATTATTTTACAGGTAGCCCATCAAGACTGAATAATGAATATCATATTGATATACCTGACATTGGTATCAATAGTCCAGCTATGCACGGGGCAGGACTACGGCACGCCAACTTACAACCCAGACGCCCCCAGCCCCACCAACGATTATTCCAACCCGAGCAGCCAGTATGACAACCCTTACGATCCGAACAGAAGGAACCCCAACAGGAATCCGTATGATTTGAGCCAGTACGATACGAACCGGAACCAGTACGATCCGAACCGGAACCAGTACGATCCGAACCGGAACCAGTACGATCCGAACCGGAACCAGTACGATCCGAACCGGAACCAGTACGATCCAAACCGGAACCAGTATGAAAATCGAAATGAGCAAACGTACGGGCAGAATACTTATAACCCCGATAACACTCCAAGACCTTGGGACGGGAGTCGAAATTACGGCACCTCGCTTAAAGTCTCTGAATTGGAACATGATAGTGTCATTATTAACGAAGCGTAAGTGTTTATTATCTCTTATATAAATAATAATAAATAACTCTTTTATAATTATAAATTTAAAAATCGTCGTAATTTTAAACCTGCTGCATATACATGTTTAAAAATGCGTAAATTCTACTTTTCTACTATATTAATATTATAAATACCAAAGTTTGTATGGATGTTTGTCACTTGTTACAAACTGCTGAACGGATTTTGATGAAACTTGGCAATATTAAAGATTACAAATCTGAATAGGTCAAGGGCTTAATCTTTTGTGTAAAAAAAGTTTGTGGTTATTTATAGAATGGGGGTGACAAACGAGCATACAATCCACCTGAAGGTAAGTGGATACTGTGGCCCATAGAACTCTACATCTATCTTCGATTAAGAATCTAAATACAGATGCGTCGTCACCCCTAAAGACTAAGATGAAATGCCTCGATTCTAGTATAAAGGGTCTAAGAGACCGCATAAGACCAGATTTATCCATTCATATGGTAACCCTGTATCCACGTGATGGTGGTCCCCAGAAAATGTTGTCAAATTAACTAAAGATGGTAAAAATAACTTTGACCACATGCGCTAAATGAAATAAAATGATGTGTTTTACCTAGTTTGAAGAGAACCTCCCCTCCTCAATTGCGTGCACTACACTAGGACACGTGTAGTGGTGCTGGGATTATTGGTAACGGAGATAGTGCTCGCAATTGAGGGAGGGCGGAAGGTGCTCTTCAAACTAGGTAAGACACATTATTTTATATTATTGAGAGGATGTGGGCAAAGTAATTTTTTACCATCTTTAATGTAATGGATTTCCGGAAAGTGACGCCTGATTATATAAATTATTACCTAATTTTTAGAAAACTTAATATCTCAAGAACTAGGCACCCGATTCTCAAACGATTTAAAAAAATATCATTTCTTATTGCGTTTCAACCGCTAGCATACCCTAAAGTTTGTAAATAGCCCTTAAAAAATCTTTTGACACCAATGATCTGAACGCTATAATGCAACTAGTCGATTTTTGATGTTTTTTAATCTGTGTGTATTTTTCAGCACATATTTCATAGTGGCGTCCCGCATGGTCCGTCCCGGCCAGGTTTACAAGATCTCGGCCAACATCTTACGAGCGCGTTTACAGATGACCATCCGCGCATCTATCTCACGCAACGGCGTTGAGGTCGCCGATGTCATCGAAAAGGTCAAAGAGGGAGTACCGGAGATTTTGAACATGCGTGTAAGTTTAGTTTCGCTGAATTAAGCGAGATATATATTGGTAGTTGATTGGGATTGTTTTTAAAAGTACGCTTTTGTACTTGAACTGCGTAGGTATTGTTTTACATGTTTCTTTATCCTTCTATAATATGTGACATCCAATTGTTTAATTTTAAATCCTTTTTTTATACTCACTGGCAGTTTTATTGTGAGGGCATTGTAGATAGGATTACCAGATGTAAAGTTTAAAAGTCCTGACAAATAACTTGATTTCCATTGAAAAGTCCTGACATTTGGTTGCAAACGTAATTTACTACTGTCGAAAAAATATATAAATCAATTATTGGTTTTCTATACTCACGCGGTAAATTCACGTCGCAGATTCCATCCCTCGCACGTAAAATATCTACAGAATTTTATTGAAGTATTCAAAAATGCAGACATTTCCAAAATCTGACTCAACGCAATCCTCACAAGAGCCCAAAAGTCCTGAAATATCCGGACAAATCCCTGACATATAGTATGTATAATTGTGGAGGACTTGATGGCCCGTAGTTGTGAATCATGGAATACAATGGCGACGGATCGACACGATTATTGTCGCCTGGTGGCCAATACTTGTAAGTCAAGAGCACGCGTAAAAGAAATCGTGACAGATACGTGTCTACAGAATGATCTATTGTCTCCGTTTTACTGCGTATTGTAGAATTTGGAAAATTCACAAGTGGTTAAATTAAAAAAATTGTACAACCTACTTCAATATAAATATAATTTATTATTGATTTTTTTAAACCGCTCGACCGATTTCGATAAAATTTAAATGATCCCACCTGGAAAGTATACCCTTTGAAACAAAAAAAGAATTTTCCAAATCGGTTCTGGCATCTTCGAGTAATCGGTGAACATACATAAAAAAAGATTCCGACGAATTGTAAACCTCCCTCTTTTTGAAGTCGATTGAAAATGATATTTAGTACTACACATTGTATTAAATTCTCTGAAACGCACAAATAATTTAATAGAGCACATACGAAATATTATATGCTTTATATAAAATATTATGCTTTAATATTTTATAATTAAAACTAAAATATGCAGCAGTATTTTTTAGAAGCTTTTATCGGTGTATGTAAAAATAAAAGCGGTCTTAACTACAAGTAATTCTCCCTGATATCGTTGAAAAGTACCGGTTTTGTCCTCAATAAAATAATTAATGTGCCACCAAGTTAACTTTCTACAATCTCTTAATGCTAAATTAACTCAAAAAAATTAATGGGCTTGACTTATAATTATGAGATCAACTTTGACTTAACATTTATCTCTTAGTCAAAACTTAAACGAATGATATTTAATTTTCGTTTTTACTTATTAAAATGTAATAAAATAACAAACTTTAATATTAATATTAATAGAATTAGGCGTTACTTTGCGGAAATCCATTAGAGATGTTAAAAATTAATTAGCTAAGATCGACGTAATAAAATAAAATGATGTGTCTTACCTAGTTTGGAGAGCACACCCGCTCTCCCTCAATTGCGTGCACTATCCCAGTCACCACTACTCCCAACACCACCGTCAATAATACGACACGTGTTTCGCCTCTAAAAGAGGCATCATCAGGTGAAATAGATTTTGCGGTGGCTAACCGCTAAGAGGTCACTTAGTGAGGTTAAATTTTAACGTTGGATTTAATTCTTTAGATAAAGCTCTGATATGTTATGCCCTATAAAATTTTGTTATACGTAAGTAATCATTTTTAGAAATTTAAATGCACTAACGCCGTTTAGTGGTGGCGTAAAAGAATCCATACTACCTCGTATTATGCCTCCCCATCTATTAGTGAGAGTTGTACGTGGCATCAGAGGGTAATGAAATAGGCGCTGCACATTAGTATTTTCCAGATAACAGTGTAATTTAATGCCAACCCGCCTGCCAAGCGTGGAACTATAGCAGATATCCTCCAATGAGGTAATTTATAGAGGAGGTCTGTGATCAGCAGTAAACTTTTGATGGGTTATTTAACAAAAGCGTATTTTGCATGGCGCCAAAAATATATAACAAAATACCCAAAAAAAAATCAAAGATATAAAAAATGTTAAATCTTTTAAAAAAACGCTTGTCAGTGTCCTAATTGACAATTTATACATTAAATGATTTCTTTAGTGATGATTTTTTTTGATACTCAATAGTTAAAATTATTTAAAAAAATCACAGGATCAACCATTGAATTAATAATTTGCTTTACATAAATATGTTAACATAAATATAAATGTTATTACATTATATTTTATAATATTTATTAAATAATTTTAAAATGTAAATGAAAAAAAAAGCAATGAAATGTGTCACTATTTATGTTTGAAATATTACAAGGTCATTATTTAAAAATGTACATAATAAAACATAGTTATTATTCAATGTATTTATGTCATAATTAGATTTCCAACATATTTAACTCTTTTCTCAAATTCTATATCCACTAATGTTTTGTTTACGTTCCATTTTTTAGTTATTTTTTTAGGTACTTTAAATAATTTCCAATAATATTGTACTTCGTATGCCCACAGGGTAGTACATAGTTGAACTTGATTATATAATAATGTAACTAATATCTATGTAATACCTATGATCCACGAAATAAATGATTATGATGATTATTATGATGGGCTGTGATGAATGGTGATGAAGGAAATTTCTTAATGAATTAGTATTTGGTTTTGTACACCTCATGAACACTATAAATAAAATCCTCAACTAATATGTCTAAGCTAAGCACATCTGAGTCCGATGAAGCTGTAAAAGCCTCCTGGTTAACAGCTAGAACATCTTGGAAAAACATGCTTATCACCAGATGCCGTTCACGACGGCGCCGGGAGACTACAAGCTACGCATCGAGGGCCTGTACCTGGACGACCCGTTCGGTGGGCGGGCCTTCGTCAACGAGACGCAACTGACATTCTCCAGCCGCTTCATGACCATATTCATACAGCTGGACAAGCCCGTCTATAAGCAGGGACAAACTGGTGCGTTCTTGGATTAACTGAATGTGACCAGAATATAATCTAAATATTTCTTACAATTTACATGAATACTACATACACATTGAATCAGAACTAATTTTACAAATTATATCACGCTTAATTAGATTTATTTTTATTTCCTTCGTGACATTGGTTCTGTAAAACAACCTAAACGTTGGTTTCAATAATAAAATGTCTATTTATTTCGACAGATAAAGTTAATGTTTCGTTTGTAAGAGGCAATTGTTTTTTTTAATCAATAACCGTTAAATATGAGGAATATCCTTAAATACTATACATATTTTGCTCACAGTGAAATTCCGCGTCATACCAATAAGTACAGAACTGAAGGCGTCCGGCCGAGCTATCGACGTATATATCTTGGACCCCAATGGACGGATCATGAAGCGGTGGCTGTCACGGCAGGTTAGTGTTGTTGACTACTTATATCATAAAATATTGTGTACTAGCGATCAGCTCCGGCTTCGCACGGGTGATCACTGGATCTCGACCACAGCGCCACCTGCTGGGTTCAATTGTGAATCGTTTAGAATCTAAACGTGTATTTGAGTGGGTCTACAGTTTAGATCATCCAGGGACCCACTCAAACACGCACAAAAAATTTAATCATAATCGATCCAGCCGTTTAGGAGGAGTTCAGTCACAAACACACGAACAGAAGAATTATGTATATAAATATTAATTATTATTAAGTTATAAGAAACAAAATAGAGAGAAATAAAACTAAATGAAGTTAAAATAAAGATTAAACCATAACATTATTGAGTGTCAAAATATCATACTTAAACATTTCCATTGAATATGATAGTATCTTATTCAATAATTGTTTCTTCGTCGCTAATGTTATTAGCATACCTTAATCTTTCACTGTGTAACAAAATCCCCTGCTTCCTGTTGGTCACTACACACGATGTTATTAATTAAGTAGAGACAATAGAGATACATAACTCCAATGGGGTATTTAACACTGTAGTCAACTGAAATACTTTTTCAATTGTTATAAATGACTTCATAGTTTTTATGGTCACAAAACATCTTATTTGTGAATTAGTTCAAAATGGAAAAGCTACCAATTTTTGAGACACTGCTAATGTAGCAAATTTGCATAATTTAACGTAGTTTGTTTTGGTGGTGTCCAATACTCAATTATAGACTTTTTAGGAAACAGTAAGGTATGTTTATAATTCTTAGATATGTGTAATATGTGAAAGTTCACGAACCAGCATAAAAGTAAATTTAAAACCTAAATACATCCAGTTACTGGGTACAGGCCTATCATTAATGATAGGGTATAGACCAATTTATCAGCCGCGTTGGTCACGATGTTTTCCTTCACCATGTAGTACTGCAATAAAAGTTACATTTAACAATATCATTGGTGAACTTGCGTTGTTGCATATTATTAAAATATTGTTATTATGAATGATTATAGTTTTAATAAACTTTACTCGGCTCAAGTACACGCACTTGAGTACAATCTTGAGGTTATGATCTTATTAATAAACATATCTCAAGATGCTGTTTAGGTTTACGATATCAGCTGAGTGCCACACTGATTAATAAACGAAACTCGACTCTCAAGTGTGTATACTTGAGTGCAAGTCACAGAACAGTATTCCTAAGTACAGCGTTTTGAGATACTGTTTTTATGTGTTTATTAATTAGCAACGATTTTGAGATGCTGATTTCGTAATGAGGGCGTATCAAATGATTACGCACTTGAGTTCGTCGTTGAGTAACGTTTATTAATACGGGCCTAGGTCTTATTGTTTGAGACTAGTTGCTTATTTCTATTTATGGCTACTTATATACCTAGGAGGCCGTGTATAACTTCTCATCTATTTCTACCGTCAAGCAGCAGTTTTGATCCACGGTTTTGATCTTACCATGGTGCGGTGGCAACACATCCGTAGCCTCCTTTATATAAAGTTACTTGCAGGTGTCCTTAGGAGGAAGAGGCCAGCTCGTCTGTTATTATGTTTAGAAAACTTGCTGACGATTTTTATTTGTTTATGTAATCAACAGAGCAACTTCGGTACTGTGAGCCTGCAGTACCAGATGTCGGACCAACCGCAATACGGCGAGTGGTCGGTACGCGTGGAAGCTCTTGGTCAAATAGAGGTGGCGCAATTCCTCGTCGAAGAGTACTACCAGACACGTTTCGAGGTAAATATTATACCTTTTATCTTTATCCCTTAAGTGCTGATGTCATGTACAAGGGTCAAACTCAATCTGGAATTTGGATCATTGAGCTAAATTTCATACAGCCTAACAGTAACTGTTAGCTCGATTGTAACTCTAAAACTATGTAGCGTTAGGACTAAATAAAAGATTTTCGTGTTTGACATTACAGCTTTTGAAATCATTCAACTATGTATGTAGAGTATATATAGGTATAGTAGCCATAGAGTAGCCGTTTTCTATCCAAGTATTGTATGTAATAGAAAATTTTATTATCTTTTGACTTTATTTTTCCGTTTCCTGCTGTATTATAATTATTGAAATTATTATCTATAGTGGATGAGTTTTTACTGTCTGGAAAAAAATAAGATGTAACAAGTGAACGGAGTATAAGCCTATGGCACTGATATTTTAGTTTTTTTTTTCAAAATATGAAATTGATCTGTCAATAAATTCTATTAATTTGAAGTAAACTTTCCATACTAAAACAATAAAAACAAAAGTTTTGAAATAAATAAATAAATCAATTAAAAACTATCGAAATTCAAATCATACGCACCCTACTTTACGAGCGGCAATAATATCAATGAACGCGATGCGCGGTAGGCCTCTTTGATGTCCTTTAGCAGGCGCAAGTGCCGCCGCGCATGTGTCCGCGCCTGCGTCCCGCACTCTCATTTCAGTTTTTAGTCACCTGCAATATTACGGAAGTATCTGCGCTTATGTGATCATGGCCAGTTCTGGTTTCCCAGCCATGCCAGAGGCAGGGGCTGGCCACCATTGTCCAGACACATTGAAAACGCCATACTGCACTACTTTCAAAGACACCTGAGATTCACGAAGAGAAGCACGTCGGTTTGCCGTAAGCCAGTATGTGGTATGGAAGCCGCTAATATGCGCAACCATGCGCAGGCTAATATTTTGTGGAACAACGAGTCGATATTTACCCGCGTTGGAATTTACAATGTGCACAATGAGCACTGGTGAAGTTTCAAAACCCACACAAAATCAGAGAACATAATATTACACATCAAGTTCGTTTTAATGTTAACGTTTGAGCGGCGATCATTAACGACCACATCATTGGCCCAATATGGATTGAAGGTCGATTGACGGGAGTAACGTATCTGCAAATGATATGTTCTGTCATCGACACAATTATTGTAAAACGTTCCTCTGAGCCATATGCCAGTAATATACTTCCTGTACGACGGATGTCCAGCTCATTACGAACGATCTGTACGCGCATATCTGGACAGCCAATTCGGTGATAGGTGGATATGTCGCGGTGGACCTGTGAACTGGCCGGCGAGATCACCAGACCTAACACCTCTTTATTTTTATTTGTGGGCCGAACTAAAACGATTAGTGTACACAGAAGAAGCACAAAGTGTTAGCGATTTAAAGCAGCACATAATAGACGCTTTTAATGTGATAAATAGTGATTTAGACAGTCGAAGTCGTAGTTTATCAAACAATTTACAAAGACGTGCTATTGTGTTTAGAAAGGAACGGTGGACATTTTGAACAATTACTGCAATATGGCTAAAAAGGTATTTTTTTTTTTGTAAATAACAATTATGTAATATAATTTTGTAAATCAGTTTAGTTTGTAAATACGTTGATTTCGATCTTTTAAATACGCCTAAGATGTTGCAATATACAGTAGGCATAAAAATTATTATTAGAAACTGTTTATAAATTCATTATGGCGCTTACAACTTTCATTCGCTAGCGTATAACCGTTTAATATCACCTATTTTTAGTTTTACGCAAATGCCGTAGGATGAATTGTTTTTATGTATTTTTTTTTTTGGATATTCGGAAATTTTGCCGATTTTTATATTAGGTCCTTACATATGAAATTGGCGTTTTGTACGGGAGGAATATAAAGTCAATTTTTTTTTGTAAAATGTATTTAATTAATCAAAGTATGCACCGTTGTTATCTATGCACTTTTGCCATCTCATAGGTAGTTCATTGATCCCTTTACTAAAAAAACCATGGGGGCGAGAATCAATAAACTCTTTGAAGGTGGTTTGGACTGCCGCACCGGAGTTGAATTTTTTTCCTTGTAAGTTGTCCAAATTCCGGAAAAAATGGTAATCTGTTGGAGCAAGGTCCGGGCAGTACGGTGGATGTCGCAGACATTCCAATTGTAGCTCATCTAACTTAGTGGTTGTTTGTTGTGCAGTGTGTGGTCTTGCGTTGTCGTGAAGCAGCAGTGGCCTAGAGCGATTGACCAATCTCGGTTGTTTAGCAGCTAGTTCTTCCTTCGTGGTTTGCAGTTGCTGACAATAGATATCTGCCGTAATCGTTTGGCCAGATTTTAGAAAGCTGTAGTGAACGACACCGGCGCTAGTCCACCAAATACTCACAAGTAACTTTTTCTGAGTCAATTTTCGTTTAGGGCAGGATTTGGCTGGGTCTCCAGGGTTCAGCCATTGCGACGAGCGCTTCCGATTATCGTACAGTATCCACTTTTCGTCACAAGTAATGATTCGATTTAAAATCCCTTCATTATTGTGTCGGTTGAGCAAAGTAACACAGCAGTGGACGCGTTTGCAAGTTCGATTCACTCAATTCATGAGGTACTCATCATTCAAGTTTTTTTACTTTCCCGATTTGCTTCAAGTGGATTAATTCAGTTTTATCACTTACTCCGAAGCCTGTAGCTATCTCTGAAGTGCTTTGTGATGGATCCGCTTCCACAATAGCCTTTAATTCTTCATTTTCCACTTTGGTCTCCGGCCGTCCACAGGGTTGGTTCTGAAGGTCGAAATTTCCAGAACGAAAACGTTGAAACCAAAAACGTACCGTGCTTTCTTTTGCGACACCAGCGCCGTACATATCATTAATCCTTCGAGCTGTTTCTGCAGCACTGGTGCCACGGTAGAACTCGTACTCGTAAATATACCGATATTTCATGTTTTCCATTGTGCGGTAATAAGCGACGCCAAAGAATAAAATAATGAGGAAAAAACAAATGAATGACTGTTTTCAAAACTCAAATGTACCAGCTAAATGAATTTATAAATTTGAATTTGGAATTCTTAACGAAAGAGGAGATATTTCAGATCAAAGTGGTCAGTACGACAAAACGTTAATTTCATATTTAAGTACTTAATATTTTACAAATACTTTCGAGGATAGCTTCTATTCCACTTACACAAAACATCATATAATCTTCCAGACAGCAAATAAAGCTACCCAGTATAAATATTACTACGTGAAGTTAAGTTGATATGGGCAAGGACAGTGCAGAAAGCTAAACTTTGTATATAATATGTGTTACACACACATTAAATTAAATATATTATAACATACATTGTTTACGTTCATACTGCCAATGTTTCAGAGTAAGTACAAGCATATTATGTAAGTTATTACTCTAAACAAACACTTAATAGTCTGCGGTCAAACATTCGCATAGAGTAAAGGCTGCCGCCAAAGAATTTTAAAATGTTGCCAACAATTAATTACTGACAGATTGACTGAATAATGTGTCAATTTTGTGTGATTTCAAATATTCCTCTTTTATTAATGTAAGGAGTGTACATGATATGTGTTTTACATTTAAATGTGCAGTTGAAAATAAAATACAGCTTGCTTTGACGGGTCCATAGCGCTGTGGTTTAGCAGCGAGTTTCTCAAAATATGGATAATGGAAATAATCAAATGTCAGTATCTGCATAGGTTGTTTCTATAATATAAAAAAAAATAGATGAGTGATAACAACCTTTGCAAATGAGATGATCATCACCATGCCGTTTCTAAATGTTTTTAAATTATAAATTTTTTTTGAAAACCTGCACCCGCCGACTAGTTAATATCATCGCGTCGCTTGGTCCCAGGTGAACGTGACGATGCCGGCGTTCTTCTTCGACACGGAGCCGTTCATCCACGGGCGCGTGATGGCGAACTACACGTCGGGCGCGCCCGTGCGCGGCAACCTCACGCTGAAGGCCACCGTGCGCCCCGTGCCGCAGTACCGGCCGCGCTACTTCACGCAGGGCCAGTTCAACAACCGCGGGGACCCGGCAGCGTACGGGCTCTACGCCACCACACAGTACACCAGGGGTAAGGCACCACCACCACCACCATTGTGCGCCCCGTGCCGCAGTACCGGCCGCGCTACTTCACGCAGGGCCAGTTCAACAACCGCGGGGACCCGGCAGCGTACGGGCTCTACGCCACCACACAGTACACCAGGGTAAGCACCACCACCACCACCATTGTGCGCCCCGTGCCGCAGTACCGGCCGCGCTACTTCACGCAGGGCCAGTTCAACAACCGCGGGGACCCGGCAGCGTACGGGCTCTACGCCACCACACAGTACACCAGGGGTAAGGCACCACCACCACCATTGTGCGCCCCGTGCCGCAGTACCGGCCGCTACTTCACGCAGGGCCAGTTCAACAACCGCGGGGACCCGGCAGCGTACGGGCTCTACGCCACCACACAGTACACCAGGGGTAAGGCACCACCACCACCACCATTGTGCGCCCCGTGCCGCAGTACCGGCCGCGCTACTTCACGCAGGGCCAGTTCAACAACCGCGAGGACCCGGCAGCGTACGGGCTCTACGCCACCACACAGTACACCAGGGGTAAGGCACCACCACCACCACCATTGTGCACCCTAGAGCCATGTTGCAGCTATATTATAGTTGTAGCACGAATAGGTCGGCTCGAAGGACACCGTTCTCACAGAATACCAGCGTAAAATAGCAGCTCAATGCTGCTGTGTTTCGTATGGTGAGTGTAGAGATCCTTCTTACTGGAAACGAGACATTCCATCTTAGTCCTCAGGGGTGACAATGCATCTGCATTTTAGTGCTTAGTCGAGGATAGATTTAGATGTCTATGAGCCACTCTTTCTCATTTGTCACTCTTATTCTATTAAAAAAAAACCTACACTCCTACACATAACCATAAGTCCACTGAGCATAAGCCTTCCCCGAGGAATGCGAGAAAGTACGGTATCGAGCTCTTGCACCTAATAATTCTCGGCAGCCAGTCTCAACAGATACTAGTCATCTGCGCAGGAGAGGATTGCAGTACTGGAGTTTGTGCGCGAACACACGTGCACTTTCTATTACCTCACTCTCAAAGTCCGATGGGCTCGCCGATCCGATCGCTCGTCCGATCGCGTTGGACGGTAATCCGACACGATCGGAGAGAGATAGCCACAGGACTAACGGCTTTACGTACTTTCCGAGGCATAGGGGTGAAACACCGCCAACTTCAATACATGACGACGGGATGCAACTTAAATGGCGGAACATTTTACTTAATAATAATAAAAAAATGTTATATGGAGCAGGGGTAAAAACGCCAGAAATATATATCAAGTTTGTACCAAAGAAGAAAACTATTACGTGTGTAGTGATTCGAACTGGGGACCACATGATCAGCATTCGCGCTCACGACCAGTAAACCAACGAGACAGTCAATTATTTAAATTACTCAGACGAACAAAATTGAGATTGTTCAAATCCATGCCCTTTTTATGATTTTCATCCTTTAAATTTACAGTTCGTCAAAACTACAATCCGTATTTGTACAATGAGAGCATTCAGTATGAATACACGGACGGTCGAAATGAGCCGGTGGATGTGAGGCACCTGCCTGGGCAGCCAAACCAGATTGACCAGCCAGATTGGTGGTACGACCCACAAAAGGTCTACACAAGGCTGTTTAATTTCGTAAGTATAAAATATTCATCTAAAATGTACATTCGCTTACTTTTTAGTGCAGACCAGGAAACTCAAATTTTATTCAAATATTTTCATAACAATTGTATAAATATTATATTCTAAGTTATGCTTTTTAAAAAAACGTCCCGCTGGGTTTCTTTCTGGTTCTTCCCAGGACATAGGTTTTTTCCGAACCCAGTGGTAAAAGTAAAAAATGACTTTCAATAATAATTACATGTAGTCAATATTGAATAAAAATTATCCTAGCCTATCAAGTACCAACCTGAAGCTAAAATTTTGTGTGAGTAGACTTATGCCCAAATACTCAAACGCTACTCAGTTTTAAGATGGCGTTAAGTCTCGTGCTGTCTCTATCACTTTAAGTCAAAAGACACAATTTCAATTTTTTCCATCGATATTCCATACTATATGATGTCACAACATAAACTAAAAGCGATGTGTGTGGTTTTATGTACATATTTTTATATCACTACATAATAATGTTTATCTGTGCAGTCGAGCTTATAGCTAATTAATGTATAATAACTTAAAAGTTGTGTTATTTGAAAGTATATTTTTCATTTCATAGGATGAAAAGTTCCCATTCTGGATGCCAAAACCAGACCCTGTCCAGATTGCAAACCAATACCAGGATAACCCCAACTACAACACATATACAACTTCTACATACAACAGCTACTACTACAATGATCCTTATTATAGCCGGTTGCCATATTTAAGATATGTGAGTATACTTTTTTGTAATTAAGCAGTGTTTATCATTTAATTCTTACAAATAAAATAAATAAATTTATACATGGTAGAGCCACGTTGCAGCTATGTTACTAAGATATGTGCTTTAATGTTTTTTTTGTTTTTAACAAATGTTTCCCTCGCTCTAGAAATTTCTTCAATATCTACAAGGCGTTTTAGACACGTAAACAAACACATACTTCGAACAATTCTTTAAAATTCACTTTGTTTTCTTTTAACAGTTCAACGGCACATATGACTTCAAATTTCCCATGTCGGAGCTGGCGCAACTTGTACCGAGTCTAGACGGAGTTGAAGTGATTATTACCGCATCTGTGGGAGATCCGTTTCTGGACGAAGTGATAGAAGGTTATAGCATAGCGAGAATTTTTAACTCTTCGTTGGCTGTCACATTCCTGGGCGGCTCGGTACAAGTGTTTAAGCCTGCAATGCCCTTCGATGTTTATGTAAGTATTGCATCCGGATATTTTCGGAAATGCTCTTTATCTAATCTGGATATTTTAGGTTTCCATGGGTCATGTCAAAAATTATAATATATATTTTGTCACAATCTTTATAAATTATCAACTTGAGCTAGTATACACTTTTTTCTATATTAATATTTTAGTTATTTGTATCTATCACCCTTTTTCGTCCCAAGGGTGTTGAAAGAGGCGACTATGGGTTATTGTAAAAAGATCTTATAGCTTCCGATACATGGCGTTATAACCACCTTGTTACGGTAGACATAAAATACCAAGACCGGCGACGGGGAGCAGTCAAAGGTGCAAAATTTCCGGTACTGCGATTGTCAATCCGCCTGATATAGATGACGGTTAAGGCCAATTCTTTCTACTATTGAAGAAGCTCATATCCAGCAGTTTACTTTTACGGGCTGATGATTAAGAAGAAATTATTTATTAATGCTGGTGTCAATTATTTGTTATATACGTTATAGTAGCTACACGTTATAATGTAGTGAGATTTCTCCTAATTTTTGAAGTGATTAGTACGCGGCAATGCTGTGGTGCATGTTGGCGGACTTCACATGTCCTCAAAATGTTTTATTCCTCAGACATGCTGCTTTACTCACAATGTTTTCCTTCATCGCCGAGTTCGAGATGTATTAGCACCCAAAAATATAAGTAAAATTTCATTGGTGCCGGTGGGGATCGTGCCCCGTACTGATCGTGATTGAACTATCATGTTGAAACTGTTATCTGATCTGTGTCTGTGGTAGAGCCATGCTACAGTATGAATGGGCTCTACCGGGAAAGGACCACGCTCGTACGGAATACTAATGTGAAATAATGTGTTTTGTTTAGTAAGTGATTAGAACCGGACACCCTTACTGGTAACGAAGCATTTCATCTTGAAAATCATCGTCATAAAAAAAGATTGGCAACCCTGTAGATGTGTCTATGGGGTAACATGGTTCACTTAGCATGAGGTGGAGTGTGTCACGGTGGGTATGATTGTATGATGTGGCGGGGTGTTCATAGATGGCGGTGTCGTATCACGACGGGTCGCCGCTGCCGCGCTGGCAGGCGTCGGGCGTGTCGCTGGTGGTGGAGCTGCAGGTGGAGGGGCGCGGCGCCGCCATCGAGTCGCAGCGGCCCTCGCTCGCGCCCGGACACGAAGCCGTCTGGCACCTGCGCCTCGACCTCTACAAGCTGCTCAGTCAGTACACCATATTATATATAATACATCGCATCATGTCGCATCAGATCACATCATGTCGCGTCGCATCATATCACATCATGTCGCGTCGCATCACTACATCACATCATGTCGCTTCGCATCACATCAAAACATCTCGCGTTGCATCACATTACATCACATCACATCATGCCGCGTTGCATCACATTACATGATAAAATGTAACATCACATCACATCATGGCGCGTCGCATCACAATACGTCACACCACATCGTATAACGTGATATAATATAGTATCATATTTCAGCACACTGTATCACATCGAATCATTATCTTATCACATTCCATCATAGGGCTTGGTAACGTAGTGATCAAACATTTGACTTAAAGTTGTTTCTTCGCTCGAGCGAAACGATATTTTTGCGGCAACTAATGAACTCGACTAATTCGACAGGTTCGGACTTATTTAGCCGGTGAACCAGTGAACACGGACGCGTGGTGGGAGGTGCTACTCGCCCGATAAAAAATAGAATAAAGTGGATCGACTCGACGTAATTACTTACAAACCTACTCGACTAAATTTTTAGTGTTTAGACACGTTTAGCTACTAAATTAATCGCTACTTGACTTAATGAACTCGCATCGAATCCCGAATGAAACAATATTTTTACGTAATAATAACATTCTCCAGACCAAATTTTGGTCACGGCAACCAGTCTCGACGTATACTAGCCATCCGTGCAAGATAGGGTTTTAGTGTACAAGTACACTCTTCAATAAGATAGGCGAGAAATCAGGTGTAGGAATAACGACTTTACGTGTTTTCCGAGGGATGGGGGTGATACACGATCAAATTCCTGACTTTGGGTTGAGGAATTTCTTGACATAAAAACCCACAAATTGATTTTGGTTCGACTCAGGATTTGAACCTCATCATCAGTAGCCGCGCTTACGATTACCAGACCACCGAGGCAGTCAAACACGCCCAAAACAAGTGTTTGGTGTTTGTGTGGCCTACAAATAATTTTTCTTGAATCTGAATATTTATCCATGTGAAATTTTTGTATGCAAAATGCCTTCATAATATAGAAAAAAAATTCTTGTGGTGTAGGTTTACTTAAAAAAAGGGATATCGTACCATATCACATGACCACTTATCACATTTTATATCATATCACATTTTATATCACATTGCATAAACATTATTTAAAAGTACACTGCTAGATAGAGGCTTTTCTAAGAATATGCCAGCAGGCATGTATTATTTATTTAGCTGCTGTCAATCATATTTGGACCGTGTTGTGCAGAAACGATCCAACACAAATTGGCCAAAATAATGATATAAAAGATTTTTTTGGTTCCAAGCATGAAAGACTTGGAAACAGTAACAAGTAATCTCAAAATCTATATTAAATTTTCTTTAAGATGACATACATAATATAATAAGGGCTTATGACACTAAAAAAAAATACATTTATCTTTCAAGTCTGCATAATATGTTTTTGTGGGTTGGATCATTTCTGCATTTGTAATTAAAATAAAACATTGTTCGCAGAGCTGGAAAACGATCCTAACTATCGCGAAGTGCTAAACGGCATCACGGGCGTGCGCTTGACGGCACAGCTGGCGGATGCGGTAGGCGGGCGCGCTGCGGCCGACGTGCACTTCGTGCCGCACTACAGCCCCAACAACCACCACCTGCGCGTCTCCACCAGCACCACCGACGCACGGGTACCAACCACACACACACACACACGTGCACTTCGTGCCGCACTACAGCCCCAACAACCACCACCTGCGCGTCTCCACCAGCACCACCGACGCACGGGTACCAACCACACACACACACCGTGCACTTCGTGCCGCACTACAGCCCCAACAACCACCACCTGCGCGTCTCCACCAGCACCACCGACGCACGGGTACCAACCACACACACACACACACGTGTACTTCTGTGCCGCACTACAGCCCCAATAACCACCACCTGCGCGTCTCCACCAGCACCACGACGCACGGGTACCACACACACACACACGTGTACTTCTGTGCCGCACTACAGCCCCAACAACCACCACCTGCGCGTCTCCACCAGCACCACCACGACGCACGGGTACCAACCACACACACGTACTTCGTGCCGCACTACAGCCCCAACAACCACCACCTGCGCGTCTCCACCAGCACCACCGACGCACGGGTACCAACCACACACACACGTGCACTTCGTGCCGCACTACAGCCCCAACAACCACCACCTGCGCGTCTCCACCAGCACCACCGACGCACGGGTACCAACACACACACACACGTACTTCGTGCCGCACTACAGCCCCAATAACCACCACCTGCGCGTCTCCACCAGCACCACTGACGCACGGGTACCACACACACACACACACACACACACACACACGTGCACTTCAGCCGCACTACAGCCCCAACAACCACCACCTGCGCGTCTCCACCAGCACCACCGACGCACGGGTACCAACCACACACACACACACACGTGCACTTCGTGCCGCACTACAGCCCCAACAACACCACCTGCGCGTCTCCACCAGCACCACCGACGCACGGGTACCAACCACACACACACACACGTACTTCGTGCCGCACTACAGCCCCAACAACCACCACCTGCGCGTCTCCACCAGCACCACCGACGCACGGGTACCAACCACACACACACACGTGCACTCGTGCCGCACTACAGCCCCAACAACCACCACCTGCGCGTCTCCACCAGCACCACCGACGCACGGGTACCAACCACACACACGTGTACTTCGTGCCGCACTACAGCCCCAACAACCACCACCTGCGCGTCTCCACCAGCACCACCGACGCACGGGTACCAACCACACACACACACGTGCACCGTGCCGCACTACAGCCCCAACAACCACCACCTGCGCGTCTCCACCAGCACCACCGACGCACGGGTACCAACCACACACACACGTGCACTTCGTGCCGCACTACAGCCCCAACAACCACCACCTGCGTCTCCACCAGCACCACCGACGCACGGGTACCAACCACACACGTGCACTTCGTGCCGCACTACAGCCCCAACAACCACCACCTGCGCGTCTCCACCAGCACCACCGACGCACGGGTACCAACCACACACACACACGTGCACTTCGTGCCGCACTACAGCCCCAACAACCACCACCTGCGCGTCTCCACCAGCACCACCGACGCACGGGTACCAACCACACACACACGTGCACTTCGTGCCGCACTACAGCCCCAACAACCACCACCTGCGCGTCTCCACCAGCACCACCGACGCACGGGTACCAACCACACACACACACGTGCACTTCGTGCCGCACTACAGCCCCAACAACCACCACCTGCGCGTCTCCACCAGCACCACCGACGCACGGGTACCAACCACACACACACACACACGTGCACTTCGTGCCGCACTACAGCCCCAACAACCACCACCTGCGCGTCTCCACCAGCACCACCGACGCACGGGTACCAACCACACACACACACACGTGCACTTCGTGCCGCACTACAGCCCCAACAACCACCACCTGCGATAAAAAAAAATTACATTTTTATTTAAAACAAAAAGTTGCGAAATGTTTTTTATTTTTTATTAAAGACCTTAAAATAACCTATCATTTGATGAAATATAAAATATCCCTAGACTCTGTTGATGTGTATATTATGTCAATTTGTTATTCTTGTTCAAAGATTGCATGTGACTTTGTTTTATCAATGATTTTAATTTGCCATTTTCGTAAATTTAAAACAGAATATTTGTTTTTAATGATTTGTCACTATGACTTCTGCTAAGTTGCATTTCATTTTATTGACCTTTCCTTATACTTTGTATTGACAGGTCGGCGAATACATTATATTCCACGTGCAGAGTAACTTCCACATGGAGTCATTCAACTATATTGTGATGTCAAAGGGCATCATTCTGTCCAGCGGTCAAGAGCTAATGCAGGTATGTTTTTGATATTATTATCTACAACTGTCATAATCCATGCTGTTATTTGTGCTTAATCTATATGGATATATTAAAATATAAAATTGAACAAAAATCTTTAAAATACTATAATTTACAACACGGTAAAACTCCAATTGCCCATCATTTAAAATAACGTAAACATTGACAATCGCAGGTGAATAGTTTTGGGGAAGTTTTTGATAGTCTTATTGATATACATATTTTTAAATACTAAATATTTAATTTAACTTAAAATAGAAATTAGCCTAAAAATGGAAATTTGAAAGTAGCAAATTTAAACTATAAGTTGTAGTAATTTGATAGTGATGGTGTCAAATACCCAATATTTTCAATTTATTAAAATTAAAGCGACAATTATTATGTACGTTATCTATCCACCTGATGGTAAATGGCAACTGCAGCCAAATTCAAACAAAGAAGATGCATTGTCATCTCTGAGGGCTAAGATAGAATGTTTCATGGTCTGGTTAATACCAGACCGTGAAACATTCTATCACACACACACACACACACACACACACACACACACACACACACACACATAAACATTCATAGTATAATTACTATTTGGTGGCAGAGATAACAAGGTAGTACGTACCCATACAGAATTCTAGGCAAGAATATAATTTTACTATGTAGTAGATTTTTTTTGTACATGGAAGAAATATTCTTGTATATGGTAGAGCCTATATTATAGTGGTATCACAAATGGTTCGGTATTACCGGGGTAGGATTATGCTCTCACAGGATACTAGCGTAAAATAGCAGCTAAATGCTGCTGTGTTATGTATAGTGAGTGTAGAGAAGCGACTACTTTTATAGAAAATGAGGCATTTCATTTTAGTCCTCAGGGGTGACAACGTATTTGCATTTAGATTCTTAATCGCGGGTAGATATTCGGGGCACAGTATTCATTTATCATCAGGTCGACTGTGGGCTTGTTTTTCACTTTTATTCTATTTTATAATATCAGCATAAAGTAAGTGTTTCATATGGTGAGAACTGGAGATACTTTTTACTGGTAACGAGGTATTCTATCTTAGTTCCCAGGGAAGAATTTATCTTTATTTTGGATTTTAATCGAGGGTAAATATGATGATGATAGAGGATGGAAGAGATGTCTATGGAGCACAGTATCCACTTATCATCATCAATTAATAAACACATAAAAACAGTATCTCAAAACGAGACTGTTTTCAAAACGAAACTTGAGAGTCGAGTTTCGTTTATTAATCATTGTGGCACTCAGCTGATATCGTAAACCTAAACCGCATCTTGAGATATGTTTATTAATAAGATCATAACCTCAAGATTGTAGTCAAGTGCGTGTACTTGAGTTGAGTAACGTTTATTAATACGGGCCATAGAGACAGCACGAGGCTTAACGGCATCTTAAAATTCAGTAGCGTTGGAGTGTTTTAGTAACGTATTTGGTGGTCGTGTGCAGGAGGGGGTGCGCACGTTCGCGGTGGTGCTGGCGGCGGAGATGGCGCCCGTGTGCACGCTGCTCGTGTGGGCGGCGCAGCGCCGCGGACACGTGCTGGCCGACTCGCTCACCTTCCCCGTCAACGGCATCTCGCGCAACAACGTACGTCCGCAACCCTCACAGTCACGGCGCCCAGTCTCCACGGAGACTGGCCAACTAGCCATCAACCCGAGCCAGGATTATAGTGCACGAGCGTATGCACAAGCACAGTTGAACTCTCTATTCCCTAATGGGCCATTTACACGAGCCCAATAGCAAAAACAATCCACTAAGCCAATCCAATATTAGCCGTGTCTAAATGGAGACAATCCGCTGCATTGGATTGTCCTGAGCCATTGACCAAGCCGATCCATTGAAATAGAACGATTTCAAACTTTTCGAAGCCAATACCTACCCTCACCACTCGCGCGGTGGATTGGCTTGCCCAATGGCTCTGTGTGATCGCGCGTTCATAGACAGTAAGCCAATATGCCAACGAGCCATCGATGCCGGTCCCGACAACACGTGCTTGTTTTCAGAATTTGGGCTACGTTGTATTGTATTAATTATTATAGATTACACACGATTTAAATGACCATGGTTTTAACCAAATAGCCTCCAGAAATGACATCGAAATTCATAATGATTTCTTATATTTACGCGAACACTACACATTGAATAAAACTAATTTTACGGATTATATCGCGTTTAATCAACTTATTTTTTTTTTAAATAAGTTGATTAAACTCGATATAATCCGTAAAATTAGTTTTATTCAATCGAAATTCATATCTCTGTACCGCAAAGAAGAATGTTTGTGGCGAATCGATGGTTTAACCTATCGTGACAGAGACTCTAGGAACACTGCTTTAAGAAATATGATTGCCGGTATGGAGCTCCCCGATCTGACTGTTGATGATGTCAAAAAGAAAATTAAATATTTGAGATCTACTTATATGGTTGAAGTAAACAAACAAGAAAAAAGTCTACGATCTGGCGCTGGTACTTCAACAATTTATAAGTCATCCTTGTCATGGTTTAATGAAATAGATGCATTCATCAAATACGTAAATGTTAAAAGAAACACACAAAGCTCATCGGTAAGTATATATTTTGTATTATGTTTACTTTGCTTACAACATAGATTTCTTGTTTATCGTATCATCTTGTTTTGCCACGGAACAGCTCCCTCTTTAGAAAAATAACTTTTGTATGCATCTCTGACAACTTTCGCGTCGTTGAAGTAGCGGTTTCCTCCAACTCGCGCAATGTCATTTAGCTTCACGCCATTGACCAGGTATAACCTGACAAGTGTTCACATTTTCAAAGTCAGCATAATTTTTTAGTGTACAGGATTTTTTTTGTTCGTGTGAGTCAGTTATGTAGGGCACAAGCAGCTAAAATTATTTTATCAGCAGTTTCCAGTTTTGTTGTAATAGAACTTCGAAATATTTGGAATCTGGTAACTAAAATACCAAATGCGTTCTCCACGATCCTTCGAGCCCGTGACAATCTATAATTGAAAATTTTCTCTTCTAATGTGAGGTTATTTCTTGAATACGGTTTCATTAAGTACGGCTTCAGTGGGAATGTATCATCTCCTACTATCACGCCCCCATCAGGGATCAATGTTTTATTTTCTAGCGCAGTGGATAGAGAACAATTGTTGAATACTCCCCCGTCAGAAGCCATTCCATTTGCTCCTACATCTATATACGAAAAGCAATAGTCGTGGTCTACCAAAGCAAGAAGTACAATACTGTTTTGTTTTTTATAATTAAAAAACTGACTTCCGCAGTTTGGAGGGGCAATTATATTAAAATGTTTGCCATCAATCGCTCCATAGCACTTCGGAAAGTTCCATCGCTTATGGAATCCTTCTTCTATAAATTTCCATTCTTCGCTTGAACTGGGAACCTGAAAAAATAATTTGAGTATCTTAGTGGGAGATCTTAATATTTATTTTACTACAATCATTTATTGTTTCAGATCTCTCAACCGGTTTCGAGAACACTGAAAGTGATGAACATTCTGTGACTGACACAAATAATGAAACAGATACAGGAAGCGTGAGAGTGGACCAACAAATATATAATAATATGCAAGCCTGTGGTAAAAGATCACGCTTAAATAAATTGAGTTCTGTTGTAGAAAATATGCACACTTGCTGAGACCTTGAATAACGAAGCACAAGAAAATTGAAAAAAAAGATTGAAATTTTTGGAAAAAGTGTTAGCATGCAATTAAAATCCCTGAATGAAGAAAATGCAATTCTTGCACAACAAGAAATACAGTCGATTTTAACTCAATACAAATTAAAAAAAATAAAGCGCAGTCATTATATCACTCATACTACAAGCTCTACACCACTTTCAGATTCTCAAGCTCTCGATTCACCTTCTGAGGGCCGTAGAAGCGCGCAATCTTACCTGCCATATCAGTCCCCTGCACAAGAGCAATCACCTCTGTCACACCAATCCCCCGTACCACAATCACACATATATGTCAATCACTTGCACAAGATCAGTCACCTCTGCCACACCAATCACTTGCACAAGATCAGTCACCTCTGCCACACCAATTACCCGTACCACAATCACAAATGTCATACCAATCACTTGCAGAAGATCAGTCACCTCTACCTCACCAATCACCCTTACCACAACAATCACAGATGTTTGTCAATCACTCGCTTCACAACAGTCACGCATGCCATACTTATCACAAATAATACGTGCACCGAATCAGCCTCAAGTGTCCTACGATTCTGATAGTCAAATCAGTTCAGTTTCTTCACCTTCTAATGAAACACCTATAACGATCAAAATATTAGGTCACTCTTTCATTGAAGACAATACAAAAGGAGCACAAACAGCTTCACAGTTTTTTTCTAATTACTCTTCTTTGTAGTCGTGCAGTTTTTCCTTTTTTTGGTATCGTTTTTATCACTATCGAAATTCGTTTAGTAGTTTTTTTTTTTTAAGAATAACAAACACGTTTAAATTTATATTACATCGTATTAGTACAGTAAGTAAGTGAGGAAGATTTAATAAGATAGGATATGAAAGATTCTATGTATGACACTCAATCCTGCAGAAATGACTAAACGTATTTAGATGAAATATTTTTATTACATATTAAGATGATAAAAGTTTCTAGAAAAATAAATAGATGATTATTACATACTTACCTTTGTTTGGTTTTTTAATCCCTTGGTAATTGCATCACATACTTCTGGAATCATAATTGAAATAGCCGGAATTGAAACTCTGAAACTTCTTTGTAGAAATCGTAAGCTGCATCCACATATTAGATATGTCAAAGTCAATTCTAATTTAACTAAAGCAGGGATGGAATCACGCATCATCGTATTCGATTTTTGTATATCAGGACCGATTATGCCAAGAAGAGTTTCTACATGTCCGGTGACATTCTCATGCACAATTTGTATTTTTTAGGATCTTCGGCTTGAAGTTCTCTTAAAATGAGACTCGACTGACCAAATGCAGATCTCCTTAATAGCCACGGTCGAGGCCACCATCTTCTTTTAAAATTTATTTCATCTTGTAGAATATCCAGGACTTCTTTCTGTGTCAAAATTAATGCCTTTTTTAACGTCGCCTTAATAACACTTTTACGCCTATCCATCTCTACAAACGTCTGTAGACCGTGTATACTAGAAACTGCCTGCTGTTCAGGCCTACGTATAAACAACACTGCATTTTTCATTCGACTGGCTTATTGGATTGGCTTAGTGGATTGTCTTGGCTATTCGTCTCGTGTAAATGGCCCATTATTCTCATAGTCCGATGGGATATATGAAAACCATTTTTATGCTTCATAGGAATCTGAAAAAGTAGGGAATGACGAACATGTATCTCCTGCAAGTACAAAACAACAATAGCGTAAAGTAAACAATAGGTAGTGGTACAAGAGTACGTAAGATGCCACACTAATTCATATACAAATCAGATCCGACATAAGTTTATTCCGAACTTGTTACGCTGGCAAACATTCTGATAAGACTTTGATGTTGAATTCTAATATATAATAAAAACTACATTTTCTGGCCTGTCTGCCAAGTATGGAAAATATGGCAGGTATCCCCGCTAAGAAGCAATTAATGTGTGAGACCTATGTTCTTTGACAAGCTGTACTTAATGAATGAAAATGTCCCTTAATTTCATTGAAGTAATATGTATGATATATATTTTTCTTTTATACTACGTACTAGAAGAGACGCCGACTCTTGATTGTTTGCAGCACGCCTTAGAACCTACTTAGTTTTAGGCCATAAAAAGGTACTCTACGCTTTCTTACACGCGGCCCGCCCTGTCGCACAGATTTTGTTCGCGGTGTCTGTTCTGGTACGTAATATATAATATTATTTCAAAGCTTGATGTTTTGTAATTTGAAATAAGATACGTGAGGGTAATATGCCGCCCTATAGAACCAAAACTAGAAGGAGGACAGAGACAAAAACACGAAGTCATATTCTATAACTATAGTCTTTGCGTTATAGCATGTTGCGGGTGACAGCTTACAGTTTAGCATGTCTAGAGATGGAACAATGTTAAATCGATTTAGAAAAGGCGATTAACGATACACAAAGCAAAGCAAAAATTATCGATTAGCTATCGATAAAAATATTATAACTGAAATATATATTTCTTTATAAATAAATTACAATGTAAATGTTAGATACAACTTAATACAAATTATGATATTATAGTTACATATTGTACTATGTGTTAATTTGAAAATAAAAATGATCTTTTATTTTATATTAATTGCAACATTTTTTCTTAACTCATTAAAAGAAATAAAATGACTGCCAGCACATGTGATTTCTAGTAAGTCGTTGATTACACCCACAGTTTTTGAAGATACGAATGCTAGCCATATTTTGGCCACCATGAATTATACTAAAGTCTTTTTGACACAATGCGTTATGTGATGGTTTCTTATATTTATTTAAAAATGCGCAAATGTGCTTTATAATTATTTTTTGGGACTGAGTACTATTACTATTATTGTTATTATATGTTACTATCTATTTGTTTATTGTAGTACATGAATCGTAAATTACTTAAATTTAGTATACATGAATATGACGGTATTCCACCACACATATAAAATAAAATTATCTTACTTATTTTTAGTGATTATATTCGCTTGACAGTTTTTACGTCCGATTATGAGGTACATCTCTAGTAATTAAAAAACATTATTACTAGTATGCATAATATGTAACTGTCAACGCAAGTGAAATAAATGAAACTTTTATAATTTTATTAGTAAAAGAAAAACTATATTAGGTGAAGTTTTTGAAGTTAATGTTAATTCAATAGTTATAATAGAAAAAATGAATAAAAATAAATTCAGTGTTATTTTCTAATAGTTAAAAATGTTGTCGTAATCTTATAAACGCACGCAAGTTACGTTCTAGTGACCTGTCAACCTGTCACCCGCACCATTCTATAACGCAAAGACTATAATATATTAAGAAAAAATAGTAAACAAGCTTTGGCAATAATTAAGAACACTTTGAAAAATCAACATATTTACTATGCTGTCAACTGTCAAAATAGCGTCGATAAAGCATCGCTCTTTTGTCCTTTTATTATTTGGTTGACTTAATTATCGTATCATAGTGCCATTTATGCAAACCAGGTTGTAGTTTTTGAGTTATAAGAAAGTGTCTATATTAACCGGCTACTACATAATGTTACGGCATCGTACGCAGTTGTAACATGTATGGTTGTGCACAGTTCACGGTGTTCATCAACAACCGCAAGCACCGCAGCGGCGAGCGCGTGGAGGTGGCGATCTACGGCGAGCCCGGCGCCTACGTGGGCCTGTCCGCCATCGACGACGCCTTCTACACCATGCAGGCCGGCAACGAGCTCACCTACGCCAAGGTACTCTCTACCATACACGTTTTTTATAAGGTTAAAATCCAAATTGACGTATGATGGAGGCATGAGAGAATCACCTTCAACCAACCATCCCATTTTGTCCGGAGGGTATAATAAAATAGAAACTTGTTTATTCAATATACATTATAAATAGTACTTATTAAAAGTCACTCTTATGTTCAATTTACTACTGGTTCGGAAAATACTTCTGTCTTGGGAAGAACCAACAAGAAACCCAGCGAGACATTTTTTTTTGAAAAACCATTTACTATCATTAATATGTTACACAATTAACAACACAAAAATTAGAAATAGCTTGGTAGCGATCACCTCATTCGCAGGAGTTATGAAGTAAGAGACGACTTTGGTAAATACCAGAAAAATCTAATAACTTCCAAAAATGGCATTATAACCATCTCGTTTACATAAGACATAAAATACTAACAGCAGCGACGGGCAGCGGTGTCAATGTGCGAGATCTCTCGCATTGCGATCATTAATCCATCTGCCAAGTGTGATGAATAAGGTAAATCCTCTCATGGGAGACAGTCATGTTCAGCAATGCACTCTTACAGGCTGGTAAAGAAGAAGAGGAGTACCAAATGAACAAATAATCCAGCGGATGAAAAGTGGCTTCTGCAGCATATCAGTACTAAAATATGTTCGACGAGAGTTGATAAATATTATGAAAACGTCCCGCAATAGCGACTGTTGCTTAAGTATCGCAATCTGTTTGACGGGTGTCGCTTATCGCCGCAAGCACAGTGTTTTGTGGTACGAGGCTCGCAGCTATTGTCAAGCGCGAGGTCGTGCGGGCATGTAATGTAATGTAAAATATGAAGGCCAAATATTTAGCGGGACACAATTTGTAATGAGTTTAAGAAACCTGATTTTTATCAACTCTCAAAACTGCACTGTGGAGTTTAACCGGGAATTCGACCGCCGGCAAACTGCTGCTCCTGTATTATTGTTTTAAAAAATATTTTAAGTAGATTTTGATACGTAAACGTTTTGCGATTTTATGTCTCCAATGTCTATGCATAGGAACTATTAGTGTCATTAATAAAACAAGTACTCCGATGGTGATGTAAACCTTAGATAACGTGTCTGGTTTGTGCACCTTGAGATACTATCATCATTAATTGTGCTGGCTCAAGCTGCCGTCAAAAGCTCCCAAAAACTTCACTATGTGACGCATCAACATTTTGTAAAGAAGTTGTAAACTTAAATTATTATGGGTAATTTCTTATTACTTCACACGTGGCAGAGCTATGTTGTTGCTATATTATGGCTGCAGCACGAATGGGTCGGCTTCGACCCCGGTGGGACCAAGCTCTCACAGAATACCAGCGTCAAATAGCAGCTTAATGCTGCTGTGTTTCGTATGGTGAGTGTAGAGAACCGGAGACCCTTTTTACTGGTAACGTGGCATTCCATCTTAGTCCTCAGGGGTGACAACGCATCTGCATTTTGATTTTTAATCGAGGATGGATGTAGATGTCTATGGACTGCAGCATCCACTTACCATCAGGTAGACTGTATGCTCGCTTGTCACCCTTATTCTATAAAAAAAAAACACTGGCAAAATTACGACAGCAACTGTCCAATGTAAAAAAAAGTCCACTGTTCATGACGCTTATTCTTTGATGACAGGTGATTTCGAAAATGTCGCACTTTGACGAAGCAACTAACGGCACGTTTGCGTATACGTTCCGCTCGCACTTCGGCGACCCAGATGAACTCGTCTACTTCCCCTCGTCCAGCTTCGGCATCGACGCCAACAGGACCTTTGAGTAAGTGTTGAAAATTTTAACTCTTGGGAAGTTGTAAAAGTGCCAAAGTCCAAGCATTTGGCTGCAGTGCTGCTGACTTACAATTAATTATTACCCGCCTGGTTTAAACCCATAATTAATTGTAAATCTGTGGAATTTATGTATGTAAAACTCCTTCATAGTACAGGATTAATGTTAACCATTTTTTTTATTAAAATTTTAATCTGGAGCTAGTCGTGCTTAACTTTGACATTGGGACGTCGAACACCTCAGTTCCCCCCGTGACCATGGGTGCTGTATACGAGGGCGACACTGAAAGTTTTTAGAACTGGCCACTTGTAAACGATATAATAAAAAAATAAGTTCAAATTTTGAAAATGGAACTCTTTGCCAATATTATTGTGTATGTATTTTATTAATTTGTCAGTTGTTTACGATTTGCCAAATCGTAAACAAATTAAACATGTCTGATTGAATTAAAAAATGAAAATTGTCTGTATCACGTTAGCATGAATTTAACGCGAGAAAATTTTCGGACAATGATTTTTTATGGCTTTCGATGTCATTTAAGTCAATAAGAAAGTTATGATAGACTTCGATTGGCCTTTCACGATAAAACCCCATCTCGTGTCACTGTTTACAACTTGTTAAATGAGTTTAAACGTGGTCGCACTAATCTCACCCATGATCTGCGTCAGGGACGGCCTTCTACGGCGACGACTGAAGATAACATCAGTGTTGTGCGGCGTATGATAGAGACCGACAAAAGAGTGACTTATCAGCAGATTTGGACAAGCTTAGGCATCGGTATGAGTCAAGTGCACAAAATCCTTCATGAACATTTAGCGGTCAGGAAGATTTGTGCCCGGTGGATACCTCATAATTTGACAGAGGCCCAAAAACTCCGTCGTGTTGATTGGTGTCGTGAAATGGTTCAAAGATTTAACGGAGGTGACTCAAATGCTGTGTTCGACATACTTACGGGTGACGAAAGCTGGATTTATTGTTATGATCCTGAAAATAAGAGACAGTCTGCTGTCTGGGTGTTTCCTTCCGAGGAGTTGCCAACTAAAGTAAAGAGAGGTCGAAGCGTGGGAAAAAAAATTGGTGGCCTCGTTCTTCGCAAGGACAGGTCATTACACAACAATTGTTTTAGAGGATCGAAAAACATTTACTGCAGAGTGGTACACTAACAATTGTTTGCCACTTGTCTTGGAAAAAGTTCAGGAGAAACGACCTCGCAGTAGGATCCTCCTTCACCACGACAACGCCTCGTCGCACACCCTCAAGCAAACAATCGACTACTTGGCGACGTCAGACGTGGAATTACTGGGCACCCGACCTATAGCCCCGACCTCGCACCTTGCGATTTTTATTTATTTCCGAAAATAAAAGAAAAACTTCGAGGAAAACTTTTTATGGACGCCGAGGAAGCAGTGGCTGCGTTTCAAAATGCCGTCGAAGAGACCCCTAAGGACGAGTGGGCAAAGTGCTTTTCTCAGTGGTTCCATCGGATGCAGCGATGTATTGATGTAAATGGACACTATTTTGAAAAGATATAATAAAACTAATAACTTGCTAGTTTGTTCAGTTTTTGATTTTCTAAGAACTTTCAGTATCACCCTCGTAAACTGTATACCAGGCCCACTACTCCACGCTTCTATGCAATGCACGTCACCACACACAGGCCAGCCAAATAGCAGACCGGTCAAACGAGATAATAACACTTGTTGTTTTACCGCCGACTTGTTTACGCGGCCACTCGAATTTCAACCAGCCTACTGTACATACACCAAATTATTTTGAAGATTTAACCGATTCAGTGCGGTTGGCACGCCAGTCGTGCCATCGATTATTATTGTGGCGTGTGACACGCGAGTCGTGTCATTTTAAAATCGTTATAACTCGCTCAAATTGAGTTTTTGGAAGATTTATCCAGAACAAAATATTCATTATTTTGCAAGTAGTTCATGCCTACAGTTTCGTTTCTGGATATTTTGAGAATTTGACATTTTTAGGGGTTGATAACCTGTTTTAACTTGTACGTGGTACTCTTTTTACTGTGTGGGTTTTTTAAATCATGTTGTGGAAAATACTCTAATAAGTAACAAATAATAGCACTCATTGCGATCGCTCACAAACTCAAGTTGTAAACAAGTTTCTGGAAAACAAGTCTCCTGTTAAAAAAAAAACAATGCGTTTGTCTTATTGTTTAATTTTGCTTTATATGGTTGAACTGCCGTCTTATTACTATCATATGGCTGAATGGACCTACGAAGTACCATGTGCTCTTGTGATATGGTATAAGGTTTATTTTTGCTTGAAACAGTTCGAACGCGTTCATGCATAAAAAGTTCGCAAATAAATACAGTCTTTTGTTCATCCGCCGCCGTACAGCGCCGGCGCATCTGGCTATTGTTTTTTCCTTTTGAAAACACGTTTGTTTTGCTATTCTTACTAATTAGACGTTTTCAGATCGACTTAACTTTTACATTTGTATAACATTAAATAATATATAATATTTGTAAATATCAATGAATCATAAACCTTATTTTTTCCAAATTAAGGTTCTTGATTGTTTGATATTTACAAACGTTATTATAAGGAGAAAATTTAATTTTATAAAAACCAAGGTTTTTCAGGGTGATTTAGCTGTATCTACTTATATAAAAGATTTTTTTTATAAAACAAAAAATAGTACATAACGTTTATAATCTCTGCATAAAAAAAGTCACCTACTCTCCATTTCAAGGAAAACAAGTAGAAAAACACGTAGGTAACCACTAAAAACAAGTACCCTTCCATTTATAACAGGTTTTTGGTATAATCAGGTCTAAACAAGTGAAAAAAGCATAAAAGAGAACATTATTTTTACACATTGCTGAAGGCACAATAGGCGTGTCATCAACATCTATGGCACTTGACACGACAGGCGTGTCACGTAATATTTGTTCGCCGCCACAGCTTAAAGTTGTCGAAAATTGGTGTAGCAACGAATTGGTTAATTTATCTACGAATAAATTATTTTTATTCGCCTAATTGAGTTTTGTTCTATCAAGAACAGTTTTGCAATGACACCATATATGCGCGTCCCCCGTTCCCCCGCGCCGCACACCGTACCCTCAGGTACGCTCTGACGTCATCCGAGCAAATTTTTGGGCATTTGTGGTACTAATATGATTTCATTGTATCTTTTTACAAAGAAGGCTTCTTCTATGGAATGGTGACACAGTTGTCACGGTTGCCTTTTTTTGCACCGTTATATTATTATTTTTGTGTAATTACGACATGGGCAAATATGATTTTTATATTTTTGTCAATAGATATTTGTTGGTTACCGAAACTTCATTATTTAACCAATTGTTCTGTGTGCAGGACAATTTGTTAATTAATGAAGTTACAATGAACTCATAGCACACATCTTGTATATGCTTGATGTAATATAAAAAAAAATTGACGTGTATTGGCAGCATAGGAGAAACCACAACTCTATGTCATCCTGTAGGTGTCGTAAAAGGTGACAAAGAGAAGCTGAAATAGGAAATGTATTGCAACATCTTTGTGACAACAATTCAAAATATTAAAAACCTGCAGTTAATACTTCTGCCAAAGGTGGAAACTGTGGCAAATATGACTAGTCCATATAAGACAATTTATGAGGGAGGCCTATGTTCAGCATTGGATTTTTGATAGGCTCTTACAATGTTGAAAGAAGTGAAACTTTTGTATTACAGGGAAACATTTCAGTTATTCATCAATGACTTTTGAATAGCATAGATTGTGTATATCATTCATTTATTTACATAAAATTAAATACATATGTATCACAATGCATCATCTTCTTCGATCTTAATAAGAGAAATTATCGGTTTAGGCAACAATAGAACTCACCACAGTGAATGAAGTAATTATTATAGATCCCAGTATAACCAGGCCTGTCTCACTCCGCGCTTAAGGCATGAAAATATACCTAAGCTGCGCGGCCGTCTACAAGAGGCTAATTCCGTGAGGTTGTCACGCGGGCGCTCGAGCTGACGCGCGCCTTATGTTAACATAAAAAATATTTTTCTCTAATAAGTATTTAGGCACTTTTGATATTTATTTTTGAGTTTTTATTCAAGTATGGCCTCTAAAAAAGCCAAAAGGTACTGCATAGCATACGGGTGCTTAAATAACAATAGGAATGTCGACTTTTCATTCTTTACTGTTCCTAAGGATACCGAAAGGTAATATTATAATTTATAGGTAGATCTGGATAATTACGTACTTAGTTACTGACGCCATAGTTATAGATTTATTATTTGATTAGTGACCTGACCACAGCTTCAAAGTATTCGATTTTTTCGCGTATAATGCCAATGACCTTAAAATAATGTTTAGTGTAAGTAGACCTCCCAGTACTAGTGACTGCCTAATAATGCAAGATCAGCTTATACTGGTTATTGATTGAAAGTAGCAGCACTTCTCATTGCCACTCTTTCATTAATAATGAAGTTGAGTGTCGCATGTTTGTAAATAGCAAAAAATGTGAAAAATACAAGTGACGGCTCCGTGGCGCAGTGGCTTAGTAATGAGTTGCAGCGCTAAGGGCCGCGGGTTCTAATCCCGCACGGAACAAGTATTTGTATGGCCTGCAAATAATTTTTCCGGGTCTAGATGTTTGTCCTTGTGCAATTTATGTTTGTTAACTGCCTCCACGATACAGAAGAAAATCCTAGTGTGATGGTAACGTTTTTTTTTAAACAAAAAAAATGAAATACTAATACATTGCATAACACCTCGGTGTATTCTACTATATATACCAACTAATATCAAAGTATTATATTTGTTTTCTCACAACACAGTGAGACTTTACCCGGCGGGCCGGCGGGCTTGGTGTGTAGAGGTCTTTAGTATTCAGGGATGACAACGCATCTACATTTTGATTCTTAAAGGAGGCTTAGCTTTTATCCGTGACTTCACTCGCGTAGAACTTAAACAAAGAACATCTGCAAATCTTTTATAATTAGTGGTCTGGGCAAACAAAAATCTTTTATTTTATCAGTTTTCGATTTAAAAAAAAATGGAGTTTAATAAAGTTCTTAGATCGCTCCTGGAATTGCTCTTTATCTGTTTTTGAAGTTTCATCACAACTGGTTCAGCCATTCCGAAGATTAGCTCGGACAGATAGACAGACAGATGACAGATAGACATAGAGAAAGACAAACATACTGACAGACAGACAAAAATATTAAAAATGGTTATTTATGTTATTATAGCATGCAGATAACCTTACGAGTCTAAAAAAACAGTTATTTCGATATTATAAAGTAGAAACTTCAAAAAACTGAAGGTAGCCAGCCGGGCTAACTATGACATTGGGACGTCAAACACCTCAGTCCCCCCCGTGACCATGGGTGCTGTAAAGCACCCGAAAAAACGTCGGGAATTAAAATAGTAAATTAAACGCGATAAAATCCGTAAAAATAGTTTTATTCAATAGAAACTTCAATTTAATGTATATGTATAGATAGGCGAAGATTTTTATGGGCCACAGCACTTTTTTTTATAGAATAAGGTAAGTGGACGCTGTGGCCCATATACATCTATCCTCGCTTAAAAATCAAAATGCAGATGCGTTGTCACCCTGAGTAATAAGATGGGATGCCTCGTTTCCAGTAAAAAGGGTCTCCGGTTCTCTACACTTACCATACGAAACACAGCAGCATTAAGTTGCTATTTTATGTTGGTGTTTTGTGAGAATGTGTTTCTGCCCTGGGTGAGCTGATCATTCTACCATTATAAATTAGTTGTAGTATATGTCTATTACGTAACAAATTGTATTGTATGTTGATTTGTCAAGGTCATTTGATAATAATGAATGGTCAGGTACGCGGGGCTGGTGGTGTTCAGCGACGTGGAGATCACGCGGCGGCAGAGCAGCTGCTCGGCGGCGCAGGGCCTGGCCGAGTGCCTGGACGGCGGCTGCTATCCGCTCGACAAGCGCTGCGACAGCGTGGCCGACTGCGCGGACCGCACCGACGAGGCCGGATGTACTCCATTGTTTCTTTTAAATTTTTTTTTTTACTTATTATAAGCCAGTGCTTCACCTCAATCTCACCCGGTGTACATACCACTAGACGGACACTACGGTACTAGTACATTGCTCACAAGGTTATAGTCAATTCTCCGTAACTCCTTTAGCAGGCTGCAATTTGGGACATGAGCCAAATATGATTTTTATATTTTTCAAATCAAAAACACAACTACGAAGCGTCCCGTGTCCGTCGCATGGGACGGCTGCGCGAGATGTCTGCTGCTTGGTCACCGTGCTGTTCCCGCATCTTCCTTTTCATACGTCTCCCGCTCAGGCTGAGGCGTTGACAGGCCATGGGCCCGACATATCCACATCTGATTTTTTCTTAATAAGTTTAGCATGCATGGTTTCGGCTGAGTTAGTACATGAATATCTCTATAACTATGACTTCCTCGTTGGTGTAGTGGCTGTAAAACGCGACTGCTGATCGTGGGTCCCAGATTCGAGTCCCAGGTTGGATCAAAATAATCTGTTATTGAGTTTTTCCGCCAAGAAATTCTCAGTAGCTGTCCGGAGTCAGGAAGTTGGCGGTGACGCACCCCCGTGCCTCGGAAAGCACGTGAAGCCGTTAGTCCTGCGTCTGTTCTCTCTCCGATCGTGTCGGTTTACCGTCACATCGGACTATGAGAGTGAGGAAATAGAAAGTGCACCTGTGCTTGCGCATACACTTGGGCACTACCATTCAGTCCTGCGCCGCTGGCTAGTATCCGTTGAGGCTGGGTGCCGTGACCGAAATTCGGTCTGGAGGACGTTATTATTAGATGAATATAAGACGGTGTGGTTGTTGCAGGCTCGCACGACGACGAGAAGTCGCTGCGGCACTTCCGCAAGTTCCGGTTCAACCGCGTGCTGCGGCAGTACGAGAACGCGTGGCTGTGGCGCGACGTGAACATCGGGCCGCACGGCCGCTTCGTGTTCACGGAGGACGTGCCGCAGACTCCCGCGCGCTGGACCGTCTCCGCCTTCAGCATGTCGCCCAGCTTCGGCCTGGGCGTGCTGCCCAAGCCTGTGCGGGTCCGTATCACGTCGTTTCCTCATCACATCTCAAATACTTGCTTGCTTGCGTCAAATAAACGGCAGCATCTTACTGAGCAATTGTCAACCGATAATGATGATGAAGTCAATCTATAGGAGAGGCCTTTTGATTGGCTGTGGTGATGAATGAAAGTTATTGTCATTGAGCCCTTCATTGCTGTCTATTACAAGTTTTAAATTATTAATAAGATAAAGCGTTACTTTGCGGAAATCCATTATATTAAAGATGTTAAAAAATTATTTCCTAAGATCCGCGTAATAAAATAAAATGACTGACATAAATGAACTCATAAAGAAGTAACTACATTTATTCAGCTCCATTCGCGTAGTAAAATAAAATGATGTACATATCTTACCTCACGTTCAGCCCTAGGTAAAACACATTCTTTTATTTTATTACGCGAATCTTAGCTAAATTTATTATAACATCTTTAAGTGTTAGATTGTTTTTTTTTCAAAGACACTAACTGTCATTAAAAGAATTCTTACCATATATTTGCAACCTATTCTAAACTCTTTTACAATAGTCTCACTGTTTTCTTTGTGTCAGTGAATATTGACAACAAGTGTCATCAGTTCTTCACTGTTATAATTAAGTTCATGGCTACTGTAATAACTTTAAACATAATAAATAAATTCAATGATTGCATTTACTACCAAGATCGAAGAGGACTGTATTCCGAAACAATTTAGAGTTTTAATGTTTACTTTACAATATCATTATTTAAGTGTAGACCATACTTTGTTGCACAAATTATAACAATGCGAAGCTTGAGCTTAAACTCAAGGTTGTCTCTCAATAAGACTAATTTTAGTATTTAAGTACGTCACTGTTTTAATTAAGTACATAACGTTTTTCTAAATTGTGTATTTTTTTAAAGAAGTGAAGCAAGCACACAATCCAGATAATGGTAAATGGATACTATGGTCTATAGATAACTACATCTATCTTCGATTAAAAATACAGATTCATTTTTTCAGTTACAAATAACAACCAATAAAAAGTATAATATGTGTATCTGTGTATACTAATTAAAGAAATAAAAATCATCAACAGATATTAAGACATTGAGACACGGATAGAGTCTATAGTATGTTCCGTCGATTGAGAAAAACGGACAATGACCTTTCGGTCGTTTAACCAGTTACAAACCTTCAATATAGGCACATTTTATATGTAGTACTTTCTTTATTTATAATGATTTTTTTATAATGATTGATATAATATATATTTATTAACTATTATTAAAAGTTATGTGAAAGATCGCTGTAGAAAAAATCATCTATTGTTATAAAGTACTTTATTCATTTAACAACAAAAACATTAATTTATAACACATATAAAGATTCGGTGATAACGACACCGAATAAGTACGTACTTATGCAAAAGATAAAACTTTATTTTTAATATTATATAAGAACTTTATTTTATTCGGTGCAATCATCACTCGTATCTTCACTTGATGAACTATCTGTAACATTAATTATAAAGCGATCTGCAGTTTGGTCAATTCTATCATCCATGCCACGCATTTTTGTTCAACCTTAGGACATGCTGAACACAGTTTTCCATTTATCTGGCGTGATTTGAGTTAAACCATCTTTAAGTAAATTTTAACATCTTTTAACTTGAAAGTTGTATTTTTCGTGCAACGTACCCTTTCACATCTGCCCACACAAGTTCAATGGTTAAGCTCACAGTGATAAGGAGTAACCTTACCACTGTGATGCTTTTTTCTTTACCATCTCGTCGGTGACGTAACTTCGATAGTTATCTTTAACTGCCTTTATTTTTCCATTAAGTGGGTCTTTGTGTCCGAGGGCACGTATGCGATCTGTTTAGATTCTAGCCATTCCTGCATATTTTGTTTCCGCCAAGACATTGTTGGGTTTTTCTAAACGTCTGGAGTGGTAACTAGCGTTATCCATAACTATGACATCGCTGCTTTGCAGTTTTTCTATTACTTTTCTAAACCAGTCCTCGAAATGGAGAGCGTCCATACTCTCATGGTAGTCACCAGTAGATGATGATTCAAATACCCAATCACATCCCTCCAAAAGCCATTTTCATTGCCAACGTGTACAACTATTAATCGCTTTCCTTTACCCGAAGGGCTGCGCCAGTAGAGTAGCCTTCTAACCGTGATTGACGAGAAGATTCAATTGTGGTGTCTTCCCATACCTTTCCCATAGTATGACCTGCGTTAATCCATGTTTCGTCAAGGTAAAAAATGTTACGTCCCTCGTTTCTTAATATTTGTATTTCTCTCAAATATCTGGTACGCCACAGAACTATCTCTGGGCGATCTATTAGACCACTTTTTCTGTTTCTCTTTATATATTTGAATTTTAAATGGCGCAACACACGTCGCAGGGAAGTTTTGCTCAAGTTTGGCAACTGGTCATCTTGATTTATACTGAGCAAAATTTTGTCTAAAGTCGGTAATTCTCCTGCAAGAAAGAACTGATGCACTTTCGCTCTTATAGCCGATTTATCAAAATCGTCCAACTTGTCAATTACAGACTTTTTTCTTTTATTAATTATTCCCTTTTCTGGTATTTTATGGGAATCTCTATACACGCTTAATACGCGATATATAGTGCTCTTGCTGACTCCTGAGATCTCCGAAACCTTTTCTACCATATTAACGTTTGAAGGATACACGTCTTCGGGCCAGGTGTTTTTGACATATTTGTATACATTAATGATAATCTCTTGTTCCCCGACCGACAAAGTGGTAGGTTTTCTTTTACTGGTGACGTTAAAGGTGCTCCAGAAGATGGGCCTGTAAATAAATGACAAAATATACTACCATAGTACTACATCACATAAATACATATTGTTTTAGAAAATAAATACCACATGGTCACATAAAAGAGCGCTTTAAGAAATAGAAAGGCTACGTCGTCGCATTTGTACCTATTTGTACGTACCTGCACGTTTATTATGGGTCGGCGACGTCTCTTTCCACTTGATGTTGAAGGACCGGGTCCTTCACCAAATTCTCCTGAACTCATGTCGATTTAGTAACGACCGTCACAGTAAAACTAATATAACAGATTCAAAAACAAAAACTTAACGATATAACAAATTTAACAGTAAAACTCAACTAAAACAATGCAATGAATGCTATGAATTACCTGAGACGTACACACGCAAGCGCTATCCGAACACGAATGAAAACAAAATGGCGGACCGGCCCAAAAGGTGACGCATCTCTGGCTGCCATTGTCACGTTTTTTAGAACGAACTGACGTAACGCGCGTTTTGTTTATTTTAAAGGGATGAATTTGCAAAAGCTCAATATGGTGATTATATTGCTTCAAATATTTTTAATATGAAACTGTTATTAAATGAATTGCTGCGTTACTTACCATAAATTGAAATATAAAATATAACACATTTTCGCGATGTACCGTAAGATTTTACTATGTTTATAGGAACCACAGACAATATTATTTAAGAAACAAAAAACAAAACATATGTGCTGACCTAGAAGTGGAATAATATCAATATTTAAATATTGTTATCACATCTAAATTGAGATTTTGTAAGTTACGCCTTTTGACACTCGGCTCATATCTGAGGTCATTGTCCGTTTTCTCAATCGATATGGCACATACTATAGTCTAGTTGGTGTTGACACATGAGTAAATTACATAATACGTGCTGGGTTACCAACACCTGTATAATATTAAATCTTTTTTATTAAATCTTTACCAGTAAAAAAGTTTATTAACTATTAAATCTATTATATAAAAATGTATGTAACTTTATTGATACAGTATGATGGTGTGCTGCCATTCTTCATCAAAGTGGAAGGTCCGGACCGCTGCAAGCAAGGCGAGCAGCTCGGTCTCCGCGTCGTGGTGTTCAACTACCAGCCGCAGGACATTGAAGCCATCGTTGTGCTGGCCGCCTCGCCCGACTACAAGTTTGTGCATGTCGAGGAAAACGGATTTGTGAGTATTGCCTGTACAAGGAACATTTTCTATTTTTTAAATAAGATTATATTGTGAAGACTATGGCACAGAATAAATAATAATACTACGTACAGAAGTTGCACTCCTTTGATGTTTACTGTTTGTCGTCGTTTTAATAGCCTACATAGTTATTATTAATCAGATAAATCGCGCAATATAAAACGGTGTGTTTGTTGCAGGCTCGCATGACGACGAGTCGCTGCGGCACTTCCGCAAGTTCCGGTTCAACCGCGTGCTGCGGCAGTACGAGAACGCGTGGCTGTGGCGCGACGTGAACATCGGGCCGCACGGCCGCTTCGTGTTCACGGAGGACGTGCCGCAGACCCCGCGCGCTGGACCGTCTCCGCTTTCATGTCGCCCAGCTTCGGCCCGTGCTGCCCAAGCTCGGGTCCGTATCACGTTGTTTTCATCACGTCTCAAATACTTGCTTGCTTGCGTGAAATAAACGGCAGCATCTTACTGAGCAATTGTCAACCGATAATGATGATGAAGTCAATCTATAGGAGAGGCTTTTTGATTTGCTGTAGTGATGAATGAAAGTTATTGTCATTGAGCCCTTCATTGCTGTCTATTACAAGTTTTAAACTATTATATATTAATAAGATAAAGCGTTACTTTGCGGAAATCCATTATATTAAAGATGTTAAAAATTATTTCCTAAGATCCGCGTAATAAAATAAAATGACTGACATAAATGAACTCATAAGGAAGTAACCACATTTATTCAGCTCCATTCGCGTAGTAAAATAAAATGATGTACATATCTTACCTCACGTTCAACCCTAGGTAAAACACATTATTTTATTTTATTACGCGGATCTTAGCTAATTTATTATAACATCTTTGAGTGTTAGATTGTTTTTTTTCAAAGACACTAACAGTCATTAAAAGAATTCTTACCATATATTTGCAACCTATTCTAAACTCTTTTACAATAGTCTCACTGTTTTCATTGTGTCAGTGAATATTAACAACAAGTGTCATCAGTTCTTCACTGTTATAATTAAGTTCATGGCTACTGTCATACATTTAATATTGTCATAAATTCAATAATTGCATTTACTACCAAGATCAAGACTGAGGACTTTATTCCGAAACAATTTAGAGTTTTAATGTTTACTTTACAATATCATTATTTAAGTGTAGACCATACTTTGTTGCACAAATTATAACAATGCGAAGCTTGAGCTTAAACTCAAGGTAGACAACCTAATTTTAGGTCAATAAGCCTAATTTTAGTATTTAAATACGTCACTGTTTTAATTAAGTACATTTTTTAAAGAAGTGAAGCAAGCACACAGTCCAGATAATGGTAAATGGATACCATGGTCTATAGACAACTGCATCTGTCTTCGATTAAAAATACAGATTCATTTTTCAGTTACAAATAATAACCAATAAAAAGTATAATATGTGTATCTGTGTATATAATTAAAGAAATAAAATCATCATCAACAGACATTAAGACATTGAGACACGGATAGAGTCTAGTTATGCTTGTCTAGTTGGTGTTGACACATGAGTAAATTACATAATACGTGCTGGGTTACCAACACCTGTATAATATTAAATCTTTTTATTAAATCTGTGCCAGTAAAAAGAACTAATTAAATCATTATAAAAATGTATGTAACTTATTGATAAGTATGATGTGTGCTGCCATTCTTCATCAAAGGAAGGTCCGGACCGCTGCGCAAGGCGAGCAGCTCGGTCTCCGCGTCGTGGTGTTCAACTACCAGCCGCAGGACATGAAGCCATCGTTGCTGGTTACGCCCGCCCGACTACAAGGTTTGTGCATGTCGAGGAAAATGGATTTGTGAGTATTGCCTGTACAAGGAACATTTTCTATTTTAAATAAGATTATATCATGAAGACTACGGCACAGAATAAATAATAGACTACGTACAGAAGTTGCACCCTTGACGTTGACTGTTTGTCGACGTTTTAATAGCCTACATAGTTATTATTAATTAGATAAATCGCGCACGCAAGCTAAATAAAACTGCACGAGTGTCCGTGTTACTTTGCATCTTTTCTCCTTCCTACGTCACAACGGACTTTCCGTGGTTACTAAGGGCTGTTAATAAAGAGTAAAAAAATACATTGTGAAATTGTAAGTAAGTTACTTAGGTAAAGTACCTATTCTGACTATGATCGACCATATTTCCGCTACTATGTGAGTTCTGTGATGCCCAACGCATGCAACTTGCAAGGCCATTCGTCGGTAGTATAAACAACAAATAAACCCGAAATACGATTCCTAACAGAAATGTGATCGTATTCTACTTAGTTAAAATCTTGTAAACAAAGTTTTAATTTCAGTATTTTGTGTTATTATAACGTATATTGCATCTGTAAATACAATAAAGAGAGGATTTTTCGTATTGGGGTATTTTTTTATAATTGGGAAATTCGGATACCTTTGGCTGCGGAGGTAACAAAAAGGTTATACCGGACTTCTACCGGCTAAAACCCTCGGCGGTCACGATCAGCGTATATTAGAAGTTCCGGGATCTCCGTTCGGAATGCAACTGGGGCCGTCTCACGCTTTGCTTTATTATTAAAGCATGTTTCGGGGGTAGTTACTGTCCTTAGCACTCTCGTAGTGTTATCCCAGTGTCTCGGGACCACTTCCGAGTCATCGTTTTTCTCAGGGGCTATATTGTTAGGTGTTCGGGGTCTCCCCCCCCCCTCCCCACCTCTGTCAAGCGTCTGTAACTTCAGAGACCCCGTTTTTGGTAGGAGGAATTGGGGTATCTAAGATTTCTCAACCGATTTCAAAAAATCGAGAAATCTAATGTACCCTTACGTGGGGGGTAGGGGGGGTCAAAAATCGTCAAAATGATCCTTACGTAATGAATGAATGAGCCCTAAATACATGGTGCGGTGGGTGTGCGCAGGTGCGTTCGTACAACCCGCGCACGTCGTTCGGCGAGCACCAGTTCTTCGTGTTCGTGCGCGCGGGCGACGCGGCCACCGTGTACGTGCCCGTGGTGGCGGCGCGCCTGGGCGAGCTGCACGTGCGCCTGCACGCCTCCACGCTCATGGGCCAGCACCACTACGTCAAGAAGATCATCGTCGAGGTAACACGCATTTGCTTTATACATAGGTTACCGGCCAGTGGCGGTGCAAGAATATCCACTACCCGCAGAATCCGCGGCTCTCGTAAGAGGCGACAGAGGGAAACAAATTAGAGATGGGCAGCAACGTCTTCCTAATAACGAATAAAAAACTACTATTGCCAAACGTGGCAACTATGGCAAATATCCCCGCTATGAAGCAATCTATGCGTAAAGCCTGCCTATGTTCAACAGTGGACTTAAATAGGCTGTAACAGTAACCGTAACGATTATAGAATAAGAGTGACAAACGAGCGCACAGTCCTCCCGATGGTAATAATAATAATAATTCTTTATTTAAATCACAAGGTATTTTAACATAAATAAGTGTGTGGGTGTGTGGGTGGGTGTGAGTGAGTGGGTGGGTGTGTGTGTGTGAGTGGTGAGTGGGTGTGTGTGTGTGTGTGTGTGTGTGTGTGTGTGTGTGTGTGGTAAGTGGATGCGAAACACAACAGCATAAGGGTCTTCGCACATTATAACAACTCCACGCCAACGCGGCAGCAACTCTACTCACACTCTCGATGAGTAGTCAACTAGTTGATCCACCCAATGGTCACTAGTGGACAACGCGGTGTCAAGGAGTGGCCAACGCGGTGCCAACGAGTGGGTTATTCAACAGACAACTCGTCTAACCTCAGTTTTCGGTTAAATTTTGTCCAAAGAAGTCGTTGCTTATGAAATGTCGAACTTTACATTCAGTGAACTGGCGATTATAGCTATTATATTTGATAATGAAAATGAACGAAACAGCAGGAAAAGAAGATATTGGGTACATGATTTGTTGCGACAAAGGAAATCAGAAGGGGAATATTGGAATATCCGGAAACGTCTGCTAGATGACGAAGAAAATTCTATATCTATTTCCGTATGCCGAGATACTTGTTTTATTATATACTTAATATTATTGAGGACGACATCTACAAAAGAAACACGCGATTTAGAGAAGCTGTATCACCGGAAGAAAAGCTGGCAGTGACATTAAGGTAAGCAATAAGAAACTTTTTTATAATTTATATGTATTTATTTATATATCAAGTTAAAGGATAAATCAAAGCAAAGCAATTTTACTTTAATTGTGTTAAGAAGAACCATCAACCCTCGATTCTTCCATAGGCGTTGTATTTTGCTGTTGGGTGCTAGCGGTGCTACTACCGGTAGTACCTGCATTTAGGTTTTGAGTTGTGTAGCCAGAAGTTCCTGGTGCAAAAAAATCATCATAGTAACAGTTTCGATTATTTTGCAGTTCTTGTATTTCAGCTTCCGAAACTAAATTAAAAATTCTTGACTTTAAAAGTGCTTGATTATAGGTAGATAATTTTTTTACTGTGCTAGAAATACTTAAAAAAAATTTATCCATTTCGTCATTCTGCTTTCCATCTTCATCGTTTTTTTTTTTTAATAAATATTCCATTAAAACCGCCGATGCACTTGTTTCTTGCAATTTCTTTCGTTTTGTCGTTTTTGGAATGTCAGGAAACACTGATCTAGATGAATCGTACATAGACACCGAAGATTCAGGACGCTCCGAGATAATTGACGAGTCTTGAGATTCTTCATTATTAGTCACATTGGCAAGAATTTCCGCAGCAGATAAGCTATTTTCATCATCACCATCATCTGTGTTGTCCACTGACGTCACTGTAGACCGTTCTTTATAATGTGGTAATAAAAAAGACATTTCAGTTTCATATTGCCATTTTTTATTAGTATTAGCACTCTGACCACTTTTAGTTGCTTTCTTTTTAATGGCTCTTCTATGATATTCCTTAAGTTTTGCCATATCTTTCACATTCTGACGCTGTAACAAAATAATATAAATATAAAGAAAAATTGGTTGTTTCAGGTACTTGATTAGTGGCTGTTCATTTAGGACTATGAGTTCAAGCTTTCGGTTAGGCGAAAGTACCATCCGGTCGATATTAAAGATGTGTGCAATGCGATTATAAATACAATGAAGGAAGTTCATGCCCACACCTACTACCGAAGACTGGAAAAGAATCGCAGATGGTTTCAATAAAAATGGAATTTTCCAAACTGTATAGGTGCCATCGACGGCAAACATGTAAACATAATTGCTCCTCCTAGCAGCGGCTCGCTATTTTTAATTATAAAACACTTCTCTATCGTCCTCATGGCTGTCGTCGATGATAAATACAGATTTATAGCTGTCGATATAGGGGCCTATGGCAAGAATAGTGATGGCGGAATTTTGGCATCGTCAAGATTAGGAAGAGCGATTGAAATGAATACATTTAATATTCCAACTGACACACCATTACCTGGTACTGAAATAATAATGCCACATGTTTTTGTAGCCGACGAAGCGTTTCCTTTAAAAGGAATTTATTGCGACCATATCCACGTTCAAGTGGCATTTCAGAAAAGGAAAGAATATACAATAATCGCTTATCGCGAGCTCGCAGAGTAGTTGAAAACGCGTTCGGCATCTTATATCAAAATTTGGAATTTATAATAAGAATTTGCATTTACACCCAAAATATGTTGATATTGTGGTCTTTGCGACGATATTTTACACAATGTCATGCGGTGTTATAATATAACATCCGATGATGAAGTCAACACAAGGCAGAGTTCGGCCAATAATGATGATGAACAGAGATTACTAAGTAATCTAAGTACAATTCAGAAGATATAGTGAATCTTCGGCATCTGCTTTTGAAACTCGTGATATGTTTGCAACTTATTTTCAATCTCCCGAAGGACGAGTTCCGTGGCAGCATTTAATATAGATCATGTATAATTAATATGTAATAATCGTAAGAAGTTGGTTATAATATTATTGGCTTATTAAGAATATTAAACAAGTTTCTATACTAAGCTGGGATTTTATTACTGATTACCTATATTAAATAAACGTAAGGCACTTTATTATAACATACAGAAACCCAAACTAAAAAAAAATATATATGACGTAGATTTAATATTTTATATCAGTAAATTCTGGGATTTTATATTACTGTATGTGAAAAAACTAATTTTTACGATAAACCAAGATTTTTCGAGTGTCCAAGTAGAAAATCGTAGGTACTGTTAACTGTACAATAACATACCTACTTTTTGGATGTAACAGGTTGAATTAAATTTTCTCAACAATGTACTTTAATGAAATGACTTATAAGTTTTAACATTATTATTAATATCTATTAGAATCACACATATTTATTTGTTCGATAGCTGAATTTCTGTAGATTATGGCAAAATCAATAACTCAAAAAAAAAAATTCTTACCTGGTTGCGACAATACAATAGCGATTTCATTCCATGCCTTTTCCTTCTTATGTACGTCACTATATTTCGGATCACGAAGGTCGTATAGTAGCGGATATTTTCGCACTTCTTCTATCAACTTTTCTTTCAGCATGATTTTCGAAAATTATCACCGTGTACCGCCAACGTGCACTCCGTCCTTCGATTCTATAGTGAATGATGGCGGGCGGAGGCACAGGGCGGACGGGTGGGCTGGCAAATGGTTGCCCGTCACGCGTCAGTCGCAAACGCATAGTCGTTACGTGGACAACGTTTGGTCGTTGCGTGGACGACGTATGGTCATTGCGTGACAAACGTGTCGGGGTTGACCTCTAGTGTACGATGCGTAGGCCACTCGTTGTACACTACTTTATAATCATTTTTGAAATTGAACCTTGAACATATGATACAGGGCTTAAATTTCAATGTCTAGCATAAGTCGAGTCGCCGGTGAGTTGTTATAATGTGCGAAAACCTTAAAGCTGCTATTTTACGCTGGTATTCTTAGAGAACGTGGTCCTTTCCCGGTCGAGTTGACCCGTTCGTGCTACAAACATAATATAAATACAACATTACTTTACCACATATTACTGTTCAGTTGTAAAAGTTTTGCGAAATTTGCCGCGAGTAGTTAAAGAACATACACCATGAAGTTCATTTTCATTACCTATTAAAAGAAAAATCGCTAAATCAAATAAATCAAATAAATCTGGTAAATAATAACCAAAAACAAAAAACTACTTACTTCCACAGAATGAAAAAGTATTTCCAACTTCTACAGTAAATGAATTTCATACTGTGTGAACTTTATCCTTTCTCACTGTATTTGCAAACAGACAGTCTGTGATATTAAACTATCAATTTCAATAAATATGTTTAAAAAAACATCTTGTAACTGTTATTTGTTTAAATTTATAACACCCAATACTAACTATTATTATTTTTATTCGCAGGCGGACGGAATACCGCAGTATCGTCACCAGTCAGTGCTCCTGGACCTGTCGAATCGCGCCTATGTGTTCCAATACATGCACGTGAATGTCACGGAGACGCCCATTATTCCGTACGAAGTGGACCGTTACTACGTGTACGGGTCGAATAAAGCGCGAGTTACAGTCGTCGGAGATGTGGTGGGGCCATTGTTCCCGACCATGCCTGTTAACGCTACCAGTTTGCTCGACTTACCTATGGTGAGTAATGGTACTTGTCATAATATAAGCGAATGCAAAAAACTTCTATCACCTAACAAAAACGTAGTTTGAAACTTCCATAAGGCTATTTGTTTAAAAAAAAAATCAACTGTGTTTATTGTTGTACGTTGTACGTTGCGTGATGTCTACACTGATTTTAGTAGTTCTTTTTTATTAAATAGTTTGTACGTCAACGTATAGTCTCATTATTATTCAAAGAAAACTAAACTCAAAGGGGAAAAAAACAGGGGATTAAATTTTTTATTTAATATTTAGACAAAATGTTGGTTATCATGAAGTTTTAATATTGCTAAGTCCACTAGTGCTAGGATTAGTGTATTGAAAAATTAAAGCCTAACTACCAAAGCTATTAAATTATGTGGAATTTATTTTAGGTTTGATTAGTAAACAGTATTTTTAAGGTCGTTTATTTTAAAGTTTAATAATATTTGTTGTGTTTTCGGGAGAGCGCGAGAGGCTAAGTATAAGTAATAACCGGGGGGGTGCCTGCAGGACTCGGCGGAGCAGAACATGTTCAGCTTCGCGGCCAACATGTACCTGACGCTGTACATGCGGCTCACCAACCAGCGCAACCGCACGCTGGAGCGCGACGCCTTCGCGCACATGAACGTGCTGTACCAGCGCCAGCTCTCCTTCATGAAGCCCGACGGCTCCTTCAGCCTGTTCCGCAGCGACTGGTGGGTGCACTGCACGCCCCGAGTACCCCGAGTACCCCCTCTTGTTTTTCCTCCACCTCCTTCTCCACTTATCCTCCTCCGCCCCTCCACTTCCTCCGCCTCTCCACCTCCTTCTCCGCCTCTCCTCCTCTGCCCCTCCACCTCCTCCACCCCTCCTCCTCCGCCTCTCCACCTCCTTCTCCGCCCCTCCTCCTTAGTCAAGAAACTTGCCCCACCCTTATTAGAACAGGATTTGCTCCTGTCACCACGCTTGGCATGTTTATTAGCAATCACAGTAGTAATAATAATAAAACCTACTACCTAATAAAAACACAACTACAGTTATCTATTAAATAATAACATGTTCAATCTAATACTCTTCAAGCGAGTACCATATTGTTTTTTTTTTGTAACAAAATGTGACATCAAATACTTCAAATGCGATAAGCTATTTACGGCGCAGGCGGACATAAAGGAACGAATAAATACATACATACATAAACCTGCAAAACATGAACGATTGCCTTATTTAAACTATTGTTCTAACTTTCAATTATAGTAATTGCAGCAATAACCACAAAACCACTAGAAATTATTTTTTATATTGTATAACAATTTTGGTAGAAAACCATTCAACCCATTTCGTTACACGAATGTTGTGAGAAACAACAATTATTACAATCTCACGTACAATATAGAAAATAAAAAACATGTTCTTGATTTATTTGCACCACACTCACAACATAAAAGTTAAGTTTAAATATATGCAACAATACCAGGTGCTAGGACTCCTTTTTATGTCCAGGAGTGTGGGTTAGTACCACCCTCTGGTTCTGATCTTACCATAATCTGACACTTGGTGTTCGCGCCTTATGTGTAACATTTAGCAGTGTGGCATTGTCTGTAAAGTTACTTTGTGGACTGGGCAGAGGACATTGCAATCGCTTCTGGGTTGACATGACCTTAGTCAATGAAACGCTGCAATAAAGGGAAGCCATCTAGGCGGCCGTTACGTGCCACTTTGTTGCAAATCACCTAGAGACCTACCTAATGAATGGCATCGCTAATCATAAATTTTCCATTATTTATTTGGTACTTTCAGCGCAATTTATAATAATTTTATCCACCTGGTGTAACTGGTTATCACACACTTTTTATTGACGCTAACCATTTGCACTATCATCACAGCCCATCACAAGTCCACTGCTGTGTAACTGGGTATACTCAGAAGCATCTAATTAGTCTTACTCCAACCGATCATTAGGCCGAACTGGCAATGGGCATGTAGCTCATAACTAAAAATCATAGGGAACGAAAAGTTCTTGCATGGCAGCCTCGTACTTGTAAGTGCAGTGTAAGGTAAGCTACTAATAAATCGAGAGGTGATTGGGTCACGCAAGGAATATATCAAAGCAGGGTCAAAACTATGTTATGGCAGTGTTTCGTCATTCTTAATGGGCAACTATGGGCTTAAGATTCGATTTAAATAATGAATTATCAACTGTGTTGGGAATAGTAATTACGTTTATATAATTTTTTTATAGGAATCAATCGGCTTCGAGTGTGTGGCTGACATCATTTTGCGCTAAAATATTGCAAGAAGCATCCTTCAACGAATGGGAGAATTATATCTACATTGACCCTGATGTAAGAAATTAATTATATTATATTAGTTAGTAGGTTTCCTTCATGAGTTAATACAGAGGCCATATTCTTAACAGGTGAATAGATACAGGGTGTAAAGAAATAAACTGCTAAGATTTTTTATTTTAGTGCAAATAGCAGTATAAAAAAGTGTTTTTTTTTTATTTTACCCTGTTTTATCATATTATTTCATTGTCATTCGAATTTGAGCTATATTCAAAATTCCAAGTTTCCAGCTCAACGGGAAGTTGGTTTAAAATCAATTACTAAATTCCACCCAGAGCGACAGACAGACAGACAAACAAGAAAGTGACTTAATAAAAACGTGGTAAAATAAAGTTACAGCATATATACATTCCACTGCTGGGCAAAGGCCTCCTCTATTTTTTAAAGTTATGGAGCGATTAGTCCGCGCTGCTGGTCTAGTACTTGTTGGGAGACTTCACATGTCCTCAAAATATTTTATTCCTCAGACATGCCGGTTTCCTCACGATGTTTTTGTCGTTGCCGAGCACGTGATAAATCAGCATTTAAAATTGCAATCAATTCAATAATTTCGCTGGTGTCAGTGGGCATTTTGTTCTATAGCTGGCATAGTATTCTACATGGTAAAACCACGCTACAGCTAGCTATTGTTAATAGACTGTTTCATATGGTTAGTGACGAGAATCATAGACTATTTTTACTGATAACTAGGTATTCCTTTTTAGTTTTTAGGCGTAAGAATGCATCTGCATTCTTGAATTTTATTCGAGGATAGATGTAGGGGTCTATGAGTCATAACATAGCATTTGCTTACTTTTAGGTAGACTGTGCTCTCCTTTGTCAAAAACTTACGAATAGTCAACAAACACAAGTTTTATCTATAAATTTATTTATTCACGAAGCATTTAACATTCAATTGAAATGATAAATACACATTTAAAAGGTTGAACTTTTACTCAAAATAGATTACGAGTATAAATAATACTTATTGAAAGTTTTGTTTGATTTAACACTGGTTTGCTAAATACCTCTGTACTAGGAAGAACGAGCAAGAAACTCAGCGGACCATTATAAAAAGGACAATGTACAAGTATATATTATAATCACAATTAACTACATAAAACAAATTAGAAACAGCTTGGTAGGGATCAAATTAATCTATATGCCGTTCCTGATACTATGAACTATCCCACAGCTAATTTCGATGGCGGTGTCCTGGATATTGGAGCATCAGACACCGGAAGGTGCATTCTACGAGGTGACGTGGTCACCTGATCGCAACGCAAACTCTTCTATCTCCGTACCCGCAAATTCTGGACTGTTTCGTGGATCAGCTGGACACCTGGGCGTAGAGGTACGGCTGGCTGTGAGCCTGTTAAGTTAGTTACATCACACCATCAGCGTCATCATCGCCTTAAAATTAAAGCAAGAGTATCACAAGGAAGCCTAATAGGACCTACTGTATGTTTACTATATACTGCTAATATAGCCTCGTGACTCTCGGTCAAACAATTAATAGTCTATGGTCAAACAGTCGCACAGAGTAGAGATTATCGCTAAAGAATTTTAACATATTGCCAACAAATAAATACTGACAGATTGACTGAAAAAGCTGTCATTTTTGTGTGATTCCAAATGTTCCTTTTTCGTTAGTGTGTTGAGTCAAGACATATGTATGTCTAGACAAAAAGCGTTTAATAATATTTTGTATATAAGATGTCTGTGTTTTATATATTAATATGCAGTTGAAGGTGCAATACAGATTGCTTAATATACAAACCTAAAATATAATTACATTATATCTAAATAATTAAGAGTTTGCTATTGAATATATATTTGGTCTTGGAAGGAAAAGGTGAGATCTCCCGTCGGGCAAGATGTTCTGTTCTGCCCGGGGTGCGGCCAATGCTCCATGCAGTGTTGCCAACTCGAATTTTTCCAAATCTGTAGATTGGTATATAAAATTCCGTAGAATTCCGTAGATGCTATTTCAAAATATCCGTAGATCTGCAGACTTCTAAAAAGGATCGAAAATTTTTGTTTTCGTCCTAGAATATATCATTTTTTCGGAGAAATTCTTTCTGTCATGTAAAATTCTTGTTGTAAGTTCAATTGTAGTATAACATCGAATCATATAAAAATTGATTAAAGCACATATACGAAAAAAGTACCATAAAAATTGATTAAAATTAATTGTTTTCTTTTAATGAAATTATTTTCAGTAAAAAACAAATAAAATAATTAACACTTAAATATTTATGGATACTTATACTAAAAAAATTACGTTCCAAACATGATGCTGGAAAAGTTTGAAGCAATAATTAGACGAATGAAAAACAAAAGACCATCTTCACTAAAATTAACATAGATATTTTTATTTTTTTCTGGTTTCTTTTAGTTTATTTGATAAATTACGGTGTTTCAGACTTGGGTAATTTATGTAACAGTGAAAAACTATACAACTAACAACTTTTGAGAAATTTGAAAAAAGATCGAGGAAAAGCGAAGACTTATTCGGCAGAATTTTTTAATAGTTGTAAAAACAATTGGGACAGCCTCGATTAGAAAATTTGAGACATAAGTGAATATTCAATTATCTATGAAAATTTTATAAGCGTTTATATTATCTGCATATTTTCGAAATTAGAAATAAACGCAATTTAGTGCAAAATATCTACGTTATTAAAATTTTAAATCGATTAACCTCACCAAAAAATTAGATGTTTATAAGCAAAAATTATTTTTTATTACAGACGGCATAGAAGAAGAGAGAGAGAGAATGACATTGTCGGCTAAGTTCACACTTATGATAAAAATTGTTTTTCTTGTTGAGTTTTTAAAAATTCCGTAGATTTCAACCTCAAATTCCGTAGTTCCGTAGATGGTGACAAAATTCCGTAAATCTACGGAAAAATCCGTAGAGTTGGCAGCGCTGGCTCCATGTGATAGTTTGGAGCTATTCTATATACTACTTTGTCAAGAAAATACCAGAAAAGCGTTATTAATACACAAAATGTTACTTATTCATCCAAGTTTATTTTATCACCTTCAAAGTATGATCCTTCAAAAACGATACACTTTCTCCAACGAATAATCCAATCATAAAAAAAATTTAAACGGTTTTTCCGGAATTGAGATAGTTTACTAGCCAAGCGGCAACATGTTTCATACCCAAGTGATTATTTAAGATCGACTCGTGAGACAGAGATTTCGGCGGCTATCTCTCTCAAACTTAAATGAGGATTTTCAGTCACTATTTCCTTCACTTTTGCGATGTTAACTTTAGTTGCAGACGTTGATGGGGCCTACAAGAGCGAGGCAAATCTTCCATCACATCTCGTCCGCTTTTGAACGCTTTGTACCACTCGTAAGCACGTGTTTTTGAAAAAGTCGATTCACCGTAAGCGTTCTGTAATATTTTCAATGACTCCGAACACGAAATTCCATTGGCGGTGCAAAATTTAAGACAAACTCGTTGTTCGATGTTTTTGTCCATTGTGAAATTCGCAATACACACTAGATATAATATAACTAAAAACAGCACTGTATTTAATCTAAATAACAGATGTAACTCAAACTCCGCGTCATAATGGAAAACAGTTGTGCCAATCTAGCAACAACAAAAAATTGAATTTGGAACCATAAACAAATCATCCATTCCCGATACTTTTTTGACTGAATGTATACCGCAGAACTTTGGAACTTTGATAGCGCGATTTAGGCTTCGGTGTGTTTTTGTGGCGCGACGACAGCGCGGCCACATATATAAAATCAGGTGGAATGTCAATTTATTTGTCACTTTTAGTAAACATTAATTTTAGGTAATCATAATATATGTTTATATTTTGACAGGTGAACGACTCGATTATACTGCAACGTAACGTCACACTTACGGCCCAGGTCATCATCACCTTAGAATCTGTCAAGAGTCTGAAGGACATCGGTTTTAGAGAGGTAAATATCGTATTTGCTACTTACACCGCATATACTACACGCTTAAATTTAAATAATTTTTTTTATAGTATAGGGTGACAAACGAGCACACAGTCCACCTGATGGTAAGTGGATACTGTGGCCCATAGACATCTACATTTATCCTCAATTAGGAATCAAAATTCAGATGCGTTGTCACTCTTGAGGACTAAGATGGAATGCCTCGTTTCCAGTAAAAAGGATCTCCGGTTCTCTGCACTAACCGTACGAAACACAGCAGCATTACGCTGCTATTTTACGCTGGTATTCTGTGAGAGCGTGGTCCTACCCCGGTCGAGTCAACCCATTCGCGCTACAACCATAATATAGTTACAGCGTGGCTCTACCACGTAAAAATAATAAATATTATATTATATTAGAAATAATAGAAATAATATATATTAAAAAAAAGTTTTATTTAACATCCATCATCTTTTGTTCCAAAGTAGCAGACCTCGAGATGAAATATCGATAAAATCGTTGCATAACGACACCCACCTTTACCGATTACTAATAGATGAGAAAGTTAACTCTTAAAATAAACAAATTTGCAACAAGAAAACACTGAAGAACTAGATGTTTCACTAAAAGTGATACACAGCCTAAACAACTTAATATTATATGAAATTATATGAATTCTAGAAACAACTTAATATTATATGAAGTTATATGAATTCTAGAAACAAGTTAATATTATATGAAATTACCAGACTTGTTTCTGTTCACTCCATTTTGCGGTAGTTAATTTTTTTTTAATATAAGATGGGGCAAACGAACATACGGCTCACTTGACGGTAAGTGACTACCGCCGCCTATAAACAACTCAACACCAGATCATTCCCCATCATCAGATCATTGCCCTCATGGGCATCCACGACTTTCTGTCACCAGGGCGGCGCCACTTTGGAACGAGGTGAAATAATTGACAGATCTCGTAGCAGGGGAAATCAATTTGTTAGGAAAGTGTCGTGATCAATGTTTCTTTATGAAATATTAGTTATATTTTATATTAATTAAATTTAAAAATGGATAAATCCAATTACGAATATTCTTAAAACAAGAAGATTTAAAAAAAGTTGAAAATATTTAAAAATTTGAGTATAACAGCATTAAGCCATCATTTTGTTTGTATACATACACTGGAAACTAAAAAAACTTATAGTGAAATCCCGACTTTTCAGTGATGATGACACTGTGTGACTATCTGCGTAACGAATAAGTTCACCTCATTCCCAACTAGCGACATCTGGGAAGCGAAAGATTATTAGCCCTCATTGAAGATGCGTTGCCGACCTTTTAAAAAAGTAGGCTCTTTCCTTAAAGGTTTTCTATAACAAAAGCATGGCATTTGGCAGGGTCTGAGCGCTCGGGTGGCCCAGGCGCAACGCAACGGCATCCTGTGGCTGGAGAAGAACCTGAAGCTGTTGGAGGAGTACGGCTCGCCCTACTCGCTGGCGCTGGTCGCCTACGCGCTCACCTTCAGCAAGGCGCCCAGCTCCGAGCACGCCTACCGACTGCTCAAACGGAAGCAGCGTTCCGAAGGTATACCCCCGCCCCCGCTCATCTCCCTTTTTATGCTTTGCGAACCGTTTCTTTTTTTTAATGCCAGCTATATACACTTTTGTCGCAAATTATAAAAAGATTTTCACATAGACCAATTTTTTGCCACTCTTCTCCCTTTTTTTTAATGCAAACCGTTTCTTTTCTTTAATGCTGGATATTTACATTTTTGTCGCAAATTATAAAAGATTTTTACGCAGACCAAAGTATTTTTTAAATAAACAGTCAAATATTAGGATGCAATACCAAAAATATGCTGTCCCCGTGGATTTGTAAACTAACTAAATTATTATTCTATCTAAGGCTTTTTTGTTATAAGATAAGGGTGACAAACGAGCACACAATCACCTGATGGTAAGTGGTTGCTGTGGCCCATAGACATCCACATCTATACTCGATTATAAATCAAAATGCAGATGCATCGTCACCCGTGAGGATGGAATGCCTCGTTTCCAGTAAAAAGGGTCTAATCTAAGGCTTGATAGACAGATCTTATGAATATTGGCATCAGGTGTATTTCAACTCGGAATCCACTAAAAGTTTATTTCTATATTATTACGATAAATCGTAATAATATAGAAAAGTTTATTTCTATATTATTACGATATAGTATATATCGGAATCCGCTTTACATGGATGATTACGTACGGAATTACTGCTGTGTGATTAGCACCTGTCATGCATAATAATAATGTCCCCCAGACCGAATTTCGGTCACGGCACCCAGCCAGAATACAGGTGCACTCTCTATTCCCTCACTCTCATAGTCCAATGGGACGGTAAACCGACACGACCGGAGAGAGATCAAGATATAGTAAAATAGTATATACAAAAAATTGTCTAGACAAGTCGTCAATAGCGTTATCAATAGCCTTTTATCTGGTTTGGTACTTGGTAGAGTCTCGCTGAAGTTATACATAGTTGGACCACCACGCTCTCACAAAATACCAGCGTGAAATAGCAGCTTTATGCTATTGTGTTTCATATGGTGAACGTAGAGAACCGGAGACCATTTTTAACGAGGCATTCCATCTTAGTCCTCAGGGGTGACAACGCATCTGATTTTTGATCCTTAATCGATAATGGATGTAGATTTCTATGGGCCATGGTATCCATTTACCATAAGGTGGAATGTGTGCTCGTTTGTTACTCTTATTATATAAAAAAGGAGAGAACTTTAGTTTCTTGTGAAGTGAAAATCTGCGTAAAAAATGGGCTAGGCAAATGTCGTCAACAGCATTTTCAATAGTCTTTTATCCACAGGTGGACTGGTGTACTGGGGCATTGAGCCGGTTCCGCAGCCGCCGTTCAAGATGGAGAACCAGAAGCCGTTCCTGCTGCCGCGACTGCCGTACAAGTACGACTCCAACAACATCGCGGCCACCGCGTACGCGCTGCTCACCTGCATGGACCACCAGGACAACAACGAGCCCATCGTCATGTGGCTCAATGCACAGAGACTGAAGGACGGGGGCTGGGCTTCCACACAGGTATTTTTTTTAGTTACACAGCATGCAACATATAGTAACCGGTAATTGGGATAGTGAAGGCGGAAAATGCCTGTTGTTCCTAAAAACGCCGTCTTCACTACACATAATATGTGGTAGACTGGTGTATAACGACAGTAGCACGGATGAATTGGTTCGACCGGAGATCAAACATGCTCAAAAAGCTCCGGGTCGAAGGACCAAAAAAAAGTTGCGTGTTTTCCTAACACCGTAATAATTTATGCTAATTGATGTGGTCGGTAAATGCAATGATAAATTAAATTGATTGAATCCAATGCCTTAGCACCGACTTCTGAAGCTATTATGTTGAAATTATTTTATTCTTTTTATTTACTTGTTATTGAAAAATATGTACTGAAATAAACATGCATCTTTTCTAATACGATATTTAAAATCACATTGGAACAGATTTTTTAAATAAACAAAAAGAAACTAATTTGTCAATTCTTTTAAAATACTACCATTTGAAAGCAAATTTCTTTACAAACTAACGAACGTAAGTCCAAAATGTTGGCATTAAGTTTGTTGATTTTCAAATTTTCTGCAAACAAAACATGGAATGTGAACTGTGTAAAGCTGAACTCACGAGATGTGATGGGGTGATGTTGTTACTCTCTTACGTCGCCACCACACGTCATTTTACGCATTGTTAATAAAGTCATATGATTAAGTAATTAACATATAAATAGTATAGATTTGGAGTGTTTAGGGCATGTAGGTTAGAGAGAAGGAGAACGATCGCTGTAGAAAATAGTGTCCCAGAAATATGGACAAAATAAGTGAGGCGCTGCGATCGCTAAGTTGTCTCAATAAAAGCGGGCTGTTGTGCGCTAGTTTGAAATGATCTATCAACGTTTAATATACGTGTATATGATATCATTCAAAGAAAAAAAAAAGAAAATAACGAAATTACTATTTATTAATAAATAAATTATGTTTTTTATAATTTTAATTATTATAAATTATTAATTATTATTGATTTTTTTTTGGTAAGATAAATAATCAATTTATTGTATTCAAAATAGAGACATTTTCATGTGATGTACATTTTTTGCATATATATATATATGGCTGTTGAGTAGACAAGATGTTTTTAACTCGTATTATCTACATTTTTTTATATAAAAAATACATTATTGTCTCTCATGAATTATGAACAATATTATGCATATTTTGATATGATTTTATTGATTTTTTTTTCAATAAATATCAGATAGTTAGATGATAAGAAATAGGTATTGTTGCTAAAAACACCACAATTACTGTTTTTAACGATTTTCACAATATGTTTCTTCAAATATGTTATAATTATAAATACAACTTTTCTCAAAGTAAATAAAGAGTCAATAAATAGTACTTGGCAGACACTACTTACCGACGGCAGCGCCTCTGTAAATTCTACAAATTTTCAGGGACAGGCGGGCTATGCTTTAGTACGTAGCGATCGTTCTCCTTCTCCCTAACTTCCATGGTTTAGGGCGAGACCAAAATCAAAATACACCAGTGTGCGTGTAATGTGCATGTGTGGGTAACTAATAGTGCTGCACCATGCATTGCCTGCCTCAACTACAATTATCGATACCGATCGCAGTATATTCGTGTCTTCTGATTTGACGCAGATGATGTAAGAGAATATTTTTACCCGACTACGACGAAGTCAAAAAGATGGTTACGATTTTAGAAGGCTATGTATGTATGTTCTTCAGATCTGTTCCCACAGATGTTCTAAACTACTCATCGTATTTTGACAAATTAGATAGCTTTAGAAGCATTGTGCTCTTTCGCTGGTTTAAGGCTGAATGAAGTTTCATAAAAACTAACATGGCGGGCTTATTGAGGATATATAAGTTCTCCCAAAAATGGAATAAATATAGAAATCGTGTCTGGGTAACCAATAAAAGGTGTAATTCATAATATTCTCGACATTCCGAAAATAAATGTTATAAAAATGTTAACTATATTAGTATTTATTAGTTAATGTTTTTTTATAAAACTGAAGTAACCAACGAAATTATAGCACATGAGTAAAGAAACCGTACCGTACAGTACGGTTTCTTTGCTCATGTGTATGATACGTCTCAATCAAGATTGTCTCGAAAATTTCTTTGGAAAAGTCAGACAGGTAACTGCCAGGAACCAACATCTGTTTTTAACCAATATCTTAGAGAAACCTCAAAATACTAATTGTGAATACGATTTCGATATGTTACTTATGAAACCAGACGATTGTTCCTAATATTTTCGCAAATATTTCGACCTCGAAAAAACGTAAATATTGGTAGTAAAATATTAAAAGTTTATATTTGTTATGAAATGTGAGTGCTTTCCAATAGATTATTTAAAAAAAAAACTTAACATTAAATTTAGAATTTACTATTTAATTAAAAGTCACAACAAATTGTTGAAGAACAATAATTATAAAAGTAAAATATTTAGAATACGTAGTTTGTAAAAAAATATTATTTTGAATAAAACTACTTTTATGGATTTTATCGCGTTTAGTTATACTTATTTTTAAATGTCCGACCTTTCGGGTGCTTTCCAACACCCATGGTCTCTGAGTACTGAGGTGATTGACGTCCCGATGTCAGAGTTAACCCGGAGTACCTTCAGCTATTTAATTATTAGTTTTGGTCCGATCTACGCAGAATGAACTTACTGTGTCTTGAAGTCTTGCAGTGGTATGCTTGGGCTTAGTATTAATTTTATTAATTACAGGATCCCAAGCAGGTGGTAGTACCCAACCTCCCTCTCTGTTGAAATTAGGATGTTTTTTAATTTCAATAGCCTCACGTATCATCCTTGGCAGGAATCGATATTCTTTCGCGAGAATTTGTGGTCTATCAAGCCTAATGTAATGGTGGGGGCCGTCTAGGATATGATCACAAACTGCAGACTTCCCGGAACGTTGGTGTTTCACGTCAGCTATGTGTTCTTTTACGTGGATTTTAATAGATCGTTTTGTTTGTCCTATATAAATTAAATAAACATCCTCAAAAAAGAATAATCAAACGCGATAAAATCCGTAAAAATAGTTTTATTCTATGTGTAGTGTTCGCGTAATTATAAGAAATCATTATATAATATTATATCTTAAGTATCTATTAAAATGCTGATAAACGTTTTGTTTATTTAATTTTATCCTCCTGTGCCAACCCTACCAAAATAGGTAAAAAATTTGACAGCTCCTTAGAAGCTTTGCCTCTGTAGTTTCTTTACTCATGTGCTTATAGTCCAACTGACGATGGTAAGTAAAAGAATGATATGTGTGTATATAAGTTAAAAGTTAATAACTAAAACTAAACTGCGATAGGAAACGTGTAATAAAAATGTATTAAACAAGACTACGATATCAATTTTTTAGAATATTCAGACCCTCATCTATTGCTATAATTTATAGTAAAAATGAGTTTGTATGTAGCAGTAGTCACACGTTATTATTACGATGTCCTGAAACGTAGTTGGGGTTTAATTTTGAACTTTTCATTGTTTTAGGGAATAAAAATAAAAGTACAAACAAAGGTTTTTCGATTTATATTTTCCTTCAAAGAGAACTAATTTATTGAAAAAATATCGTGAGCTCTCCGTAAAGATAGTTTACAATTTTGCTACATACTTTATTCTAAAAATAAAATAAGTTCCAATAGGTAATTTTATTAATATGAGTTTTTAGGGTTAGATGTGTTATAGTTTTTTCCTTAATGCAACTCTATATGAAAACTATTTTTCCAAAGTACTTGCTCCATATAGTCTAATATTTTCTTCTGGGGAACCCATTCTTCTCTATTATATTCAACCATTTTTGTCGAACATCAACATTTTGTGAAAATCTGCCACAACATCCACTTACCATCATCAGGTGGACTGTGTGCTCGTTTGTTACCCTAATTCTATTTAAAAAATTCATATGATAAGAAGAATATTACGACACATGAGTAAAGATACCGTACAGAGGCAAAGCTTCTTAGGGGCTGTCAAAATTTTTAACTATTTTAGTAGGGTTGACACAGGAGGATAATATTAAGTAAATAAACGTTTATCAGCTTTTTATTACGTACCTATGATAAATTGTTACGTTGTTACCTTGTAAGCAATGAAAGTTTATATGGTGCGCAATGATTATAAAAAAGTGAGTCTTTACCGCGTTTGCAAAGACAAGGAAATAACGCACGTGTCCACCCAATCGGAGTACAATTTTTAAGACTGAACAGTTCACCACTACGTCACAAGTGCTCGAAGTGGTCATCTATACAAATAAATAAAATTGAAGTGTTTATTTGTAATGTCAAAAAAATAACAGCTTTTTACTAACGCATATGAAAGTATATACGGTACTTATAACAAATAAAAAACAATTTTTAAAATTTTTGTCTCTCTGTCTGTTTGTTCCGGCTAATCTCCGAAACGGCATTTTGACCGGACTTTCACTGGCAGATAGCTGATGTTATAAGGATTTTATTTTAGAAAAAGTATTAGGGTTCCGAGTAAAAAATTAAAACACATGAAATCCAATCGTTATATATTCCACGCGGGCGAAGTCGCGGAGAACAGCTAGTTCAGTAATAAAGCTGTCGAAAACGAAGTGATCGAGTTTTTCGAGCGAAACCCTACCGCTAGCACCAATGATGCAGCTCGAGAGTTCAGAATTAGCCAGTATTACATGTGGAAACTACTGAATTCTTCTGGATCGTGTGCAAGCACTGAATAATAATGATGGTCCACCTCGAAAACATTTTATGAATGGTTAGTGTCATTTTAAGTGATTGCATATCATTTAAGTTGTAAATAGTTCGTTGTTGTTTTAAATTGTTAATAGTTGTAAATACTTGATTTCAATTTTTCAAATACGCCATAATAAAGAAAAGAAGTCATCGGTTATCTATGTGGCGACATGCAATTTCTGTCGGTTTTGATTAAGTTTATTGAAAGGCGTACGCGCTGACACGATGTTCGTGTCAGTTGAGGTCGGCAATGCTCGGCAGTGCTCGGCACCATTCGCACTGCCTTCATAGCCGTCCGCTACGCTCGCGTCGGCTTCCTACTTCCTAGCTCACCTATCGTTTATTTAAATTTAATTTTAATGTTATCGTCATAACATTAAAATTATAAAATGTAATAATTTTTGAATAAAACTACTTTTACGGATTATATCGTCACTATCACTATCACGTCAGCTATGTGTTCACCACGTTATGAAGCACCAACGTTCCGGGAAGTGTGCAGTTTGTGATCATATCCTAGACGGCCCCCGCCATTACATTAGATTTGATAAACCACAGATTCTCGCGAAGATTCCTGCCAAGGATGATACGTGAGGCTATTGAAATTAAAAAACATCCTAATTTCAATAGAGAGGGAGGCTGGGTACTACCATCTGTTTGGGATCCTGTAATTAATAAAATTAAAACTTAACCCAAGCATACCACTGCAAGATTTCAAGACTCAGTTAGTTCATTCTGCGGACCAAAATTAATAATTAAAAAAGCTGAAGGTACTCCGGATTAACTCTGACATCGGGACGTCAATCACCTACGGTTTATGTAAAAGAAGTTTTATTCAATGTGGTGTTCGCGTCAATGTAAGAAACCTTTATGTAATAATTTTTCCCATTCATTTGTGTACAAATTGTTTGTACCTGCTCAAAAACAAAGCCTTTAGATAGCAAAACATTTCAATCGTACCCAAGGGTTAAATGTATAATAATGTGGGATTTCTTTCTGAGGTGATTTAAATTTAGATGCTGTGCACTTAGTCATAATTAATTACGTCTATTAAAAACTAATTTTCACTTAACTTTCGCAAATACTAGCGGGATTTGTTTTGTTCACGAATGACGCTAGGCGGATACAGGCCGATACCTTGTATGTGAATGGTCTTGCCTATCTTTCTCGCTCTAACATACGCGCACTCTAATGCTCTTTCTCTTTTGCATAGCCAATCTATTCTTACGTCAGTTTATACTAAATATATGGTTTTTAAGTTATATGATAAAGTTTTGTGATTAATAAGTATAAATTGTTTGATTACTTAACAAATGTTTGTCGGACAGGACACTTACATCGCGTTGCGCGCCCTCATCGAGTACACGAACCGCAAGCGTCTGCGAGACGTGAGCGCGCTCAGCGTGGCCGTGGACGCCGTGGCGCTGCATGGGCACACGCGCACGCTCACGTTGCGCAACGACAACCTGGCGCTCATGCACAGCATAGAGGTGAGCGCTGCACTCCACTGCACTCACTGCACTCCGGTACACTGCGCGCGCTGCGTGTGCCGGTGTACACGGTAGCGCTGCGGGGCACACGCGCAAGCTCACGTTGCGCAACGACAACCTGGCGCTCATGCACAGCATAGAGGTGAGCGCTGCACTCCACTGCACTCACTGCACTCCGGTACACTGCGCGCGCTGCGTGTGCCGGTGTACACGGTGTACACGGTAGCGCTGCGGGGCACACGCGCACGCTCACGTTGCGCAACGACAACCACTTATTCAGTTGCAGTCGACTATAGTTACGGAAAATTGACCGTAACTTAGTGCATATTGTATTAAGGCCCCATAGCCCGTCTAGTAGTATAACTTATGAAATGTTTGGTTGCACGTTACAGATCCCGGAGGCGTGGGGCACGGTGAAGGTGACTGCTCGTGGCGCGGGGTACGCGCTGCTGCAGCTTTCGGTGCAGTACAACGTGGACGTGCCGCGCTTCCAGACGCCGCCGCCCTTGCGTGCCTTTGAGCTGCGCACGCAGGCTAGCTTCTACGGACGGAACCAGTCGCACGTCGACTACCGCAGCTGCGCCAGGCGAGCACCACACATATGCTTCACACAGTACACTACACATTACGCACAGCAAACACTATACACAGCACACACCCTACATACAGTGCATAACCTATACATAGCACACACCGTACACTACACCACAGTTTACGCCTCCACACACTACTCATAGTACCACACCTCCACACACTACCCCGACACTCTACACACCCTATACGTAGTGCACACCCTACATACAGTACATATTTTCATTTACTACACATACTACACACACTACACACACTACAGAAACAGAAACAGAAACTTTTTTATTCAATATAGATTATATACACAATACTTATTGAAAGTCACTCTTTTGTTTAATTACCACTGATACAAAAAAAAACCTCTGTACATACCCTACATACACTACATATAGCATTGTGTACAGATCCTTTACACTGTATATAGTACACACCCCTACAGTCTACACACCCTATACATACAGTGCACACCCTACACACAGCACAAATCCTTTACACCGTATTCTATACGAATTACACATATTACATACAGTACACACCTCCATGCATTATACATAGTATATCACGTCCACACACTGCACACCCTACACGCAATGTACATCCTACATACAATATACATCTTGCATATCTTACACATTTTCCATGAGTCTTTTATAAGTGACTTTTTGTAATAGGGCTTCAAATGTTATTTAAAATGAAATGAGAAAATGGTGCATGTTTCTATGGGGGGTACATGTTGTGCAGCTGGACGCTGGTGTCGGAGTCGGTGCGGTCGGGCATGGCGGTGCTGGAGGTGGGCGTGCCGACGGGCTACATGGTGCAGCAGCAGCGCCTCGACGCCTACGTGCTGTCGCGCGCCGTGCCCACGCTGCAGCGCGCCAAGTACCAGCCCGACAAGATACTCTTCTACTTCGACTACGTACGTACACACTACACACTACACACACTACACGTGCCGACGGCCACATGGTGCAGCAGCAGCGCCTCGACGCCTACGTGCTGTCGCGCGCCGCCCACGCTGCAGCGCGCCAAGCACCAGCCCGACAAGATACTCTTCTACTTCGACTACGTACGTACACACCACACACCACACTACACACTACACACTACACACACGTGCCGACGGCTACATGGTGCAGCAGCAGCGCCGACGCCTACGTGCTGTCGCGCGCCGTGCCCACGCTGCAGCGCGCCAAGTACCAGCCTGACAAGATACTCTTCTACTTCGACTACGTACGTACACACACACCACACTACACACTACACACTACACTACGTGCCGACGGGCTGCATGGTGCAGCAGCAGCGCCTCGACGCCTACGTGCTGTCGCGCGCCGCCCACGCTGCAGCGCGCCACCAGCCCGACAAGATACCTTCACTTCGACTACGTACGTACACACCACACACTACACACTACACGTGCCGACGGCTACATGGTGCAGCAGCGCCTCGACGCCTACGTGCTGTCGCGCGCGTGCCCACGCTGCAGCGCGCCAAGTACCAGCCCGACAAGATACTCTTCTACTTCGACTACGTACGTACACACTACACACCACACGCCGACGGGCTACATGGTGCAGCAGCAGCAGCGCCTCGACGCTCACGTGCTGTCGCGCGCCGTGCCCACGCTGCAGCGCGCCAAGTACCAGCCCGACAAGATACTCTTCTACTTCGACTACGTGCGTACACACACACTACACACCACACGTGCCGACGGGCACATGGTGCAGCAGCGCCTCGACGCCACGTGCTGTCGCGCGCCGTGCCCGCTGCAGCGCGCCAAGTACCAGCCCGACAAGATACTCTACTTCGACTACGTACGTACACACCACACACACTACACGTGCCGACGGGCTACATGGTGCAGCAGCAGCGCCTCGACGCCTACGTGCTGTCGCGCGCCGTGCCCACGCTGCAGCGCGCCAAGTACCAGCCCGACAAGATACTCTTCTACTTCGACTACGTACGTACACACTACACACTACACACTACACGTGCCGACGGGCTACATGGTGCAGCAGCAGCGCCTCGACGCCTACGTGCTGTCGCGCGCCGTGCCCACGCTGCAGCGCGCCAAGTACCAGCCCGACAAGATACTCTTCTACTTCGACTACGTACGTACACACTACACACTACACACTACACGTGCCGACGGGCTACATGGTGCAGCAGCAGCGCCTCGACGCCTACGTGCTGTCGCGCGCCGTGCCCACGCTGCAGCGCGCCAAGTACCAGCCCGACAAGATACTCTTCTACTTCGACTACGTACGCACACACCACACACCACGTGCCGACGGGCTACATGCAGCAGCAGCAGCGCCTCGACGCCTACGTGCTGTCGCGCGCCGTGCCCACGCTGCAGCGCGCCAAGTACCAGCCCGACAAGATACTCTTCTACTTCGACTACGTACGTACACACTACACACTACACACTACACGTGCCGACGGGCTACATGGTGCGTCTGTGCAAGGAATGGCTGATCTCATATTGATAACATGAATATAAAATATTCAGTGGTAGCTTGTATTCCACACAAGACACTAAAGCGTCTAGGTTTGCGCAGTGCCTTAGGCAAATTGTGAAGAAAAATTAATTTAAAAAAATCTGAAATATTCAGTCCTTTTTTTCTTTTAAATTAAAAATGCTTGGTAATGCATTATTTTAACTGATTGTCATCCATAAATGTCTATTTTACTACGCACGCACATATTCATAAGGGTCGCTCGGTCGGCAAGATCATTGTGGATTGAATCGCACACAGAGGAGCGCGCGTACGCGTAGTTGTTTCCCATAAATCACACTCGTATTTTCAAAAACTGTAATAACGGTATATCATTATTTATCTAGTTGAACTTAAGTTTAAAATTTGGCTACTCTTTTTGAAAAATAACCATGTATAGCTGCAGCATGGCTTTACTATATAACATGATATCTAAACTAGAATATCTAATTAGCAGGGTTCAGAAAATTCCGTAATTTATTTTTTCCTTATTTAACTAAATATCCGTTGTTCTTTCATCAGCTGGACCAGGAGCCCACGTGCATAAACTTCACGATCGAGCGGTGGTTCCCCGTGGCGAACATGTCGCGGTACTTGCCAATACGAGTCTACGACTTCTATGCACCAGGTAAGGAAATTCACGATTAATTAAAAATGGTCGCAAAGCACGTTGAAAGTTAAACTTACTTTCACAATTTGCAATTTCACACTTTTTTTTTATTACGCACTATTAAAGTAAGTACCACCAGCGTGATGGAAAACAATATACTGTGGCATTAAACGGACACTTAATAATATAGCGCGAAACACTAGGAAGGCATAAACGGTATTTTCTTTTCATTTTACACATTACATTAACATTTTTGTACATTTAACTTTAATATCGCCATGTATAACATGAACAATCACACACACACACAAACACACACACACGCATGCACGCACGCACACACGCACGCACGCGCGCGCGCGCGCGGACGCACACACGCACACACACACACACACGCACGCACACACACGCACACGCGCCCGGACGCACGCGCTCACACACACACACGTGCGCGCGCGCGGACGCACGCGCGCAAACACACGCACGCGCACACACACACATACACACACAAAATTAATTAGCACGCGATTTAGAAAATTAATTTTCCAACATTTTTAACTTTTGATTATATGTATATATTAGCGATCCGCCCCGGCTTTCGCACGTTTGATTTCTGGATCTCGACAACAACACCACCTACCGGCTCCAATTGTGAATCTAAACCATTCTCAAATCAACTTAATCACACACAAAATTTCATCAAAATCGGTCCAGCCGTTTGGTAGGAGTTCAGTTACATACACACGGACAGAAGAATCATATAATATATATAAGATGCATGTATTATACATACATATAAACTTTTCTCTTGAATCATTGTGTCTATTGATGAAAACTGCATAAAAATCCATTGCGTAGTTTAAAAGATCTAAGCGTACAGATGGCGGGAAGCGACTTTGTTTTATACTATGTAGAGATTGTCTATGTTGTAGAGCTACGCTGTAGTTATTTTATGGTTGTAATATGAATAGGTCGGCTCTGCAGTGGAAGGACAACGCTCTCACAGAATACCATTATAAAATAGCTGTTTAATATTGTGCTGTGTTTCGTTTGGTGAGTGTAGAGAACCGGAGACCCTTATTACTGGAAACGACAGTTCTTGTAGGTGACGACGCACCTGCATTTCATGAACATAGGCCTGCCCCCATACATTGCCTCATAGGGGGAATATTAGCCATAGTTGCCACGCTTGGCAAGCGGGTTGACAATTGCAGCTTTTTATTATTAGTCGTTATTAGGAAGACGCTGCTGCCCATCTACTGATTTGTTTCCCTCTGTCTCTTACGACACAGGATGATATGAGGTAGTGTATATTGTTACATCGCCACTACACGGTCAACCGTTATTCAATAAAAATGAAACGTATGCTTGGTGTAGAGCGGTTCAACGAGACGATCTTCGACGCGCTGCCGACGTACCTGCTGAACATCTGCGAGGTGTGCGGCTCGTCGCAGTGCCCCTACTGCGCCATCTACAACGCGGCCGCGCGCCCCGCCGCTAGCGCCGTCCTGCTCGCACTCGCCGCCGTGCTCCTCGCACGCCTCGCAATCACGCTCCGCCAAACGCACTAGGCGCTCAGCTGGGATCCGAGTGGCCCGCTCGGATCTCTGTGGATCCATTTGGATCCTAGTGGAGCCATTCGAATAATAATGGAACCATTAAGGTCCAAGTGGAGCTATTCGGATCTAAATGGAGTCATTCGGATTCCAATGGAGCCATTCGGATCTAAATGGAGTCATTCGGATTCTAATGAGACCATTCGGATCCAAGTGGAGCCATTCGAATCAGAATGGAGCCTTGGAGCCACTCCATTTAGGAGTCATTCGGATTCTAATGGCGCCATTCGAATCCTAGAGGTGCCATTCGGATCCTAGTGAAGCTATTCGGACGCAAATGGAGCTACACAGATCCTAGTGGAACCATACGAATTCCAGTGAGATTTCACTAGCGATCGAAACTAAAAGATTTCACGAAGCCCAGTGAAATCTTTTAGATCCTAGTAAGAGGAGCAACAGTAATAGTGAAAGTATTCAAACACAAGTAACAACTCTATTTGGGTCCGAATGGCTCCACTAAGCCAAAAGAAAACAATAGACTGTATGTTATGCGGTTGTCAAAACTGTAAATATTAATAGGTGATAAATTCAAATGAACACATCATTGACTTGCAATGAAAGTGATTTTGTTATAAAAATTAAAGGTTTGTATTTGTAACACAATAGTGACAGTCTCATGGATCTAAAATATAAATATAACACAAATGTATTTAAAGTGTTACACAAACACTTTAAATGTATAATGGAAATTAAATCACTTTAGACATATCAGTTATCACTCTTATCACAACTTAACGTGTCGAAGATTAGTTTAAAATTATGTACTCAATTTTTATATTCTTAAATGATGTCAATTACCGTCCTCAATAAATATAACCATTGATACTGACTTTCTAAGATATTTTAGATTGACACTTTGATATAATTATTTCATTCTGTCAATATTTTACTAAAAACTTTAATCAAGACCTTTAAATAAAATATGATGACAATAAACATTTTGGAACGACTTTAACAAATAGTAGAAAGTACTGAAATGTTATACTTATAATGTATCCAGTTATAAAATATACATGTTATGGACGAAAACAATCTGAACGGCGGCCATATTAAAGCTGAAAATATTAAAATCGTAGCATTTTGTATTTAATTAACAGTTCTTACATGGAGGAAATAGAAGTCTTTTATCATTAAATTAAGAATGAAATGTTAGTTCATAAACTCGATATCAAATTTGTTTTTATCCTACTTTCTCTAACTGTAATTTCGATTATCTTGTAACAATCCACAATTAACAAAATATTTCATGAATGATAATAGTTTGCTCTTTATTTACTTTATGACTAATAAATAATGACTCGTTACCCATTCTTATGAATATTAATAATATAGAATCCCACCCAGTATGGCGAAACAAAGAATATTTATATAAGATGCAAAATCGATTAAGTTTTCTATTGTCAAAACTTATGTTAAGACTGTTTATATATTAATTCTTATTATTATTTTATCCATTTCATGTCTATACAAAGGCTTGTAGCATTTTAAAAAAATCTTAGAAAGATTGCTTGAACCATTCCCTTATAGCATTAGTAGATTAAGAAAAGAAGTGTTCAGGTAATTTTAAAACTTTATATTTCTCAGTACAAATAATTTTTTGTGTACATTATATGTTATCTATTTTAGGCAAAAGTATATCTTCTATCTTATAATTTCAAAAAAAATATTACTCAATAACAAATATTAATGTTTCAAAACTAATTTCACATATTTTTCTTTGGTGCTTTTGCATTTCACTTTCTATTGTATACATTATGTATATTAGATAATTATGTAACATATCAAAATTGAACAGGTGTTTTACTTCCGTTTAAGATAGAGGTAATATCTTAAGCTGTAGCATAGAATGCGTGCTTGCCTGTCTGTATTGAAAAATGAACTGGCAATGAAGAATATAAATGTAAATAATTTTAATTACTATAGATAAGGTAAAAGTGCTGCATATCTTAAGGCTGCTCCACACTCTTGACTCTTGCAATAGTTTTAAAGTACGAAAGTTCGAAACGAAAACTTATACTTACGAATTTCAGATTTTTATTTACTAAATAAAAATCAGAAAAGGTATATTTAATAGAAGTTTTTTTTGAGTTTATTAAATTATTTGATTGAAAATTGTACCGTTTGTTGTTTGACTTTGACAAAAACGTTAAAAAGAACTCACTAATAACTGCAATTTCATTAACGTTTTACCGAGATTGTAGAATGGCCTTAAAATGCAGTAATATTTTTTACGTAAATGCATCTTCAAGCAATATATTAAAACATTGATAAACTGAATGCCTTATTGATAGCGGACAATATTTGTAATGAAGTTCTATACAATAAAAATATTAGATTTAATTGATAAGCAAACATTTTATATGTAGGTAGATCTTCGAGAGTATTATAGTAGGAGATTTTTTTATTATTATAACAATGCCACGGTTACATTAAACCTGTTTTTAGAGCTAAAGTACAAAATTTTAAAATTTACCGTCCATAAATTTTCTATTTAAATTAACCGGAGAATTTTAATAAATAAAATTGTATGAATGAATCTCATATTATGATATATAAGTGGTAAGCGCGTTACTTAATATACCATTAGTTTCCGTCCAAATTTTACCAATAACTGATATTTTTTTTTTTTACTTTTATATGTATTTGTGTGTTTTTATTTTAAGTTGTTAGACAGCGTGCGAGTGTAGAATAGTGGAGCGAAATCTCATTATTGACTTTCATAGATTTATTTCCGAATAAAAAGATTTCAAAACATGACATTGTTTTATTGATATCTTAGAATTAATATTAAGCGTAGCTGTATGAAGTTGCCGTATTGCATTGAATAATCCAAACATCTTTTCTTCTAAAAACAAAACACATATTAATTTAATCGAGCTGCCTATATCCCTCATTGTCTACAATTTTTTACCATCTCAAGGGAAGATAATTTATTATCTCGAACAAGTCTATAAAGGTGTTTTGTACCGTTTCCTGAGTATTTTTTTTTGCTGCAGAAAATTGTCAAAATTTTGGAATAAACGACAATAGGTTGGGAAATGTAAATGGTAAGCTGTTAAACCAAAAGCAGTGCTTTCATTAGTCGTATCCTCTCCAAATGCAGCTTTGTTATTGCGAGCTGCCTCTCCCACAGAACTCTAGGACTCCTAGCTCTGCTGTGTTAGATCCACATTGAAACTTGATAATTATCCTAAGTTTTGATGTCAGAGTCCCCAAAATGCAATTGCGATTGTCAAAGCTAACGTGATTTAAGGTTTCAAATAATGGGTGATTGAAGCTCCAATTCTAATCCAACAACACAAGTGAAGCGAGTATGATCCCTGCCGGCCTGCTTTTATGTAAAGCACTGAATAACTCAAAAGAAAGCATAGTGAGGAGAAGAAGGTGGAGGAGGAGTTGCTTCCATGCTCATTCTATTATAATCATATAAATATTTGTACAAAATTATTGCAAAATTTTGTCTAAAAAATTATCCTGCTGGGGTTTCATGCTGATTCTACCCAGGACCAGGTTGACTGCCTCGTTGGTCTCGTGGTTGTAAGCACGACTGCTGATCACGAGGTCGCGGGTTGGGATAAATTCAATAATTTGATTTTTCTGCTAAGAAATTCTCAATAGTGGCCCGGATTCAGGAAATTTGCAGTATTATTTTTTACTAATTATAAGCCAGTGCTTGACTACAATCCCACGTGGTGGAAAGTGGTGATGGAGGCCTAGATGGTAAATATAACTGACTTAGTGTAACAAAAGCCTATTTACTCTTACCTTGAAGACACTCAGTTTGTAATCGTACAGAAAGGGGAGGGAGGAATTACGGCATTTAACTCCTGTGCACACTCTCCCAAATGCGTTCTATAGTTTACCGAGAGGCTGGTTAGTCTGCGTCTGTGCTGGAGACTGACAAGATTGGTTTAACTAAATCAAGGTTACCAATAAGCCCCGTAGCACATCTCCACCGAATCCAACGCTGCTAGGCAGCATTTTGCAGAACCGTGGTACCTTGGAAGGCACATATAGCTGTTGGTCCTGGGCCTGATCTCTTTCTGGTTGTATTGAATTGGCGTCACATTGGACTATGAGAGTGAGGGACTACAGTGCACCTGTATTTGCATATACACACTGGCTCTATAATCCTAGCCTGTGCAAATGGCTAGTCTCTAGTCTAGACCTTAGTTCCGTCCGCAGAGTACCTTTGATTCCGTCTAGAGGACATTATTACCCAGGTCAGAGGTATTTCCCAACCCAATGGTAAATGGTAGATTAAAAATTTACTTTAATGATATTACTTATTAATATGTAATAATCTAATTGAATTGGTATATTCTATTCTATTCTATTAGTCTGTGTAAGTCCGTGTTCAATTCTATTAATCAATGTGTGTAAATAACTTGCCTGCCATGCATCATGCATGGTGAGTGGCAATTCTTTTAAGGTGGATTTCATTATTATCAAAAAAAAAATCATAATCTCTGTCTTTTGAAATTAAGCAATTGTAGCTAGTAACACTACAATTAGGAATAAAATAAGATACATTTCCATAGTAGATTCTAGCACTCACACAGATTATAAACTCAACATATAATAATATAATTAATTGCAAGATTTTAAAATTCATCAATTGAGACATGAACACTAAAAATTTACACTACATTTCTTTCATTTTATTTGATTTTTAGTATCCAATATATATTTTTGTTAATAAAATAAATGTTGAAGTGCCACACTGCAGCACAAATGGCTTGCTTCAAGCAGGGTAGGACCACACTCTGATAGAATATTAGTGTCAAACTGCAGCGTGAAGCTGATGTGATTTGTATGGTAAAGAGAATTGAGACGTTTTACTATTAAAAAAAAACTGGCCAAGTGCGTGTCGGGCCACGCACAATGTAGAGGTAGGGTTCCGTAGTTGCCCGTCACAATACGTGGGCTTCCTTGATAATGAGCATAATAAGTGGGTTCGCGGTTTGACCGCTATAATGACTAAAAATGAGCCTAAATAGGAAGATCGTAACTGAGGGACTTATTTTCAAATCAGCCTTATAAGGGAGTGGTATTCAAAAAAGATTAAAAATCTTTTCGATTTTGATAATAATACCCTATCTATCCCGCAAATGAAAAAGTAAAGCTAATAGTAGTAAGCATATAAGTCGTTATGGTAAAACTATAGACATCCGGTACTCGCGTACGGGGGTGGGAGGGGGAGGAGGGAGAAGTAGGGTTCAGGGGAAGCCCCCCTACCCTTCCCCCTTTGCGAAAATGTATAGTTTATGAGTTTATGAGTAAAATTTTTTTTGTTATATCATAACCTCACTTTTTTACACAGGAATATTGACTCAAGGTTACTTCTGCAACGGCTTCGGCGCTGCGGGAAGTGGAGCCCCTTCGCCCTTGCGTTGCTAATCACAGGCTCCCATGCTCATCCCCACAGCTTCGGCTTAGTGGTCGCCTTCGGCGACTAGCCTCAGCTGCTACGGCTCACACAGGTGCCTGCGATTTGCTACAGCGGGCGGGGGCAGCTCTCCCTCCGCGCCTACGGCTTTACAAAAACATTAGGGGTAGGGCAGACAAGACTACGTGGAGTCGGGGCGTACTGATTCGGTTTTAGTACAGATTCGACCTATCTTATCTATAAAGTCAGGTTGACCTAAACTCTGCTATGATAGTTGTAAATGAAACAATGTAATGTGAATTGGTATAATTTTGTTTTCTGAAAAACATCTTGACTGCTCTCCACTGCAACTCAATTTGTTGTGTATGAGTTCCATCAGCCACAAATGGATTGTCTGTGTCCGAGTAATTAACTTTTTTATGGGTGACCAGTTTCGTTAAGTATAATTTTTAGTTAAAAAAAATATTTTTATCGTAATTAATTCAAGACACATTTCCGAAATCCAAAAACAGTGTAAAAGGTTCAAGCTTAACCCTGATAAGCCTCCTAAACTGAATACATAATTAAAATAAAGTACCGGACATCTACTTCATAATACTAGACCAAAATTACATATTGCGTTTCGTTATACGCAATTTTTAGTAAAATTTATTTTTATCGTAATTAATACAAAACGCATTTCCGACATCCAAAAACAGTGTAAAAGGTTCTAGCTTAACCCTGACAAGCCTCCTAAACTGAAAATATAATTAAAATCAAGTACCGGATGTCTGTAGCCAACCCGTCGTTTTCTTCATAAAATGTTTATTTTTAACAGTTTACAATAACATTACAAAGTTATTAATGCAGCTAGTTTTAGGTAATTTTCTATGGAGTTGTAACGAAATTTTTACTAATCCAAGTGTATTTTATAAGTTGGTCGACTATTACTCGTTAACTTATTAATTCTACTTTACTGTGATAGTTTTCCTTTTAACTTCATTATACATACTACTATTGTGTATACTTTTCACGTTTCCAAAAACAGCGGTTTAGTTGGTAGAGGGCGGGGACACATGACTCTAATAAAAAATACCTCTTTAAAGCTAAATATTTCGCAAACGGACCCCTAAATCGAAAATATGTTATTCCAGACCCCCAATGTTTTTGTAAGACCTATCCAACAATACCCCACATGATGGAATAGATGGGTAAAAAAATCATCCACCATTTACGTATGCAAAGTACCCAAAATAAAAATGTTCATTTCACAGTTTTCTAGGCCAAATTACAGATTTGTAGCACCTAGGGTCGCTGAGCAAAAATGCGGACGGACGGACGGACATGGCGAAACTATAATGGTTCCTTGTTGTGTAACTACGGAACCCTAAAAAGCATTTCATCTTAGTCCTCTAGTCATAATGCACCTGCATTTTGATGCTGAATACAGGATAATTGTAGATGTCTATGGGTCATAGGATTCACTTACCATCAGGTGTACTGTATGTCTGCATGTATAAGGCCTGAATTCCTCCTACGCTGACGTCGGTAGCGTACGTCGGTCGCGCGTACTAATGTACATTGTGTTCTATATAGACCGACGCGCCGCGTACCGCGCGCGTCGGTCTCGCTCGTCAGCGTCGCGTACGTCGGTCGACTGACGAGCGTGGAATAGTACGAGCGTCCTCACTCTATTACCGACGATCCACGCATGCACGTACAGTTGCAATGAATATTGATACAGAACGTCTTATTTATCTAATGATTTGTACAAAGATGCGAGAGCAAAATACTGGGTAGAAGTTTTAGAGGCTTTATTTCCGGACTACAATAATGAGGACAATAGTAAAAAAAGGAGATTGGTAAGTAAAAGACAATGTTAATAATCATAATTATTAACATTGTACATATTTTACTTACCGATCGCTTTTCCGAAATCCACTTAGCAGACGACTGTACCGTATAGAGCTCGGTATAGCAGTATGGTATTTTATTTCTCGCTGACATATGCGACCAAACGTACGCAACTGACGTCAGCGTAGGAGGAGTTCAGGCCTTATAAGGTATATTTTATCAAAATAATAATTTCATTTGGCTCTTTTACAAGAGTAATTAATAATTGGTATGCCATTGTGGCCCACTAGGATTTTTTTAATTTTTGGCTGTTCTATGAGGTAACCAAAGTTTCAAACACATTTTTTTTTAAATTGTCTAAGCACCTAAAATACAAAGAATGATAAAACATGATGTTATATATTATTAATAGTTAGTGTTGTTAAATAAAAAACTATAATATTTTTTAATAATTTAATGTAGAACATTGCCTACAAAATTCACTTACTAAAATTATCTACAATAACTGCTGCATCTCTATTGTCTCTTTTTAATTTGTTTAGACTTAGATGTTGAAGGTTTAGCTGTAGAGCCCCCACTAAACAAATTTGTTATTACTTCAGACATTTCTGGCATTTCTGACATTTTTGCCAAATTAGTTATTTGTTTCAAGTCCTCCTTTGTTTCAGGGTCATTCATCATTTTGGGCAAAACCATAATAAGAAGTAGTGGGAGTACCATCATAATCACCATTGGGTTGAATAGGAAATCAGTTAGCCGCCACTGTTCACGTATTTGGAAATATCGAAATTTAGACAATGCTTTCATTCTTAGTGGGTATGGCACCTGGATAACTTGCGATGTTTGAATGTAATTGACCCTTCTGGCCCTGTATTTACCTTTGGAATTGATCTCAACACGTACTGGTTCGTACATGTAGTCAGGATTGACGACTTCCACAACATATGATCCCGTAGGAATGTTATGTATTGTGAATGATCCATCCTCCTTAACGAATCCGATATATTCACCGCCATTTACATGAATTCTTGTTTCTACTTGCCAATTTGTTAAGTCCTGATCTTCTGGTGGAAATACACGACCTTCGATAACATATCTACCGCTACCCGTATCTTCTTCAGCCGAATTAATTGCATGCGCAATATAAGCGAACGAGGAAATAATGAAGAAAAAATATATGCGACTCATATTGATTTTTCTTCGGACTTAGAATTAAATATATCGTGTAAATATTAACACGTTATTATGTATATGAAAAATTACACTGTCTTATCATAGTCGTATATCAAAAAATTACCTTGGATTTTTGGATATTTGAATAATCTTCAATAATTCAATCCAGAATATCAGAAAATATTGTTTTGACAATGACAATTTGTTTGCTTTGAAGTTTGTGATCTTGTCGTTTTTTGTTTTTAAGATTTGTCTATGAATGCAAGCAAAGGTTTTACACCATACAGCCTAACCTTATTGTGATTTGTTTACAAAAAAATCACATGCTGATGCTCAAGAACTTCGCTATGTCGTTACATAGCGAAGTTCTTGGGAGATTTTGACGACAGCTTAATCCAGAGGACAGTCGGTGATGATATCTCAAGTCTCCTGAACGGATATAAAAACCTGAGATTTATATCACAATCGAAGCACTTGTTACATCGTTTCCACTAAAAGTTCGAATGCCCAGACATTTTAAATATGAACTACACCACTTTTACAAAAACAAATCCACTTCAAATATTATTTAAACAATAAAACAGAAGCAACAATCCACCGCCGGTGCAGTGGTCAATTTTCTACAAACTCCCTTCCTATACATCCACCATAGACTTGGAGTGTAGAAGAACCACAAAAAAACGGCAGTCAGTGTTGAGTACTATATGCTACTTCGCAATGTTGAGTACAGTCAAATATTTGACATCATACATACCACGGTTAAGGTGGAACAGGTAATAATCTTGAGCATAGATTTCTTATATACTAAATCTTTTTCCAATGCGTTTAAACTTAGTGTCTTTGCCAATACGCTGTTAGGCCTTGGAAGAAAACGCCAAAGTTAAGATTAATGAAAAGTTTGAATCCGAAGATAGGGTAAAATTAATAGTTTTAAATAGATGGAATACTATTTATTGAAGACTTGCAGTCTAAAAATTATCCATTAATATTAATTCTGAATTTTAATTCAGAATATTATAAGTCTTTTAAACCTTTATTTTTAAAACGCTTATCTAAATTTACGGCATTTTTCGTGGATATTTCATTAACTTGGTACTGCAACACAGTATGTGGAAGATTTTACCATTTACCATTGTAACTTACTCATTCATTCATTCATTAGTTTCTAGTATATAGTAATCTGTGATTAGTTTATTATTTCCTATCGAAAGTAAGTCTACTCCTAAACGGGGCCCTAATATACCTACCGTCTATAAGACAATCATAGGTCTCCCCAATAGATTGTCTTATAGAGGGTAGGTATATTTGCTATAGTTGCCGCATCTGGTAGATGGGCTGGCAACAGCAGTTTTTTATTAATTTGAGTTGTTACCAGGAATTGTATTTTTTATGTAGTAGAGCCACGATGCAACTATGTTATAATTGTAGCACGAAAGGGTTTCCGTCTTAGTCCTCAGGGTGACAACGTATCTGCATTTTGATTCTTAATCGGGGATATATGTAGATGTTTAGGGACCACAACATCCACTTGCCAACATGTGGACTGTGTGCTCGTCTGTCACCTTTATTCTATAAAAAACGGAAGATACTGATGCCTCTCTCCCATTTCATTCCCCCAGTCTCCTCCTACGACAACCACCTTAATAAGTCTACCTTACTTTACCTTCTTAATATCACAATATTTTTGTAACTTGTGTTTTTTTTATTTCACTTGTATCAAGAATATCATCATCACTATAGTCCATGAAAGTCCACTACAGAACATAGGCCTCCCTAAAGATTGCCTCATAAGGGGGACACTGGCCATAGTTGCCACGCTTGGCAAGCGGGTCGGCATCCGCAGTTTTTTTGTTTTATAGTAATTGTATTAGGAAGACGCTGCTGCCCATCTCCTGGTTTGTTTTCGTTAGTCGCCTATTACGACATCCACGGGACGATATGGGGCAGTGGATATTCCAACAACCGCCACTACACAATATCAAGAATGCTTTTCTTCAATTAAGGTTTAAATATTTTATTTGTATAATCTTAACAATAGCGCCTCAAGTGCTTTCTCTTTTTCCTTCTTTTTGATTTCTGTACTAGACTACCACAGAGCAGGTAACGTACTTTAAGTACTCTGTACGAGTATTTTGATACTTTAAAGCATTGCATTACAGAAATGTGTCTCAGCATTTCGTCTTAGTTACCTTCGTTAGCTCTTGAGGACTGTCAGAAGATCGTGCAACGCTCGTGACCTTATTTCATAGCCTGCTATAGACACTTACCATTAGATGTACCGGATCCTATTATTTAAATTTCACTTACAATTTACTTAATGTAAATACAAAGCATACAGATCTATGTAGCATGATCTGTGTCAAAAACTAAAAATTAGCCGTGTATAATGCATATTATTAATAATCATCATCGTTACAGCTCTTCACAAGCCCACTGCTGAACATGGGTCTCCCCAAGGAATGCCTCTAATAAATAATAGAACAGCTCCGAAATAACACACGGAGCGTTGGCCGCTCCCCGGGCAGAACACCTTGCCCTGCGGGAGATCTCCCCTTTTCCTCCCACGGCCACAACTTCATCTATTGAGTGGCCGCCTAACACTTCGCTTACCGGTACAATAAGCTGCCAATCGAGAACCTCCTTCGAGCTATGTTGCCGACCTATTGCCACTTCAGCTTACTGATTCGTTGGGTTATATCGTTAACTTCAATTCTACTGTGTATATACTCATTTCAAAGTCTATCACGAAGAGGAATTCTGAACAATAAGCCTGTCAATAGCTTGCTGAGCGACCTTAAGCTTCTTTATAAAGGCAGCTGTGAAGGACCACGTCTCAGATTCATATGTAATCACTGGCAACATGCACTGGTTGTACACTCTTGTTTCCAAGTTTTGAGGTACCTACGTGACGAGATGTGTCGTAAATATTTATTTATTTAGTTTACCAACGCTAGATACAAGAAATTAATCTAATTATTTAAAACATATTGGCTGCTAATTGTACTGACTCGTATGGGTAAATACCCCATGCAAAGAGATTATTTGTCATGCATGAACATCTAGTGGAATTAATTTCAACTTATAGATAATAGTTAATAGGAATTCGGCAATGTAAACAATAAGTGCCTGGGGAAACGCGCTTTACTAACAACATTTAAATCCGTTGGCCCACCAAATTCGTTGAGGAGCCTGATGAGCCGAACGACAGGAGAATTAGACCCTACTAACGCTGAGCGCAACGGCATGAACGAGTGGTTTAGCAGGACTCCTTGGTGTCCTGGCACCTGAGGAATCCTGAACTTAAACTTTGTTAATAGTAAAAAACATTACCATGCATATTGTACTTACTTGGTACTTACCATGTTTTAAATGCTATCAATAGTAGACCCGTAGTGCAAATAATAAAATGACATAGGCACACGTCATAATTAAAAATAAACAGTATGTTTAGTATTTGTTTGCTACATTTAAAATGTTTAGATGTTATAAGTTTTGTAAAACATTCGGGAAAATAATAACTAAACGTCATATTATTTCAGTGATTCGGTGCCATTTAAATGTGCACAATATGTGATAACATTTCTCTTTTATAATTAAATCTTGACATACATCATGATACCAATGCCATTTTTACCGTACGACATACAAATGTTACCGAATTCATTACAATATTTCGTTATTTTGTTTACAAGCAGTAAATAATGTTTTTCTACCAATAATCTTATCGATACCAGCTTTTATTAATGAAGCCAGTCTTAGTTATATATCCACCGATGTCGGACAACTGACTGTTGATTTACTTGTCCAAAAATGTTACGCCTAGTATTTGTTACATATATTTTTTCGTTATGTGTTCTAAATATTGTTTGCATGTCCATTGTTAATCCCGGACCTAAATATCCACCCACCAAAGGAGAGGTTTGGCCAAAACCTCAGCATGAAACAACGGAAAACACTTATTTCACCTTGAATCCTTCAAATTTTAAAGTTAAAGTAAGTAACTTTAATAATTAAATGTAATATTAAAAATAATTTGATTCTCCAGTAACTAAAGCCGCCAGCATGCGGTTCATTGCTAAAATTATTGATTTTTGAGAATGCTTAAAGCTTAAGGCCTTAACAAGCGACACATAATGTTGTATCTTTATATAAATATTATAATATGTTTAATATTATCTACTTAGCGCACATTGATAATATAATTTAATATTTTTTCTATAAGGTGACGAATCAAACCTGCGCTATTCTGACATCTGCAATTGAACGGTATTCATACATCATAAAAAGTAAATCTGGTGGGCGACGCGAGAGGAAAATAGTCCCAGGTTCTAAACGAAGGCGACACACTGATGATACACATGATTTACACCAGGGCACTCTACAGGAACTTGAAATACAGCTGACAGAACCATGTGAAGATTATCCATATTTAGAAATGGATGAAAATTGTAAGTCTTAATTATTTATGTACGTATTTATACAACTGTATTGTGGTAGCCCAATGCGGCCGCCAAACGTAGCATTTAACCCCCCATTAGTGAACATGCAGCAGACGGCCTATAGGCCCACGAGGTCTGAGCTTGACTTTGTAATACGTTTAAAAAATTATTATTTAAAGATATTTCATAAGTTGTTTTAATTATTACTTTTATAAACAATGTAGGTGCCATTTAACTTAAATCTCTTATTGAGAACATCTAAAATATTATAGATTGTAGATTATTAAGAATATACGCGTATAATAATGAATTATTAGAATTTGCTGTTTAGTTAGCTTCATGAATACCGAAGTGTTACGAATATAATATAATGACATGGTTAGGTTTGGCAGATCATATTTTAAAGTATGCATTATGAAGTATATTCTGAATATACTTAAGATGTAATGATATATTCCCCTTGATGTCACTTTGAGAACTATCTTAATTTATAGAATAAAATTGATCTTATAAGTAGATATGCTAAATTAACCGTAAGTAAACAGAGACTGGCGTGTAAGAATATCCACTATCCCATATTATACCGTGGGTGGTGTAAGAGGCGACAAAGGAAAAGGTGCAGCAGCATCTTTATAATAACAACTACGTGCGTTTATACGTGGTAGAGCCATGCTGCAGCTATATTAGTAGTATAGTTGTAGCACGAATGGGTCGGCTCCACCGGGGAAGGACCACGCTCTCACAGAATACCAGCGTAAAATAGCAGCTTAACACTGCTGTGTTTCGTATGGTGAGTGCAGAGAACCCTTTTTACTGGAAAAGAGGCATTCCATCTTAGTCCTCACGGGTGACAACGCATCTGCATTTTGATTCTTTATTGAGGTTAGATGTAGATGTCTATGGGCTACAGCAACCACTTACCATCAGGTACACTGTGTGCTAGTTTGTCACCCTATCCTATAAAAAAAAAAGTGGCAACTATGGCAAATATTCCCCTCAATGAGACAATCTATGGGGAAGACCAATCTTCAGCAGTGGACTAATAGGCTGTAACGTTAACGGTAAACAGAGACGAAGTAATTTATATGACTGCCTATCGATAATTAGTTACGCATCATCATATGACGATGAATCAAATGAGAGAAATTTATACATCCGTCTGAGAGCTTATGATACTAGCCGTGATCGCTTCGAAGGACTACAAGTCCCTCCAGATGATTTTGTGGATTACATACATAGCTTGGAAACAGAATTGATGTCGATTTCTACTTTTACTGGAAACATTGGGTTCAAATTGTTTGAGCATTTGAGACTAATAGAGTTCAACACCAAACCATGTGCATGCTTCCCAATAAATTATTTGTTAAAATTATTTATCTTCCTGTATCAGATGCAATGACCTAAGACTTTTAGGTCATTGATCAGATGTAATCCTTAAGTTGTGTTCGTGGTAGGTGTATACAGTATATCTGAATTTAATCATAGTTTAAAATACGATCTGCAATACCTGACCATGCCCTTATAGATTATTAATTACGTTTCGATGCTCTTATCGAACTAATTAAATGTTATTAAACACCAAAATCCAATTATTCTTAATTGTATATATATTTAAGATATAATTTGCTTAAAACTATTGCTCTCAAAAGTAACGCGTATTCTTTCTAATCTATAGCGCATTTATAATTAATTGATCGACATGTTCTCACTAGGAGAAAGTTAAATAACGCCTTTATTGTATTTACCTATAAAAGTACTAGCGACCGGCTCCGGTTCCACCTGTTGGTAATTTTTTAAAGTAGGTAGTCATCAATAACCGTTTATTTTACCTATTTTTCCATTTCCCAAAAAGAAATCTCCAAGTTTTTCGGGCAAAATAAAGCTTAGATCACTCCTGGCATTGCCCTCTATCTATTCGCGGAGTTTCACCACAATCGGTTCAACCATTCCGAAAATTATCTCGGACAGACATGAAAGTCTCGATACGGATCGACTGGGAGTGATTAAACAGTATGTAGGTACTATGAATAATTATGACCAATTAAAACCCTAGTTGTATTTTTACAAGAGATTTTTACGAATCATTTCACCTTCTTCGGGAACCTGAAAGAAGGATGCTTTTGTATAAAGTATTTTCTAACATTCATACTGATTTTAGACAGACTGGTCATTTCGGCGACCTCGAAGTTGGAGAGCGCTTCAATATGGGGTATTATGCGCGGGCTGGAGACATTTGCTCAGAAATTTTATTTCTCCGACGATATGAACGTAAGTAATCAAAAAAGAAACTGCGTCTAAGATGCTAGAAGCAAGATAATAACGTCACCAATTTCTAACACAGATTCTAATTGAAATCCTCCCATTCTGGAAGCCCTATCAAAAGTCCACTGCTTTGTATCCACCACACCGTAGTTGTGTAAGCACCAAAGTAGGCCACCTCTATAGATTGCCTTTCCCAAATATTTCCCATAGTTACTACGCTGCTAAGCAGTTCTTTTTCTGATATATCTTTATGCACTATCCGCTTAGAGCTAACTAATTAACTAGCTAACCTTTGGGCTGCGCAGAAATCAGTGTCGGGCATCCTACAGCTATTGTTAAGCGTTGACCCTTTTTGCTGAGTCATACTGCAATACGGTGCCGTGCTGTCATACGGCTTTGTTAGTTTTGGTCTGTTATATTATGTTGAATTTTTATTTAGTTGCTAGCGACCCGCCCATCTTCCTCTGGATAGGTTATATTAATCTGGCGTTCTTTAGCTGTAAGATAGTCAAAGACTATTTATTTTATAAATATTCGTTTTTTTTTAATTAAGTATATTAAAAATATATAGCCTAGACCCCTCCTGGCAATCCTCCCTATTTATTTGTAAAGTTTTATCACAATCGGTTCAGCCATTACGAAGATTATAATAATAATAATCGTTTATTTCCAATCACAATTATACCTACACAAAATACAAATATGCTTAGTTTATTGTCTTGTTTCTATCATTTCTATGATATAATTATTGCAACATTCGACCATTGTAAGAGAGGGGAACCTTTACTAGGATACCCTGTGTACAGTGATCCGACCCCCACACTCGGACTTGATTCATATATTGGCTAGTTAAAGTAGGTAAAGGTAGATAAAGAATGTGTGTGTACTTATCGTTAAGAATTTTACAAATACTTTATAATAACATGAAAATTATGATAAAGTATTTGTAAAACAATGCAATAAAGAATGGAATGTAAATAACATTCCATTCTTTATTGCATTGTTTTTAGCATATTAGTCCAGTCACTTTAGCATAAAAAAGGGGTCACCCTCGGAATGAGCGATAATAGGCTGAATTTAGAGTATATCACGTTCACCGCGGCACTGTTTTATCTATACTTTCCATTACTGAGCTTCGGGGCGTTTTGAACCTATGACCAAAAAAACCTATACCAGACATTATGGCGGCACTGGGCTTGTTAAAGCCCGCCGCCCTTAGGAGACTAAAATCGTTTTTTTGGCGTGAAGTCAAATAAAAACATGTATTTTTGTTATTATTATTATTATTAACAATGAATTGATACACCTTAATCAGCCGCCGCCTGTGGTTGGGTTAATTAGTTTAGAATGAAATGTAGGTAAAATAAAATGTGGGATCTTATACGCCCCGTACCGCACTGAATAAGGGCAGTTTTTCATATAGTTTAGTGATGGGAAATAAAAATATCGGTAAACTTTATTTTGATTGTATTTATTAAAAAAATGATAAGTAGTACCCACTTTTCAAGTGAGACTTTGGCTTATAAGAGAAAAAGACGTATCTTAATGTTTAGACTTAAGTCCTTAATAACAGAAAAGTTAAGACTTGCATATTTCCTGTTAGTACAGTTTATTTTGTCAAACATATGGGTGTTTTTCATTAAAACAGGTTAAACAATAATATTTTTTGCACCCAGTGCATTCTGTGAGAATTTTATTCACTTTTTTATCAGACTGACGACTTGGCAAGAAGGTACGGAGTTTTAATATAACATCCGACACATCTCCTCTTCTTTGAACCCTTTTCGAGATGACGTGTTTTGTTTGTTGTGGGTTCTGAAAAGATAAAATGAATATGTTGTGTTTGTGTGTGTATTTTGCAAGTGTATATGTTGAAAAGTGCTTTCTGCTCAACCTACTACTAGGAGATAAAAGCGTGTTTGTATTGTAACGCAGAAGAATAAATTGCAAAAATATGGTTCTACAGGGACGATATACAGTACCCACCTTAGTGAAATCATACATAACCTATACCCTCATTTACCACCCATATCTTCTTCATCACCGTCTTTTAAATCTAACTTTTTACGGTAACGTTTCGACATGTCGTCGCGTGCGCAGTCTCGAATGCGATGCACAACACTGGCCGCGTGAAGCTAGCGCAGGGTGCGGTACGAGGTACGCGGGGATACGCGGTGTTTCCAACCTTGTTCCAACATCCAACATCGATCACTAATAAAATAAAGAATAATATTCACGGTTGACCTTGCATTACGCTGCGCGCTCACCGCCCTCTATCGCAAAAACGGTTGAGCGCATGAAAAAATGTTTCAAATAAAATTTGTTGCAAATTTTATGCTCTACAATTTTTATACTAGATGTTTACATCATTGGAGTAATAGAAAAAAACTGTTTTTTTTTACCTTTGACCTTGAATAACTTACGATGTAGACACGAGATTTTATGAGACATTTGAGATAACTTTTAGAACGCTAAAATGAAGGTACCTATATACAAAAATTCAGCTTATTATCTCTCATTCCGAGGTTGATCGCTAATTTGACTGGGCTTATATCTTCTGTTTCAGAGTAAGATTTTAACTGTAGGAATTTCGTAACTGTTTCTTTACAAGTGTAGCGTGGTTTAGAGTAGATGTTCACAGCCTGATTAACTTTATTGTACGATAAAGGTCCTAAAAATATATGTTGTCATTTTGCAAACGGTGATGTCTTTTTAGGAATCCTGAATATTAGATATTTACGTCGTTTATTCATGTGTATAACGTGATCGAAAATAGTTTTAGCGTGGCTGTGTAATATTGATTTTAAGATATACAATTGTTGAACTGACAGGACTCCCGTATTTGAGTAAATCAGAGAAGTGGGATAGCTATAGGGCTTAAAAAGAATTACTTTCAATACTGCTTTTTGTGCCCTTTCAACTTGCAGAATATAATTCTTAAACGTTCCTTCCCATGATGTTACGCAGTATGTAATTATTGATTGGCATAATGCGAGATAAGTTACTTTAAGCAACTGAAAGTCAGTAGCAGATCTTAGACCTTCAAAAAAAAATTAATTTACGGATCCTTTTGGTGAGTGTTTCAACGTGATATTCCCAGGAAAGTGTTGAGTCAATGTATACACCGAGGTATTTTATTTTTTGTAACTGTTCAATAGTAGTACACGTATACCAGCAGGAATCATGATGTGTGGAATGTGGACAGGTGTGAGCCACTATTTTAATATTAGGTGGTTGAAGGCGCTGTAGCTTAGTAAAAGTAATGTACTTAGTCTTTTCTAAGTTAAGAGTTAATAAATTATGCTGTAGCCATTTCATAACTCATCCAAGCTCATTTTCTATGTTACGTGTTATTTGATTCCAAGATGAGCTATGGAATACTAAGGCTGTATCATATGCAAAAGCGAACAATTTTCCTTTAACTAGTTTTAGGTTACATAAATCATTCACATGGACCAAAAATAAGCTAGGTCCAAGGATACTTCCCTGGGGAAAGACATAAGAAATACATTGAGAGTCACTTGTCACATCGTCAATTTTTACACGTTGGGTTCGATTTTTTAAATAACTACCAAATAAATTTAAAGCGGTTCCACTTATCCCTATTCTTTCCAATTTATTCAACAACAACGGGACAGAGACAGTATCAAATGCTTTGGCCAAATCCAAAAACACTGCTAGACATTTTTTTTTTGTTCTAATAGCGTAACTATATGCGATGTTAAGTCATTAACAGCGTTTTCGGTTGACTTTCCGCGGGTAAAACCGTATTGATTATTGGAAATAATATTAGGTCCTTACATATGAAATTGGCGTTTTGTACGGGAGGAATATAAAGTCAATGTTTTTTTTGTAAAATATATTTAATTTATCAAAGTATGCACCGTTGTTATCTATGCACTTTTGCCATCTCATAGGTAGTTCATTGATCCCTTTACTAAAAAAACCATGGGGGTGAGAATCAATAAACTCTTTGAAGGCGGTTTGGACTGCCGCATCGGAGTTGAATTTTTTTCCTTAACACAGCAGTCGACGCGTGTTTGTAAGTTCGATCCACTCAATTCATGAGGTACCATTGTTCAAATTTTTTTACTTTCCCGATTTGCTTGAAGTGGATTAATACAGTTTTATCACTTACCCCGAAGCCTGCAGCTATCTCTGAAGTTCTTTGTGATGGATCCGCTTCCACAATAGCCTTTAATTCTTCATTTTGCACGTTGGTCTCCGGCCGTCCACGGGGTTGGTTCTGAAGGTCGAAATTTCCAGAACGAAAACGTTGAAACCAAAAACGTACCGTGCTTTCTTTTGTGACATCAGCGCCGTACACATTACATTACATTAATCCTTCGAGCTGTTTCTGCAGCACTGGTGCCACGGTAGAACTCGTACTCGTAAATATACCGATATTTCATGTTTTCCATTGTGCGGTAATAAGCGACGCCAAAGAATAAAATAATGAGGAAAAAACAAACGAATGACTGTTTTCAAAACTCAAATGTACCAACTAAATGAATTTATAAATTTGAATTTGGAATTCTAAAAGACAAAACGCTAATTTCATATGTAAGGACCTAATATTATATCTATTTAAGTAATGAGTAAGTCTTTTATTTATTTTTCCCTTTAATACTTTCGACAGTGAGGGCAAAATAGAAATTGGTCTATAATTACTGATACTGGCTCAGCCCCCGGCTTTATAAACTGGTTTAACGAGTGCCGTCTTGAAATAGTCAGGAAATACACCTTCTCTGAAGCTTCTATTACATATATGTGTAATTGGACGTATGAGAACATGACTAGACATTTTTAGCACTTTAGTGGGTATATCACCTATCCCAGTTGCTGGACTGTTTTTTAGTTCAGTAATAGTATTATAAAGAGAATCAGTATCAGTCAACAGAAATGAGTTAGTAAAGGAATTATCAGTTTCGTACGGGATAGGTTCTCTGCTAGGTTTTTCCCTACATTCGCAAAGTATGTATTTACTTGATTTATTGAAAGATTAAGATTTTCTGCAAGGTGAAGCAACTCACTATTATTGTAATGTGCGTTTAAGTTTAACTTGGCAACAGATCTAATTACATCCCGTTTTTTTATATTCTTTTCAGCTTTTATAAATTTATCTTTGTTATAATTACTTTCAACCTTTTTAAAGATTTCATTGCAATATTTAATTGGTAATATTTATCGCATTATTTTCAGGAAACTTTTTTGATTCAGTATGAAGTTTATCACGATTTCTTAGGCACCGTAACAATCCCGGTGTGGGTCACGGTGGTTGGATAATTCTTTTACGATTTGATATAATTTTTATTTTAGTGTGTTATTTACAATATTTGTAATTTTAGAAACTAATAGTTTCGTGGCTTTTTTAGTATCCTCGCATTCCAAAATAGAGCTAAAATCTGTATTTTCTAAATCGGTAGCTATACTATTACAATCTATAATTTTCTGAGTTAATGAGGATTGTGATATTTTATTTATTTTATTAACGCTAAAAATAGTACCTAGTATAATGATCCGTTATGATTGTACGAATAATAGTTGTTGAAGTTTTTAGTTCTAACTTTAATATTATGTGATCTAAACAGCTCTGTTCTCGGGTTAGCCCGGACAGATAGACAAAAGTTTAAAAAATAATAGAAACCTGTAACGTCAATATTACACTTCAGTTTTGTGTATGTATAAATAATTTAATCTATCTATATTGCTCGTAGCTTGCAAAATGTAAATTTTATTTGTCTAAGGTTCCGCCTCATTTAAGTGTTGTTTGTTTGTAACAAACAAAGTTTTACTTATTTAGCCACCAAATGAAAAGATAGTTAAAAGACGAAATCCTCAAACGCTACTTAATATTGAGATGTCGTTACTTTCACTTAAAGTGAAAGAGACAGGACGGCGTCTTAAAATTGAGTAGTGTTTGAGTATTTGGGCAAAAGCAGACCAAATTGCATCAGTCACCATTAGTATTCTTATGTTGAATCTTGTTGCAGGAAATCAGAATAAACGCTTCACAAGTCGACGACTTCCCCCGTTATCAACATCGTGGGCTTCTCCTGGACACCTCCCGCCATTATATCTCTCTGTCGAATATATTGAAAACATTGGACGCTATGTCAATGAATAAGATGAACGTCTTTCACTGGCATATTGTAGACGACCAAAGTTTTCCTTACCAAAGCGAGAAATTCCCTGACTTAAGGTATACACCTACTATATTTTCTTTATCATCATCACAATTATCATTACAGCCCATTGCAAATCCACTTGTGAACATAAACCTCCCCAAGGAATGCCACAAAGCACTTCCTGAGCCACCTGCATCCATCGACTTCCTGTTGATGTCTTACCAGGTCGTCACTCGATCTATTTTTCCTATAACATAAATAAATTGCAGGTACACATCAACATTTTAATTACAAAGAGTAGTTTGTAATTAGTCTCAAGTTTAGAGTCTGTTTCACTCAAAGGTAGGTAAAGGTTAGTAAGGGGGCATCCATTAATTACGTGAGGCAATATTGGCAATTTTTGGAGTTCGCATAACCGCTATAAATATTATTTTGTAGGTTTAAAATAAATATAATACATAAGTGTAATTTGTCAAACTGAGAGTCTAATAAGTTATTATTATTATTATTATTTAGGCATATTTTACTTAATTTAACCCAATTTTCTCAAAATTTTACAATGTTTCTTGCGGAAAAAAAGTGATATATGTCGAGACCCTCTCTTTTTTTTATAGGATAGGGTGACAAACGAGCACACAGTCCACCTGATGGTAAGTGGTTACTGTGACCCATAGACATCTACATCTATCTTCAACAAAGAATCAAAATGCAGATGCGTTGTCACCCGTGAGGACTAAGATGGAATGCCTATTTTCCAGTAAAAAGGGTCTCCAGTTCTCTACACTCACCATACGAAACACAGCAGTGTTAAGCTGCTATTTTACGCTGGTATTCTGTGAGAGCGTGGTCCTTCCCCGGTCGAGCCGACCCATTCGTGCTACAACTATACTACTAATATAGCTGCAGCATGGCTCTACCACGATTAAAGATTCTCTCTCCCCCACGTGAGATTGGGTGAGATTCGGCTCGCCCCCTCCCCGCCTAAACATCTCACGTCATTAATGGACGCCTAAAGTATGCAATTTGAAAGCAAATGTAAAATTTCACGAAAACTGGCGCCGCCACTAGGGGTTTCATCAAAGACTCTCATTTAAACACGAGACTATCAATAAACCAGGTTTTGTAATAAAACCGCGAGGGTCTAAAGCTATTCTATTCTCATATCGGTTAAAGACCAAAACAAGTTTATTATTGTATCAATTAATTCATACTTGTTGGTTAAAGCATAAGGTTGAAGGACTTAAATTTTGTTTCTTAAATCTATTTTTACGTTGAATACTTTTGAAATGTGTCATATACTTTTTAATTAGCCCGCTAAAGTCCACTGCTGGTTTTGGTCTCCTCCTTTTATAGGAATGATTTTCCTTATGGAATAAGCTAACACGTTAGACGCTGTTGGCCGTCACCGGTCTGGACATTTAGGCATTCATAGAGCCGATAAGACTCAAGTACTGGCATTGTGTCAACTCAAGTGCTTAAACTCGAGATTGGCTCTGAATACTGGCCTTAGTGACTGGTGTAAATGAGATATTAAGTGTATTAAGTGACCCAATTGTGTATTGGTGATGTAAGAATATCCATTACTCCATATATCTTTCTTTGGCTGTCTTTAGATGCGACAGAGTAACTGAAACAGGGGATGGGCAGTACCAGTAGCATCTTCCTGACAACAATATAATAAAAAATTGCGTTTGCCAACCCGCCTGCCAAGCGTATATTACAATTTTTTTTATATAAAGTAATTATTTAAAAAAATAGGAACCGTCTAAATTACTAAAACTGCCTCGTATTATATAGAAGAGACTCATCGGTGAGATTAGTGCGACCACGTTTAAACTCATTAAACCAGTTGTAAACAGTGGCACGAGATGGGGCTTCATCGTGAAAGGCCAATCGAAGTCTATCATAACTTTCTTGTTGACTTAAATGACATATAGTCATAAAAAATCATTGAACGAAAATTTTTTCGCGTTTAATTCATGCTGACGTGACACAGATAATTTTCAATTTGCCGCCAAATCGTAAACAAATGACAAATTAATAAAATACATACACAATAATATTGGCAATGAGTTCCATTTTCAAAATTTGAACTTATTTTTTCTTATTATATCGTTTACTGTTTGTCTGTCTGTTTGTTTTCTTTTAATTTTTATGTTCGTTAATTTTCAAACAGACAATTTACTAAGTAGTAGGGTATCCACTTGCCTAGGTACTTATTTATGCCACTAAAAAGCAGTGCTTCTACTGCTGTGATCTGGTCTAAAGAGTATAGAGAGCCAGTATAATTACAGGTTGTGCGGTATTCCATTTAATTTTATTTTTTTTAATTTAACAACGCATTTGTGGCCTTCTTTGTTTGAAGTTGGCTGTAGGCGTCAATGTACTGCAGTAGTCACTTACCATCAAGTGAACTGTATTTTCGTTTGTCACTTCAGTTTTATACAAAGACATTCTTTTGTTCTGATTTTTTTTTTAATCGGTACAGTTTTGGGGAAGGAAACAGCACGGCATGTGCAAGGCCCCCCGTATGTGAGGGTGTATGTTTCTTAGATGTAATCAGTCAGTCTGTTAGATTTGGCGGTCTTTCGAGAACAGCGCTGCAGCAATAGATCCTATAAAACATTCAAATTTCTTACAGCCCGGGTATAAAGCATACGATCTCTTACAGCCCTTATATAAAGCATACGATCTCTCTGATATTTTCCTATAGTCGCCTCTTATGACACTATTGGGACGAAATGAATTATTGGTTTACCAGTCACGAGTCACGACTACACGGCAAGTGTCCCAAATTAGGTAAAAGTAAAACAAATTTTACGATTTTTGTTAATTTTAAAAAGTCTCGATGGGTTTTTTGCTAGTTCTTCCCGGGACAGGTTTTTTTTTTCCGAACCAGTGGTAAAAGTAAAAAATTACTTTCAATAAGAATTACATGTAATCAATATCTATACAAATAAATAAAATTGAAGTGTCTGTTTGAGTTCTCTCTCGAGTCATCGAATAGCTAGCTGTTTATTAAACAAAATAATCCTCAAGCGACTGCAAACAAACCAGCGCAGCGATGGGACGACGCGTGATTCCCGAATCTGAACTCGAGCTGACTAAACTCGGTGTTTTAATGCTTTCACATACCTAAAATGGAATACTGTGCAGTGCTGGTGTAAGAAAATCCACTACCCAATATCGCCCCGCGGGTGTCTGGGTGAAACTGAAAAAGATTTGCAGCAGCACCTTACTGATAACAACTCTATGTATTAAAAACTGCGGTTGCTAACCCGCCTGTTAAGCGTGGCAATTATGGCAAAATCCTATGTTCAGCAGTAGACTGTTATAGTATGTAATGGAAGATTGGAAAATTTGAATTTGAATCATGATACAAAGTCATGAGCCGCGGCACTGGATTATAAAGCAACTTCCTACTTTGAAGTTAAAAAAAACAGTGGCCGCCACACAATTAAACTCACGCGATGAATTAGGTTTGTGACTAGGTAATCCCAAATTCTTTATCTTTTCGTTTTAGTTTGCGTGGCGCCTACCATTCCTCCATGGTGTACACTAAAGAAGATATCTCAAGGGTTGTCGAGTACGCGCGAGTGCGAGGCATTAGATTTTACCTGAATTTGACGTCCCCGGTAAGAAATCCTTGCTATTCTTCATCTATTTCAGCAAAATTTTTATTTTATTATAAAATAATATATCTGTATATGTTATATTACGATATTTTTGCAAGTTTGTAAAAATATTTTACATTTGTTATTAATGTCGCATAAACTGATTTGTATAAAATTGACAGACAGCTAGATCATGTCCTGGATCAACGAATTGGCTGTTCATTACAGCAAATGGCAAAGCATATAAACAGTGAATTGTACAATTTTTTTTTTTTTATAGTATACTATTTTAATAGAATATACTTAGGTTGACAAACGAGCACACAGTCCACCTGATGGTAAGTGAATGCCGTGAGAGCGTCGTTCTTCCCAGTCAAACTGACCTATGATATAGCTGCAGCATGACTCTACCACGTATATAATATGCAAATATATTTTGTGAAATTCCATTTGCGTTAACCGACATTGACTCAAATGATAACCTTTTGCTTCGTGTCGCCTATCAATCGTACAGTGATCTAGAAGCGCAGTGACATTGTAATGGCTACTGGTTCACTACTTGCTACGTTACTCTACACAACACAGCAATAATCTATACCTACATCAACATACATCTATACATATAAATTAAATTGAAGTGTCTGTTTCTAATATCGAAATAACTGCCTTTCATCGACCTCAGGGGTTATTTACATGCCATTTAAAGACATTAATAGGTAACATTTGTTACATTTTGTCTGTTTGTCTGTCCATCTGTCCGGGTTAATCTTCGGAATGCTTGAACCGATTGTAATGAAGCGTCAGACAGAGAGCGATGTCAGAAGTAATCTAGACTATAATATTTATCCGAATCCGAAAAACTTTTATTTATTTATTTCTTTAATGATAGCCAGAGGTAATTACAATAATACATGTTCACAAAAATAATATAGTTAGAAGTAAACTTAATTTTAACCTATTTAAGATAGTACAACATGACTTCGAGTTTTTTTTTAAAACCCTAAAATGATAAATAAATGGTCTTTGAATATCTTAAATTTAAACAACGCTACATTAATAGATCCTACCGAAACGAAGCCGGGGCGAGTCGCTAGTTATTTTATAAAGACTGTAGAAGAGTAACTTTAACTAATTTTATATTTTTAATATACTGGCGGAAATAAGGAGAGGATGGCGGTAAGCGGTGGTATTTTCGGCTCCGGAGTGAAAGGGAGTTCTAACAAGTGGTAAAATAAAAATTATACAGCCGACTTCAATATAAATAAAATGAGAACATCATCAATGTAGTCGAAGTCAATTAAATACGCATTATTAAGGATAACTCAAAACTACTGGTCAGATCTTAATCAAATTTATATGGGACCACATGAGATGTACCAGCGTTCAAATACAAAAGTATCATCAAAATCGGTTCACCTAGAAAAATTTCTAAGGTAACACATATAAAAAAATCTGTCGGATTAGTACCTCCTCCTTTTTTGAAGTGGTTTGAAAATATGCTCGTCTGTGGCTTGACTTATTGCCATTTCAGCTTTATTAATATAGAATCTACATAATAATAATCTACAGTGTTTTATCGTCAGGACACACTCGATCGTGGGGTAACGCATCCCAACATTCTGACAGATTGCTACAGAGGGGACGAAGTCGTCGGCCTTGGCCCGATGAACCCAATAAGGAACATAACATACAAACTGATCCGCGATCTGTTCCAAGAGGTACAGACTTGGTTCCCTGACAAATATATACACATCGGCGGCGATGAAGTGGAAATGGACTGTTGGTAAGTAATTAAATATCTCGATGTTATTGAAGGGTTAATCGATTTGTGTGTATTTATAGTAGAAATTTCATTTACCGTGTACCAAATATATATATAAAGATGAGCAGCAGCATCTTCCTGATAATAACTGAAATTAATATAAAACACCCTTGATACTCGTAAGTGTGCAATTGGCAGCTATACAAAACCCCCTATGAGGCAATCTCTGAGGCCTATTTTCTGCTGTGGGCTTTTGATAGGCTGTAATAATAATAAGGTCAACTCTCGCAATTCAAACTACCGGTTGAGTTTTAACAACAAATTAACGGAATCAGATCAGGATGTTACAATGGTATGTGTTTATTTTCTTGGTTAGGCCGAGTACTTTTCAATCCACCCTCGTAACAACTCTATGTATTAAAAACTGCGGTTGCTAACCCGCCTGTTAAGCGTGGCAATTATGGCAAAATCCTATATTCAGCAGTAGACTGTTATAGTATGTAATGGAAGATTGGAAAATTTGAATTTGAATCATGATACAAAGTCATGAGCCGCGGCACTGGATTATAAAGCAACTTCCTACTTTGAAGTTAAAAAAAACAGTGGCCGCCACACAATTAAACTCACGCGATGAATTAGGTTTGTGACTAGGTAATCCCAAATTCTTTATCTTTTCGTTTTAGTTTGCGTGGCGCCTACCATTCCTCCATGGTGTACACTAAAGAAGATATCTCAAGGGTTGTCGAGTACGCGCGAGTGCGAGGCATTAGAATTTTACCTGAATTTGACGTCCCCGGTAAGAAATCCTTGCTATTCTTCATCTATTTCAGCAACAATTTTTATTTTATTATAAAATAATATATCTGTATATGTTATATTACGATATTTTTGCAAGTTTGTAAAAATATTTTACATTTGTTATTAATGTCGCATAAACTGATTTGTATAAAATTGACAGACAGCTAGATCATGTCCTGGATCAACGAATTGGCTGTTCATTACAGCAAATGGCAAAGCATATAAACAGTGAATTGTACAATTTTTTTTTTTTATAGTATACTATTTTAATAGAATATACTTAGGTTGACAAACGAGCACACAGTCCACCTGATGGTAAGTGAATACCGTGAGAGCGTCGTCCTCCCCCGTTCAAACTGACCTATAATATAGCTGCTGCATGACTCTACCACGTATATAATATGCAAATATATTTTGTGAAATTCCGTTTGCGTTAACCGACATTGACTCAAATGATAACCTTTTGCTTCGTGTCGCCTATCAATCGTACAGTGATCTAGAAGCGCAGTGACATTGTAATGGCTACTGGTTCACTACTTGCTACGTTACTCTACACAACACAGCAATAAATAATATCTATACCTACATCAACATACATCTATACATATAAATAAAATTGAAGTGTCTGTCTGTAGTGTCGAAATAACTGCCTTTCATCGACCTCAGGGGGTTATTTACATGCCATTTAAAGACATTAATAGGTAACATTTGTTAAATGTTTGTCCGTTTGTCTGTCCATCTGTCCGGGTTAATCTTCGGAATGCTTGAACCGATTGTAATGAAGCGTCAGACAGAGAGTGAGTCAGAAGTAATCTAGACTATAATATTTTATCCGAATCCGAAAAACTTTTATTTATTTATTTCTTTAATGATAGCCAGAGGTAATTACAATAATACATGTTCACAAAAATAATATAGTTAGAAGTAAACTTAATTTTTAACCTATTTAAGATAGTACAACATGACTTCGAGCTTTTTTTTTTTGAAAAACCCTAAAATGTTAAATAAATGGTCTTTGAATATCTTAAATTTAAACAACGCTACATTAATAAATCCTACCGAAGCGAAGCCGGGGCGAGTCGCTAGTTATTTAATAAAGACTATAGAAGAATAACTTTAACTAATTTTATATTTTTAATATACTGGCGGAAATAAGGAGGGGGTGGCGGTAAGCGGTGGTATTTTCGGCTCCGGACTGAAAGGGAGTTCTAACAAGTGGTAAAATAAAAAAAATTATACAACCGACTTCAATATAAATAAAATGAGAACATCATCAATGTAGTCGAAGTCAATTAAATACGCATTATTAAGGATAACTCAAAAACTACTGGTCAGATCTTGATCAAATTTATATGGGACCACATGAGATGCACCAGCGTTCAAATACAAAAGCATCATCAAAATCGGTTCACCTAGAAAAAAGTTCTAAGGTAACACATATAAAAAAAATCTGTCGGATTCAGTACCTCCTCCTTTTTTTGAAGTGGGTTGAAAATATGCTCGTCTGTGGCTTGACTTATTGCCATTTCAGCTTTATTAATAAAGAATCTACACAATAATAAGCTCAAGCGTTTTATCGTCAGGACACACCCGATCGTGGGGTAACGCGTATCCCAACATTCTGACAGATTGCTACAGAGGGGACGAAGTCGTCGGCCTTGGCCCGATGAACCCAATAAGGAACATAACATACAAACTGATCCGCGATCTCTTCCAAGAGGTACAGACTTGGTTCCCTGACAAATATATACACATCGGCGGCGATGAAGTGGAAATGGACTGTTGGTGAGTAATGAAATATCTCGATGTTATTGAAGGGTTAATCGATTTGTGTGTATTTATATATATATATATATATATTTGGTACACGGTAAATGAAATTTCTACTATATATATATATATATATATATATATATAAATATGAGCAGCAGCATCTTCCTGATAATAACTGAAATTAATAAAAAACACCCTTGTTACTCGTAAGTCTGCAATTGGCAGCTATACAAAACCCCCTATGAGGCAATCTCTGAGGCCTATGTTCTGCTGTGGGCTTTTGATAGGCTGTAATAATAAATAAAACAAAAATATAGCAGAATATTTCACAATTCTTCATTTACTTAACACTTTCACTGTCTGCGAAATAGGCATAATTGTCAAACAATCTAAATGTTCATATAATATGATGGAACAGGGAAAGGGTTAAACTATCAGTTGCTACTTTGCGACAATAGAATTTATTAACGTTGTGAAATAAAGTTATATTTCCAAGATTCAAATGCAGTTACGATGATGATTACTACTTAATTTGAATAACTACTGTTTTTCTGCAATATAAGTCCATTCAAAACCGTATTTTAGCAATTAATAACATAGTTATTGTGATTCTCATCATCATCATCATCATAACTTATCACAAATTTATTGCTGAACACTGACACGCTCTTTGGGAGACAAGGGCTGTCAGAAAGTATAATGTTGGGCCGCCTGCATCCATCGACTTCACCTCTACCAGCCTCGAGATGATTCCTGTTCCCACTCGAGTGTCAGTTAGAAAGCTATTCAACTAGCATATTGCAACTTAAGTTGACTGATTGTGCAGTACATATCTATATATAAAAATCAATTGCTGTCCGTTAGTCTCACTAAATATCAAAAACGGCTCGACCGATTTTGATGAAATTTTTCGCCTGTGTTTTAATGAGTCCCTTGATGGCTTAGATTCACATTTAGACCCAGTAGGTGGGGCTGTTGTAGAGATACAGAAATCACCCGTGCGAAGCCGGAGCGGATCATTAGTTTTATATAATTTTATTTTATCGGCGACTTTGAAATAGTCCATTGCTGAACATAAAACTCTTAGTTTGAACGATTTGCGTTTGATAAGCTGTTCTATACGTGGTAGAGCCACGCTGCAGCTATATTATGGTTGTGCGCGAATGGGTCGGCTCGACCAAGGAAGGATCTTAAAAAAAGGGGAGGACAACGCTCTCACAGAATAGCAGCGTAATGCTGCTGTTTCGTATGGTGAGTATAGAGAACCGAACACCCTTTTCACTCGAAACGAGATATTCCATCTCAGTCCTCAGGGGTGCTAATGCATCTGCATTTTGATTCTTAATCGAGGATAAATGTAGATGTCTATGGGGCACAGCATCCACTTATCATTAGGTGGACGGTGTGCTCGTTTGTCACCGTTATTCTATAAAAACAATTAAAACACTCACGGGATAAGAAGAAACAAGTAACATACTTATGCTTATGTAAGTTATATTTTCCGCAGGCGATCAAATCCCGAGATTCGCGAGTATATGAGAAACAACAGGCTGACTGTCGGAGACCTCCACGCGATGTTCATGCGGAACACCTTGCCATTGCTCGCTAATAACTCTAAGGTCGTAGTATGGCAAGTGAGTATACAATTTTAAAGACATTTTGCAACAATTCACTCGAAAGAACTATAACCACACCCCACTCTAGTTTTTCTAACCGGTATTGACCTCTAAGCTTAATAATAGTAATAATATGCAAGATGCTTTGGATTGACAAAATGTCCAAGAAACTGAATATCTATAAAATTAAGTAAGTATACATAGGTTTTGACAAAGTTGACTATATTTTTCGTAATATTAGTTGTAAATACAAATATTACCCTGAGATTCCGGTGTGCGATCCTTATGGTGATAAACAATTGTTTGCGTGTATGATGTCTGTGGTTGCATAAATAAATGGCACACGCTATTAGAGTTAAGAGTGAGTGGTTGCGTCTGCTAGTTTGTATTGTACAATACAAATGGGCAGCTGAGTTGGCTCTCCACTCACTCAGCAGTTAGCCATTCAGTTTATTACTTCGTATGATGATTTTAAGAGGTTTATTTCGTGTAGTATTATCGATGGTGGTGTGTATTTCCTAACATATAGAGGGTTTAGAGGGATGTAGTGTTCAGAGAGTAGTATATTCCTTGAGTAGTAATAGAAGTGATCATAGTTATAGTTTAACTATATCGAAGTGATAGTACACTCGATTATTGAAGGGGGAAAACTTCTCTTCAAAATAGGTGACGTGCAGATTGTAGCAACTTAATTTTAAATATGCCTTTATTTCCTTTACAGGAAGTATTTGATGAAGGTGTGCCCTTATCAAATGATACGCTTGTGCAAGTTTGGAAGTATTCATGGATCGACGAAATGGTAAAGGTGAGTTAGAAATAAAACACTAGATGGGGTATATATGCAACATATAAATAATAAATATCTCTCATTTAGGTATTATAATTTACCTGTCATCTGTAAAATCTTTACAAACTGAAACTTTAAGTCAAAAAATAATATTACTAGTGTTAATTTTTTTTTAATTTTTAAGTTTTATTTTAAAAGGTAAGTCCCAGGCCTGCTAGACTATTCGCTAGCTTTGTTAACAACAAAATGATGCATTGCAGTATATGCTATTTTTTTTCTTTAAGAGCCACCGCGGCACAAAAACATATGAAATATAAAGAATACGCCTGTAGGTTTTTTTAAAAGGTTTGTGGGGTGTTCCAGTAGAGACGCATTATGAGGTGAAACGTGTTCCTCCTTTTCACTGTAGGTGACTTTCAAGGATCATCTAAGCTATTGCAGCTGTGGCTACACCGACGGTTTTACGTGCTTTCCGAAGCACGGTGGTGAAAATAACGCCAGCTTCCTGACTCCGGGCTGCTATTGAGAATTTCTTGACAGTAAAACCGAATAACTAATTTTGGTCGGACCCGGGATTCGAACCCGGGACCTCATGATCAGTACCCGTGTTCACGATTACTAGACCAACGGGCAGTCACCTACACATTTCGTTACATTACAGCCGACAGCGGTCGTAAACGCAGTTGTTGATTATGAGAATGCTAAGTAATTTACAGTAGCATTCCGGAGTCAGGAAGTTGGCGGTGTGTCACCCCCGTGCCTCGGAAAGCACGTAAAGCCGTTGGTCCTGCGCCTGATCTCTCTCCGGTCGTGTCGGATTATCGGACTATGAGAGTAAGAACCAGTGGTAATTAAACAAAAGAGTGACTTTCAATAAGTATTGTTTATAATCTATATTGAATAAAAAAGTTTATGTTTCTGTTTAAAAAGAGAATAGAGTGTACCTGTGCTTGCGCATACACTCGGGCACTATAATCCTGTCCTGTGCAGAAGGTTAGTCTCCTATTAGACTGGCCGCCGTGACCGAAATTCGATCTGGAGGACATTATTATTATTATTTTGGTAAAATGATAAATATACATTAAATTATTATTATTATTAGGTACTGGAGGCTGGGCACCGCGTGTTGTTCTCGTCGTCATGGTACCTGGACCATCTGGGCGGCGAGTGGGACGCGCTGTACGCCGCCGACCCCCGCCAGATGGTGCGAGACGCCACCGGAAGTGACGCGCTGCTGCCCGCCATTGTGGGTGGCGAGGCCTGCATGTGGGGGGAGATGGTGGACGACAGGAACATCATCTCCAGGTCGGACCACGAGCGGCTCGGACCTTCTGTCTTAATAGATCTTTTGCGAGGATGCTTTTCGGCGGTTACCGATTCAACTGCCAAGCGTGAGAACTATGGTTGATTGTTCCTATTATTACTATCTAAACTATGACCTTTCTGAGAGGGTTTTAGGGCAAGGAAGTGTCCGCCGCGCTGCCCCTATGCATATTGGCGAACTTCACATGTCTCCGAAATATTTTTTTTCTAATTTCTCAGACATGCCGGTTTCCTCACGATATTTTCCGTCACCGCCGAGCACGTGGTAAATCAGCACTTAAAATTACAATTAACAATTTCATTGGTGCCGGCGGGGATCGAACCCGAGTTGCTCGCGTACTGTGATATGACCTCTCGGAAATTGTGAAAAAACGCTCTCAGAAGTGAGAGGAGGTATGTGCCCAGCGGTGGGACGTATATAGACTGTAACTTTAACTTTAAAACTTTATTAGAAAATATTTATGAAATTTTCTAATAAAATTTATAGAAAACACTGGCCTGTCAAATAGACCTTCCGCATACTCTTGAGCATAATACCAGTGTAATAGTATAATATAATATAATATAATTCTGACTTTCTCAATAAGGCACATGATAACTACAAGACCACAAATGACCGTGATAAAGTCAGGTATTACTAGGTGGTAGCGATGTAAAATAATATACGACTCTGTTTTTTTCTTCGTGGTTGCTCAAAGAGGTGAATATAGAAAATGCTAGAAAAAAAATCTTATAGCTCCTGAAAGATGGCAGTATTTGTACCAGTACAAATAAAAACAATGGCGTCGGGTAACATCGTCAAAGGCGCGAGACATCTGATACTACAGACGTCAATTCTGTTAAAAAGCGTGACAATTAAGGTAAATCCTCCCTAGCTCCCTACTACGGAAAGTTCCAACAGTGGAGTCCTACGAACTGACAAAGAAGAAGAGTTGGAGATATTGACATCAGTTTCTGATACTATGATTGGCTTGAAAGTTCTAAAGGAATATAATTCTAACTTTTAACAAAAAATAAAAACCGACTTCGAATTGCTAAAAAAGATTTTTTTTATTTGCTATTGACTACCCTTGGAGTATAACTAAAGTGACCATACGTCCCGTTTTGAACGGGACTGTCCCTTTTCTCGGTCACCTGTCCCGTTGTCCCCAAACAAAGCTCCGGGACGCAAAATAGTCCCGTTTTCCGAAACCGCGCGAAAATTTAAAACTATGAAGTTCGTCAGACACGAACGGCGCGAGAGCGAGACCGACCAAAAAATTACCGAATAGGATAATTTAAAAGTTTTCGCAGAAACTCGTTGGGTGGAAGTATTCAAACACTTTCGAACCAACAATTCGCAAAAACAATCTTCAACATAACTTGTTTTGCATTTTAATCGAATATATTTAATGTCTACCTAGTACAAATGCTCCAGTAGAAAAAGTATTTTTCTATTATGAATAAATTGTGGACGTCTGAAAAAATCACTTACAGGTTCCAGTTCTAAAGGCGATGTTCATAACAAAGGTCCATGTAAAAAAACTTGCCCATAATTTTATTCTTATTTAAAATCATCACCAACTATATTAAAGCAAATTTGTTGCACTACTAACATATTTTTTAATTATATTTATATTTGTATAAATATAATAAAAAAAATATGTTGCATTTAATAATTACTGCCTGAGGAGCTTTGCTTTAATAAAGCTGGTGAACTGTTGATTAATTTTTATTTTTCACAATTTGTAAATAATTATAATTATTTACAAATTGTGAATTATTATAGTGAACACTATAATAATAATTGTATAAAGTTACAGTTTTTAAATAAATAACATAATATTTTTTTTAATGTTAACCTGCTAACTGGGGAGTATAAATAAACCCATGTCCCGTTTTGAGTTAAAAAATAAATGGTCAGTTTAAGTATAACCTATTTAATAAAAAAGAGTCATTAAAATTGGTTCTCAACCTGCGAAGATATCATACGAAATTCCTTAAAAAATTGTCCAATATGAAACTTTTTCCCCTATTTTACACCCACCCAAAAAATAATCATTAAAATCGGTTTACAATCGCGTAACATACATACACTCGAATTGAGAACCTCCTCCTTCTTGAAGGCGGTTAATAAATAGACAGCGTAGTAATTATTTGTGTGTGTGTGTACAAATCATCATCATCAATCATCGAAGACAAATCTAATGATTAAAATTTGCTATCATAGCAAAAGGCTTGGCCAGTCTGCAATGGAGACAATCCTTGATTATTTTAGCCCCACATTCCACGATTTATTTTTATTTTTATTGCATTTACGCGAACTTGAAGATGAGGGTATAGTTCACCGGAGACTCTTTTTAATGATAACGAGAGATTCTCTTTTAATTCTTACGGTAATAATACATTTGCATTTCCATTCTTAATCGATGATAAATGTAGATCTTTATAGTCTATGACATATTATCTGAACATCAAGTGCAGTGTAACTAATATGCTTATTTGTCCCCAAATATTATATTTATACATTTATTAAAAATAATTGTATAGTATGCATATTATTTTATTTTGCATGACTTAAAAAGAATATAAATTTACGAATGAGACGACCGACCGAGTTCTCTTTGATCGGCTCAATTCACCGGCGCTGCGATGAGATTTTGCATCCCTTTGCATTTTCTATCACATTTACCATGAGGAGTGCTCAGAGGAATCGTTCGGTTTAATTCCACCAATGCATGTTGCGGCAAACCTTACGATACCATCCATAATATCTGGACGCTTGGTGGTGTACCAGTGTGATTTTACTAGGAATTTTTTTCCTCGCACTCAGTCTTTGTGGAATCGTTTACCAACGGCGAATTTTCCGGACCATTATGACTTAGGTACCTTCAAGAAACGAGCGGACTTATTTTTAAAAGGCCGGCAACGCACCTTCAATACCCTTGATGTTGCAATTGTTCCTAAGCGACAGTCAACACTTACCATCAGGTGAGCCGCAAGCTAGTTTGCCCTCTCTTCCATTAAAAAAAAAATAAGATTGTATGTTGGCGTTTTGGAGTACATTCTGTTAGTCATATGGGGTGATTTTAATAAATAAATAAGAATGAATTTCTTTTTTCTTCATGTAGAGTGTGGCCCCGCGCTAGCGCGGTAGCGGAGAAGCTGTGGAGCGCGGAGGAGCCTGCGGATGCGGTGCGTGCGGGGGGGCGCAGGTGGAGGAACTCGCGCGCCTCCCCGCCGCTGGAGGCCTACCGCCGCCTGGAGGAGCACGTGTGCCGCATGAACCGCCGTGGGGTCGCGGCGCAACCCGCCAGCGGGCCCGGCTTTTGTCTGCCCTGAACCGCCACATCTGATCTACTGTTCCAACCTTTTCGTAGTCTTTGTACACGGATTTCTAATCACATGTACTTTTTACGTTTTTAATATACTTTGTTTTTTTTTTTATCTGTGTTTCTTTCTTACTCCTTTAGTTAAATGTTGGATACACGGAATATATTTTTTTTTATATTCCGTGGTTGGATATACAGTTCACAGATTACTGTATACATAGTACTGTTTAATATAGTTTAAGAGAATTATCGCTTTTTGTATTAAAATTTACATTTATGTACGGCTGGACCGATTTTGATGTAATTTTGTGTGTGATTAAATGAATAACCAAAAGGGCATAATATAATCACTACGTTTTCGTAATATCCTTTAGTACTAACATAAGTGCTTAGAGATTATATACTCTTTGGTAAGTGCAGTGTTGATTAACCTACACACATTTGATGGAGTGACGACCTAGGAAATATGAAGTTGTTGTCGTCAACATTTACAAAAGTTTCCAACGTGTCACCAACATATTGTGTGTAATTTTATAAATAAAATACACATCAGACTAGGCTATATTCGCCTTTTCGTATTAAAGTGTACAATTTCAAAAATATTCGAAATTGAGTTAATATGCGAAAACGTTTGGTATCACCAGTATTTTCTCTTAAATATTGACAAAAGAGCGTAGTTCAACAAACACTCGCTAGATAGCGCATTGGTTAGTTTTAAATTGGAATGAGAAGAAAGAATCGAAGTGAGAACTTGTATCGCGCGAATACTATATAATTTTTAGTTACGTTCAAGCGACCGAGTAGTGCAAGCGTTGTGTCTCTTCAAAAGTATACAAAAACGAAAATTTGACCCCAAGGTAAGCATTCTATTTCATTAGTATTATACAATCTCAAAATTACACACTTATTGCTATAAATGTGTAGCAAAGTTTGTATCAATTCTCCCTTCAAAATTGTATAATTATGCAATTGTACAGTTTTTGTGATAAAATATGAATAAAACTGTCCCAATCTTTTTTATTTAAACTATGTTTATTCTAAATTGTATACTGTTTTAGATATTTTTTGTGAAAAGTTATGTTTTAATTTAAAATTTTCTACTTTTTATCATAAATCTGACGTCAGAAATAGTTTAATCTCAAAAATGTTTGCTTTTTAATTAATAAATATAAGATTATTTTGATTTTCGTTAATATTGGCTGTAAATATCATTGCCATTCTGAAACATACAGCGACTTGTTTCAACTCGTTTGGTTATGTTTTAGTAGCCGACATTGCGACGGACGGTCGGGGGCGAGCGACGGCTGGCCGTCGCGGCTGTCTCGTTTTGCCGCGCGTTCTTCTCTATATAAAACGAGATAGCCGAGACAACCAGCCGTCCCGTCCAACCATCCGTTACAGTGCCGGCTCTAATTGTATGTTTTAAAATGTTTTCTTTATTTATTCAGATTAAATTAAACGCTTTTGAAATGGCACAAAGAAGTAAATTTTTAGAGAGCTTGAAAAAAAATATAATTACTCAGAAAAAAGTAAATGATTCGCCTATTGCTGATTCTGAAGTGGAATCGAGGGACATACTACATGAAAATAACTCACAATATGTAATAAGTCAAAACTTAGGTATGTTTTAATATTACTAAGTGTATATTAATGAGATTTTTTTTATATATTACACTTAATATTTTTCTTTGACAGGTTTACAGGACAAGTCGTTTCCTGTAACGACCGAAAATCCCAGGAAGGTTTACAGGAAGATTTACAGGATCCGAACGAAAATCTCCTGGAAGGTTTATGAATCGAATGAAAATCCCAGGAAGGTTCACAGGAAACTAATGAAAATTCAGATTTACAACAACAATGTATTGTACAAGAAATTAACACTTCAGAGATGCAGCAACTTCAGAAAATTGGTAAGATTTCTATCAATTTTTTTTTAGTTTTTGTAGGAGAACTAAGTGTATCTAAGTCAGACATTTTATTTTAGATTCATCAGATAGCAGTGACTCCGATTCCACAAGTTCTTTATCCAGCTCGTCTTCCTCTGAAAAAGATTTTTCTTCTGATGACAGCGTAGCTGATCCCAATTTCAATATTAGTAACGATTTTAATTTATCACAAAGTGGTTCTGATTCTGAGCCATCGCAAGCTGAAAATACATCGGTTCAGTCAATCCAAACGGTTGAATCTCAGATCAAGCAAGTTTCACCGAAAAAGAACACACGTAAACGTTTAGCTAACCCAACAAAATGGAAAACAAATGAATTAAAACGGTTGAGGCATGCAGGTAAAAGCTACTCTACTAAAAATAAAGTTGTGAGTGAAAAATCTGTTAAGCCTCCTTGCGGAGAAAAATGCAGGAAGAAATGTTCTACTCTCATTTTGGAGGAACAAAGGCAAAAAAAAATTGATGCATATTATGCTTTACCAGATGCACTACATAAACGTCATTTTATTGCCAATAGCATTGAGGAGGTTAAGCCTAAATATGTGTACAAATCTAGCAATAGACCACGCAAAAATAATTTAAAATTTTTCTTGAATGATGGCAAAAATCAAAAAATTCGTGTCTGTCAAAAGTTTTTCTTAAATACGCTTGATATTTCCCTTTCAATAGTTCGAACGGTGCAAGATAAGGTGTTTGTAAACGACAATCCGGTGCCAATGCTCGATGATCGAAGAGGCAAACACGAACATCATCACCGGGTTGAGGATTCACTAAAAGACAGTGCTAGAGAATTCATTAGGAACATACAAAAATAGAAAGTCACTACGTTCGCGCTAATACTAGTCGAGAGTATATAGATGGAGGCAGAAATTTGTCTGATATTTACAGGGATTATGTTCAATTGTGCACAGAAAAAAGAGAGAGGTATATTAATTACGTAATGTTCCATAGAATTTTTAACACAGAGTTTAATATTAGTTTTTTTCACTCCGAAGAAAGATGCTTGTGAAGATTGTACTGCCTATATTAATGCATTAGACTCTGAGAAGGAAGAAATGAAAGATCGTTATGAAAACCACCTGATGGAAAAAGAATTATCACGAATAGAAAAGGGAACGATAAAACAGATGCCCAAAGTAAATCATCGTTAATTGTTGCTGTTTATGACTTACAAGCGACGTTGTCATGTCCAAAAGGCGAAATTTTAACATTTTATTACGTACAAAATTGAATTCTTACAACTTTACCATCTATGATTTGAAAACAAAAGATGTAGAATGTTACTTTTGGCACGAACAGCAAGGCAATAGAGGCGCGAATGAAATTGCAACCTGCGTTTATAATTATATTGTATCTATGTGTGCGAGAGTAAATGAAGATGTTGATATAATTTTTTACAGCGATAATTGTACAGGTCAACAAAAGAACAAATTCCTAATAAGTATGTATATGCATGCGGTAGCAACGATTCCCAGTCTTAAAACAATAACGCATAAGTTCCTTATTAAAGGACACACTCAAAATGAAAATGATTCGGCACACTCGGTTATTGAGAGAAATATTAAAAAATCACTTAGATCTGGGCCAATATACAGCCCAGATCAGTATGTTTCATTGATCAGAACAGCAAAAAAGACTGGGAAATCTTACAAAGTTAACGAATTAAATTACACTCAATTTAAAGATTTCAAGTCTCTATGTAATGATGTAGGCCGCAATTATACTAAAAATACTAATAATGAAACTATAAAGATGAATGACATAAAAATCTTAAAATTCACTAAGGAAAATTGCGGTTGCTTCTTTTATAAAACTTCCTACAGTCAAGTAGATTTTCAAGTGGTAAAGGTTGGACCCACCTCTGCAAAAGGTCTTCGAGATAATTACCCTTTTAAAGCAGTATATAACGCACCAATTGAAATTGCCGATCAGAAAAAGCGAGGTTAAAAACGATTTAAGAACAGTTAAGAGCGAGAAGAAAACTATTCCGAATATTATCGTCCATTTTATGAAAATCTGTAATCTTTATGAAACAGACGATAATTTAAAATAAAAAAGGATACAAATTGAATAGATTTACTTGTATTTTTTAAATTGTATTTTTAAAAATTAATACTTAAAGCTTTTGATATTTTATTCAAACTATTAATAATACTCAAAAGACTGGATAAAGTTCTAATAATTAAAAAATAGTACTTTTATACCTAGATCTTAAACTTAGATTAAATAATAATTAGTAAGACTGATTATTAGTTAACAAGTTCCTAATTATTAAGTGCCATGTTACTTAGTGATTAACGTGATTTAATCAATTAGTTAATTTTATTTTATAGTTGCCTTATTTTTTAAACCATTTTCTTTTAGTTGTATAAGTTTTAATTCATATTTAGAAAAATAATTTCATAATTGTACTGAAAAATAAATATTACATAAAATATTATTGTTATACTGCGAAAAATATTATTTTATTCCTTAAATTTAATCGTATTTAATAAATTAAGTGTTTATGTTCAGTTAAATCGTAAAAATTAAGCAACATTTTATCTAGAAAAGTATTAAAACTCAAAACGATTATTTTTCTGATCTACGTTTTGGCTACTATATAACAAAATTAATATATAATTTTATCTTAATTTGAAAGACAGATAATGTAACTAGCAAAAAATAAAAAAATACATGTTGAAAAGATCATTACTATTAAAAATATTACACGTTAAACCTTTAAAACGCTCTCCTGTAAAATTAGTAAGTTTTGAGATTATACAGTTTTAATGCGAGAAGACGTATTGTCTAAGATTTTTGCCTACCAAATTAGTGAAACTAAATACAATAACAATTCTTGAATTGTGGAATTGAGTCGAGTCTCAGTCTCAGTCTCAGAGTATAATGTAGCCAGAAAGTCAGAGTATAATGGGTTTGTTAATGATTTATGTTCTTACTGTTGAATTCACAAATGAAAAGTATTATGCAGTTGAGTTTTAGCGGAAACTTGATCTTTGGCTTCATTTGGATCAGGATTGATAGTCCTGTATTATTGTTTAATGGCTTGAAGTAGCTTTTAATAGGTAAAACTAATGGTTTTTGTGTATTAAATATCTGCACATCTGAACTATCAGTGAAAACGATGAAACAATGCTCTTTGGTGGTGTTAAACTCAAGTAAATTTGTCTGCTTGGACGCCTTAAGATTACTATCGTTATTGACTGTTTGCAGGCTCAAGCAGCTGTCAAAATCTCCAATAACTTTTCGATGTGGCGCATTAACATTAAATAAATATTTTTTATTAATAAATAAGTATTTTATTCATAGGTATAGACATTGATAGGCCGATCAAGGTTTGCTACTGAATTTAGGCCTCGATTAAGATTGCTTCATAAGGAGATATTTACCATTGTTGCGACGCTTGGCAGGCGTGTTGGCAGCCGAAGGTTTTAATAAATTATTTTAAAGAATAATAATAATATCTAATAATTCCTGTTCCTTCGTTATAATGGACAGAAGTGGATTTGGATACATAAAAGTGATGTTTTATTTTATAGAATATAGGTGACAAACTAGCACATAGTCCACCTGATAGTAAGTGGATGTTGAGGCCCATAGACATCTCCATCTATACCAATTAAGAATCAAATGTAGAAGCGTTGTCATCCCTGAAAACTAAGATGGGATGCCTCCACAAACTAATAAAAAGTACTAGCCATAGGCTTAGAATATACTGGCGTAGTCTATGGTACTAGCGCAAATGCTTCGTTTAAAATTTTATGAACCTGGAATCATGCTACTGCAGAAAGATGGCAAAAGTATTGGACAAGAATGGACTATATAATATATAATGGCATATATAACTCAATAAAATAGTTATTCGAAAGAATTTTCGTGCACAGCCACCACAGAGTACCTTTACAGCCACAGAGGTGAGCGTTTGTCACACTCTCTCGCTTTCTCTCTCTCTATCTCTCTCTTATGACGAAAACAAAAAATATGGCAACAAATTATGCATCATATATTATATTATTATATTTTTATGCTAGAGGATTAAAACCATAGACTTAGAATATACTGGCGTAAGTATATTCTAAGTCTATGATTAAAACATAACCATGTGAGGTTACCATACTACAATGCATCATTGTCAATTTTTAATCGTAGACAGAGAATCCAATAGACAGCGTGATATGTTTTGTTTCATTCTCAAAACAAAGGACGCATATATCATATTAGCACTTGTAAGAAAGAGATATAGCTACTATATTGTTTCCTTATTCCCGTACCACCTAACAAGCTGTTTGGCATTAAATTTAGTGGCAGACACTGGCACTGTCACGGAGTGTTTAATGTTCATTATTTTGTTTAAAAATTTATTTGCAAATAAAACTCGATAATTGTACGTTTTAAGTTAGAAAATTATTTGATTTTATACCATATCATAATATCGTGCAGTGTTATGGGCTGTAAAAGCCGCAGTGAACGAAAAATTTAAGGCATTACATTTCTCGCGTAAGTAAACTTATTTCATGAATAAGTATTTAAATAACTTTCTGAATCACGACTTACATGGAAGTATTAATTAAAGCGATGTTCATTTTGTTTTATATATAGTTTTGTTCTATAAATTATAATGATATTATCATTATTAGCGATATTATAACCTCAAACCTATGCTGCCAGCTAAAGTTTATAATTACCCGAGGTACGACCTCATCGCTTACAATTACAGCGAGAGTACCTAATGTATTATACTACATATTTACCATTGTGTCAATATACCTGTACTTATTATGTTATTCAAATTTATTCATCTTGATGTTTTTTTATTTCTCAAATTTCCAATTGATCAATAACGGCCGCCAATATGTTAAAACATTTTAACTTTCTGTTTCAGCCATTTGGTACGCCAAGAAGTCTTACCAAGAGATTGAAACAGCATCAAATTCTGTCGGAGAAGAAGTTGAGAATGGTGCGCGTTCTTCGTCAGAAAACAAGGCGTCTAAAAATAAAAGTGGCAAATCTGGAACAAATTCTTGAAGAGTTTAAGGCCAAAGCTCTTGTGAACGAAAAGGATAGCAATCTACTTAACTCGATCGATCCCATCAATAAAGATTTCCTTATATTGATAATCACAGAATACTTCCCATTAAAGCTGTTGCTTTAAGATATTTTGAAATAAGAATACATTATGAAAACACAAAAATTTGTGAGTCCGTCGAAAAAAATCAGTTTTATTTCAAGGACAATTATAATTAAATTGGAATTACCAATACCTATAAGTGTAATTATTATAATTTTCTTAACAAATAAATATGTTTTAATATTTGTTATTAATATTACCTTTTTGTTTCATTTGCTTTAATTATCCTATCCTAATAACATGTGAATAAAGTGTCCTAGAATTACTGACGTACGCTCCACAAACAAAATCTCCCTATTTTGTGGGTAATATTGCCAAAATGGCAGCACTATAATGCGTGAATGAAAGGCAGAAGAATAGCGGTTACGCGACCCCGCCGTCTATTGGTTTTTAATACTAACTCTCCATCCGCTAACACGTTACACACGGTAAAGTTGTCAGCATGTAAATGTGCAACAACAAAAGTCAAAAGTTATTTCACACGTTCGATGTACAAAAGAGCACATAAATTCTTCGCATCATAAACACCGAAGCCATAATCCATATCAATATACTGGTCTAGAGTCGAGACCATACATCGAATGTTTTAATATTACGCTAGTAGTACTCCTTAATATTTTGTGTTTCCACACGAATGGGTTGGCTCGACCGGGGTAGGACCACGCTCTCATAGAACACCAACGTAAAATAGCAGCTCAATGCTGTGTTTCGTATGATGAATGTAGGGAACCGGAGACCATTTTTACTGGATACGAGCCATTCTATCTTAGTCCTCAGGGGTGGCCAAGTTCATTGTATATTCTACCTCATAACCTTTGATGTTACACAGATCAAAGAGCTGTAAATTGGATATAGATATAGAATCCTAGTTTCACTATTTTGATGTTTTATGTGGTAAAAACTTAGAGTATATATAAGCTATCTTGTATATTTTATACTCTAAGGGTCAAAAGTGTTTCCACATCAACAATGAGGGGAAATTCCTTTTTCGAGGGTAAATTCGAGTCGAGAAGGGGAGAATAGCGAAAAAGTGGAGAAGTCATGGCAGCAGCAGAAATTGGGGCCCTATTTAAACTAAACTAAATACCTTGAACTACTTAATCTTCAGTTCCTTATCGTCCACTTAAAGCAAACTTTTTTGACTTAAAGCAAAGCTACTTACTACTAAGTATTATGTGTAACGCAGCAGACTATTAAATTGTTCTTCCCAATGATGTTATGCATGTGAAAGTTTATTTGTTACGCTTTCACGAAAGCTACTGGATGGATTTGAATTAAATTTTGCACATGGGTAGAGCTCGACCTGGGTAAGACATAGGATACTTTTATCCAGATAAAAGGATCCCGTGGAATAATTATCAATGTTGGTCCATACCAGGCAAACGAAGTCGCGGGCTGAAGCTAGTAAAAATAAAGGAAGGGTCCTTTATTTTGAGCTTGGGGACCCCGGGGCACTGCTGCGCCTAGCCCTACGATAGCTACGCCACTGATGGGTAGATTATAACATGAACGGTATGTGTGGTCATGTTTGTTCTTCTTTTTTACATTTGCATTTGGCATTCATTTATTCATTACAAGCCCATCAAAAGTACACTACTGAACCATATGTGTCATAAATACTAATAGTGGGTCAACTCCTTTGTTATACCGCAAAATACCTACAAGGCTGTCTCGACGTCAAGTCGCTAAAAATATACAAGGGTTTTCACAAAAACATTTCCTTAGATAATAATATCATAACATTATATTTTATCAGTTTTCCTCGTAATAATTTATTTTTCTATACAAAGATACAAACTAATTACTACTTTACAAAACTAGTTGCGCTCCGCAGCTTCACCTATTTCGTCGTGATGGAAACAAAGGCCTGTGCTAATTTTACTATATTTTACCTATAAAGCAGTATCTAAGGTATTCCGCTTAAAATATTGAATAGGAGTTGCTATCCAATATTTTAAGCAGAATAAATAAAACAGGTTAAAATTATACGTTGGTTCTATTTATTCAACTGCCTCGTTACAGATGTGCAATCGACAAATATTTACGACATTTATTATTGGGTTTTTAAATTGTCTTTTGTTGAATTTAATGATATAATGAAATAATGAATTCTCATCCTTACATATAATTCAATTAAAAATCGTGGTGGAAAGCAATCACATGGTTATTAGAATTCAATTTTACTTAATGCGTCATACAATCTTTATTAATATTTCAAAATAATTGCGAGTAATATCATGTTGCTGGGTGAACACCAGACGCGTGCAACTGATTCCGTGTACGTGATATTCAAAGACTACAATGTTACATAGGGATGCTACTCCTAAACGGGCGTAACGGTACGCAAGCGAAGCCGACTGGTACTACCGCAAACGTCGCGGGCCGGCGGCGGACTCCGCTCTCCTCTCATTCATACCGCGCCCCATCGTTGCTCCGTCTAGTCGCCGAGTTGACTCACTATTAGTATTAATTTATTACACATATGACTGAACATAGGTTTTCCCATAGATTACATCAAGCAGCTTTTTTATAATTATCGAGCTGTTATCAGGAACTCCCAAATAATTTTTCTTGAACTCTAATTACAAGAAACATATTATCCTTATGAAATCTACATAAATAGAACTGTCACAAATAGTAGTAAAAGTAGGTTTACAGTTAGAGGTCGTTAATGAATACAAGCTTATATTACTTACAAAAATAAAATTTTAGCATCAGTAATGATGACCACTTTATAATATTACAATAACACCCTCACCCACCAAGAAGCGGCAAGCAAAGCAATTAAATTATATACTGTATCAGTGTGACTAGATATATATATTTATATACTACCATTATCCATTAATACCAAAAGTTCGAGAATTATACTGATTACTGAATAACTTTCCGAGAGGAAAAGCTAAGATAAAATGTACTAGGAAAAAAGGCTTTAAAACGAAAAACTCAATCGAGGTGTGGGAAACTTAGCTTAAATTAACCTTTTTAATCGTTGGGCTTAATCTTATTTTGATGTGTCTATTGACTTACAGATAACTTTATTTATACTAGCCCGAGATGTGTGGGGAAGTGAAACCACTAAAGTGGAAACACTGGTCGTAAACAATTTTTGTTTGAAATAAACTGAATAAAAATACCTAAGACTTGGCCTAAAGGTCTAGATACCAGGCCATAAACTCCAAAAAAAAATTTTTTGTTTGAATACATGTGCACATCCTCCTTTTCCGATTAATATTAGAATTTCCTATATTACGACATGCAAATAACAATCTAGAAAGTGAAATAAAAATGTCAGGCTATTTAGAGGTGAAGTACCCTTTAAAGTCAAACCTAGGCCTGAATCCTTTCAAGGTAAGCTTAAGTAGTTTTGCAAACAGGATACTTGGATTATTGAATGGTATTAATTGTTTTGTTTGTTAGTCGTGGAGGAGACAATGGTGTATACTTCGGCCAAGTGCAACTTGTGGTGGTGGATCCCTAGCCGTGTACTGCAGCGAAGCGGGTGCTCCAGCGGGGACAGTAGAGCTTCCCTCTGGTTGTGTTGTGAAACGGGCAAAGTCTCGCACGAGACCGCATGCGTTCGCCGTGTTTTCTGTTGACGAGCCGTGCAAACCTCGTGTGTTGCTCGCAGCACCTTCTCATAATGATGCTCAGCTTTGGATGGATAAAATTCGAAATTTATTGAGTAGTGATAAACTATTAGGTAAGTCCTTTTCGCAATACTACCTTCAACTTTAGATTGTCATGAGACATACCTTCAATTATTTTTATTACTTTTACTTTTATTAGCTTTCTTACAAGAAATAAATAAATATGTTGATACACTTAGTAACTTATAAGATTATTTTAGAAAACAAAGGTACAAGAATATGTGGACATATTATAGCATCCGCAGTGGATGATCCACTTATATAAGTGTTGTTTCTTAAATAAATTCATGCTCAGCAGTGGATTTAAATATTTCACTGTTTAGCTTTCTCACTAAGAATTCTTTTAAATCTTTTAATGTTTTTTTTGTAACATTTAATTTTTCCACTATTACTAAATAATCTGTTGTAAAATTTGGTTATCAAAATAAGAATATAAAAAATGAACATGTAATTTTATAACTTATTTTTTAATCATATTTTATCATATTTAATTTGACTTATTTTTAATTAATGATTTCATAAATTTACGCGAGCACTACACATTTAAATAAAACCAGTTTTATGGATTTTATCGCATATATTAACTTATTTTATATTCCCGATGTTTCGAGTACTTTACAGCACCCATGGTCACGGGGGGGACTGAGGTATTTGACGTCCTAATGTCATAGTTAACCACGGTTACCTCCAGATTAAAAAAATCGTCGGGAATATAAAATAAGTTAATATACACGGTAAAATCCGTAAAACTAGTTTTATTTTTAATTCCCGAAGTTTTGAGTGCGGCACCCAAGGTTAACCTGAGATACTTTCAGTATTAATCCAAATTAATAAATAAAAGTTTAATGTTTCTGGGGTTGAATGTTGAGACATCAAACACCCCCAGTCTCCCCCAACCCCTGTGACTGTGGGTGTTGCAAAGCCATCAAAACATCTGGAGTTTAGAATAAGTCCAATTCAATATCACTCACAATATCATCTTAAATTAATGTTATAGTGAAGTTGTATTTCCAGGGTGTATTAATGGACGTAAAAGTTAAAGTTACAGCCTATATATGTCCCACTGCGGGGCACAGGCCTCCTCTCATTTCAGCCCGGCTAGCATGGGCTGGGGATAAAAAAATTATCCCCCGATTATATCCACTGACAAGAGATAAAATTATCTTGTCCTTATGCCAAAGCACGGCAACGAGGAGAAGTATATCGCCGTTTGACATAACGAGTAGACATATATCCCCCGTCCGTAGCATGGAGCCAAATGAAAGATAAAAAATTATGCTTTGGACGTGGGTTTAAGTTTATATTCATACAAAAAATCTATCTAAGTTTATTTCTCATTTTATCTACTATTATATATGCCGGTGTGCCCATGCTCTAAGGGTGTATAAAATTGTCTCCTGCCCATGCTAGCCCTGCTGAGAGGGTTTTTAGGACAAGGAAATATCCTCTGTGCTGCCCCAATGCATGTTGGCGAACTTCACATGTCTGAAATATATATTTTTTTCATATTTATCAAACATGCAGGTTTCCTCACTATGTTTTCCTTCACCGCCAAGCACATGGTAAATCAGCACTTAAAATTGCAATTAACAATTTCATTGGTACCGACGGGGTTGGAACGGGTTGCTCACACAGTGAAATTTACAGCGAGCTCATAGCCCCTGAGCTACCAAGGCTCACGGATTGATGAACATGTGGCTTAATAATTGCATACCGTGATCTTGTGAAGACACAATCCATTGATTTCCAGATATTCCCTTTGCTTATTTTTCGTATTGCTTAAATATAAAGAATACTACCATGCATGTTCGACAACAGCAGAAAATGGTGGATATGAAATTTCTCGTAAACTGATATTTAATATTTACTATTATTTTTATGATACATTATACAAATCTATCTTCAATTGATTTCAATGGGCACTGGTTCCACTTCAATCAGGAGTAAATCATTCTGTAGATAAATATTTTGTATTTAACTACAATGTTTTGAGATACCTAAACTATGAAACAGGAACTTGCCCTACATTATTTTTTGACTTAGACTTTTCTAATGTTTTATATATACAAGTATATATTATATGATTAGCAAAATAAAATAAGTAAAATTTGTTCACATAAACAGAAAAAAACAATTTATTTTATCTTTTTTAAGTCTTTTCCCTTCTAACTGAATTCAACAAGAAATTTTAAAATATTCAATATGTTCAATGTTAGCTGACTTGACCCAAATAAAGAGTAAAATTTCAGTGTTCTCATAAAATATCAATCACATATATTTTTTTAAATATTATATCAATAATAATATAAATTAATGGTATAAAAACAAGTGTAGCATTGGTGCAATACAGACTTAGGATTGAATATGACCTGATGACCTCAACTCACAAGTACATTGTGGGTTGAGGCCATCAGATCATATTCAAGTTGCCTTTCTACAATTGTTGATGTTAATAGAAAACTATTGTATTATATACATACTAGTGATCCGCCCCAGCTTTACATGGGTGATTTCTGAATCTCGACAACAGGACCACCTACCAGGTCTAATTGTGAATCTAAACCACTCAAACACATAGAATTCTTAATCTAAATTGGTCTAGCCATTTGGGAGTTCAGTTACAAACACATACAGAGGAATTATATCTCTACATAGTATAAAACAAAGTCGCTTCCCGCCGTCTGTACGCTTAGATCTTTTAAAGTATGCAACGGATGTTTGATGCGGTATTCATCAATAGACAGAATGATTCAAGGGGAAGTTTTATATGTATAATACATGCATAGTATTTATTATTATAATGCTTCTGTCTGTGTGTATGTGACTGAACTCCTAAATGACTAGACCAATTTTGATGAAATTTTGTGTGTGTGATTAAGTTGATTAGAGAATGGTTTAGATCCACAATTAGACCCGGTGGGTGGCATTGTTGTCGAGATCCAGAAATCAACCGTGCGAAGCCGGGGCGAATCGCTCGTACATACAAAGATGGCATTCATGATTGTAGATAGTCAACTTGGCTCACCCAGCTGGACTAAAGAATAGAATGATTATGAAATACAAGGCAATTATTTAGCATAACAATAAATAAACAATTGAAATAATTTTGAACCTAAAACAGGAGATCTGCAGCAGCGTCTTCCTGATAACAGCTTATAAAAAAAAACTGCGGTTGCCAACCCGCCTGCCAAGCGTGGCAACTATGTAAAACTATATAAAATCCCAAAGGGAGGCCTATGTTTTATTTTAATCTATGTATGTCATACATTAAAATCGGTTCACAATTATTGATGGAGATATTGTGTAACATACATAAGAAAAAAAAACATACAGTCGAATTAATGACCTCCTTTTTTGAAGTCAAAAAAAATTATCCATACTTATGATACTGGGCAGTTAGATGACTGAGCGCTAACCTGCTACCCCTTCTCTGACTGTGTCATTAGTCATTGCGGGTTGCAGGTTTGGCTTAAGATGTTCCTCAGAGCCTCATTTGTTAGTTAGAAGGAACAAATGAGATTGACGCATGTAGAAATGGTTTTTATATTACCATAAATATGTGTCTTTTGCCATGTGGCGTCTAATTCATCTCCCCATTTCATCTCTTAGGTGTCTGAAGTGGTGACTAACCCAAAAGTAAGATTCGATGAATAAATCTTATGGGTTCCCATATATAGTTCCCATATAACCATCTTGTTTACGCAAACATGAAATGTGAGACAGCTTCAAAGGTGGGAAACTACTAGTACTGTGATAGTCCACTACCAAGCCATCCACCGGCCAACATTCTTACTTACTACATACTTCATACATTGATATGACAAATTAAATCCCCCCTCCCCTTCTTCATACTGTGATGATGTCCATACACCCCTTATCCTCTCAGACCAGGCCACATAATTCGTTATGTGACCACTGCATCCTGTGGACAAATATGGAATGCCTATAAAAAAGCTAGCATAGGCTCGTTTCAGAGGGCTTATAGAGCTGGAGTGAGTCCACTGCACTTCTTAAATGCGAGTTAGGACTCCACACAACAAGTATTTTATGGGATACAGATAAATTTCCAGGTCTGGGTGTTAGTTCACTTATGTATAAACGCTGCCACGGTATAGAAGAACAAAGTAAAAAAATCGCATAGTCCCAAAACTTCGCAATTTTATTTTCAATCCTACATAAAACCAAGGCGAGAAAACTAACGTTTACAAATAATAATATAATAAATAACCCATAGTTCATAAAATAAAATAACCTATAGTGCATCTTTCCGTCCGAATACAATCTGGGCATCTTCAAGGCAAGAGTGAAAAGGCTTTTGTTACGCTAAGACAGTGCGATTTACCATCTGAGGCTGCATCACCACTTACCACCAGGTGGGATTGTGGTCAAGGACTGGCTTCTAATAAGTAAAAAAAAAATATTTAGGTTCTCTATGGAACTAACTGGAATACTGCAGTTGAAAGTATTATTATTCTCTCTACCCAAATAGATTTCTGAGCGTCTAAAAGAGCTATTATTATTTTATACTCTGTTCATTTTTGGGTGCGATTTTCAACCGACTTCAAAAAGTAGGAGGTACTCAATTCGACTGTGTTTTTTTGCGTGTTACATCATAACATTTTTCTCGGTGAACCGATTTCGATGATTCTTTTTTTATTTGAAAGCCGGTGCTTCTCATGTGGTCCCATATGAATTGATCAAAATCAAAATTGACCAGTAGTTTTTGAGTTATCCTTAATAATTTATATTGAAGTTGGTTGTACAAAATTTTTAATTTTACCACTTATTTTTACACAACTACTACTATATTTTACCCTTTGTCTAAATTTTGTTGAATGAGGTATAGTAAATCACGTTGGAAGCAAGGCAAATCATTCATGTATACTATCATTAATTATGGCTATCATTCCTCATTATTTTATATATAAGGTTCTACATGGTAGAGCCATGCTGCCGCTATATAATTTACTAGTATAGTATTCCATCTCAGTTCTCAGGGGTGACAAAATATCAGCATTTTGATCTTAATTGAGGATAAATGTAGATGTCTATGGGCCACAGCGTCCATTTACCATCATGTGAACTGTGTGCTTGTTTTTCACCCTTATTCTATTAAAAAAGTATCCCTTTGTAATTACAATATAGAAAAATCCAGACAGAACTTAATTTATTTATTTATTAATTGGATGTACACAACAGTTTATATTCACTTTTATGTAACATAAATACCTAATATATACAAAATTTTGACCTGGAATATAAACCAAAAACGCGTACATACAGTTGCAACATGCATTATACGTAAACATGTCTATGAAAAAAAAAATTTAGTTAAACAATTTTATGATAATTTAGTGACAGTTTTTTTTTAATATAATTAAAGACGATAAAAAATTAATGTGGAGTTGACTTGAAGTAGTGGAACAGTTGAGTGCGAAGTTTATTTATATTATTGTCAAAGACGTCAATGTCCCTACCTGACTCTGTCAAAACCATATCATTATAAGAGCGACACATTCGTGTTAAAGGATTATAAAATTTATTATTCTATAAAAAATTATCCCTTTGTAATTACAACATAGAAAAATACAGACAGGACTTAAATAGCTTCTTCAGTGAAAAACAATGGTCCTTAAAACCCCATATACACGGCCATGGCCCAAATTTGCGTCATTCGTTGACGTCACAGCATTCGATGCAAATGCGCGCGCTGCATTTGAAATTATAATCTCGCGAATGTGTAACGCACGAACTGGCCACTTACATTTATGTACCATTGTTTTGGACTCGACTCGTACTTGTTGTTTTAACAAACTTCCTTATGAACCGAGACGGCGGAAATTTTTAATCCTTTTTAGTTAGTAGTTGTTGCCTGCTTCATTGGTCTAGTGGCCATAAACGCGGTTGCTGATCATAAGGTAATGGGTTCGAAACCCGGGTCGGGCCAAAATCAGTTATCGAGTTTTTCTGTTTAGAATTTTTTTGCAGCAGCCCAGAGTTAGGAAGTTGTCGGTGTTTCACCCCCGGGCCTCGGAAAGCATGTAAAGTCGTAGGTCCTGCGCCTGATCTTTCTCCGGTCGTGTCGGATTATCGACCCATCGGACTATGAGAGTGAGGGAATAGAGAGTGCACTCGTGTTTGCGTATACACTCTGGCATTATAATCCTCTCTTGCACAGATAGCTAGTCTCCGTGGAGACTGACCACCGTGACCGAAACTCGGTCTAGAAGACATTATTCTTCTTCTTATTATTATTATAGCCAAATTTCTAAAAATACATAATTTAAATGTGCGTGTTATACGGTGAAAACTTTTATATGTATAAACGACCAATCGTGAATATGATCATATTCATCATCATCATCATTACAGTTCTTCCGAAATCCACTGTTAAACATAGGCTTCCATAAAGGTATGCCACATAACATGACCACCTGCAGACATCGACTTTCTGCATATCTTACCAGGTCATAACTCCATCTAGTGTGTGCCACCTTTTTTTACATGGGGGAAATATCTACGCATACTCGCATCGCGGGGACAAGGACGGATTATTTTGCATCGAACTATCACAGCCTCTCACGAGTCCACTGCTGAACATATATGTCCCCCAAGGCATACCACAAAGGCAAGGCCTGAGCCATCTGCATTCACTGACTTTCTGCATTTCTTACATCTCTCATTAGGTCGTCATTACATCTAATGAGGCGCCGTCATACACTTCGCTAACCAGTAAGTGGCTGCAACTTGAGAACCTTTCTTAGTTGTCAGTTCTTCGAGCTATATAACAATTATTAAAAGATGTTAAAAATAAAGCAATATTTAAATGTCTTATGGCCGAATATTAAAACGCTACTCAATTTTAAGATGTCGTAAGTCTCGTTTGTACCACAGTCACTTTGACTTAGTGATAGAGACAGCACGAGACTTAACGGCGTCTTAAAATTGAGTAGCGTTTGAATATTTGTGCATTTGTGTCATGTTTGAAAATACATAAATCTAAAAATTCTTTTCAAACCCATGAGACCATTTTAAGGCTTTATTATATTATGTTTTTCCATATTTACTCATAAACTTTGTTTACGTAAAATATTAAGTAATCTATTTCTGCTCTTTCACCTCGGGAATGTCTTGCTTTGTTAAAATAGTAGTTAATATATCGCATAACTTTAACAAACGTCCCATTGTTTCGTTAAGCTTTTGTTTAACATTCATACAGGTCCACATTCATCTCATTCGCTTATATCATAATATTTATAGGGCAGTTTTGCTCTGATATTTAAAGGAGATATCTATGAAATATTTATAATTTCATTTGTTAAATTTAAATAAACGATGTTTTCTTAAAAACATTTTTTTTAAATTTGTACATAGCTTCACATCTGTAATCCCCGAGGCAGTAGGCAGAGTCCAAAGCAGTAAGCTACTTGGACCATGTTTGACCGAAAAATACGGGTTTACATGAAAAATTATGAAATAAGTGATAGATGGATAGCTAATCGCATACACAATCACAAACCCAATATCCCATTAGTCTTCTTTTACTAAAATGCTAGGTAAGTCTAGCGAGACGTAAGTAGTAACACATTTGGCACATTCCTTTTTGTTTGAAATACCACTTAACATGGGATCTATATTATGTCCCAGACTCCCAGACAGATATATGAAAATTTTACCCTTGATTGACTACTAAAAGTAAAGTTACAGCCTATATACGTCCCACAGCTGGGCACCGGCTTCCTCCCATCTCTGAGAGGGTTTTAGGGCTAGAAAATAACAATTTTTATAAATTCTTGTTACAGAAATGTACACACATATATATATTATAATAATATAATGCATCAAATAATTAAAAAGCGACAGTAGCTTAATGGCAGGGTGCGGAAGTTCGATAGGTCTCAAAAGGTTGTGGGTTCGAATCCGCCATTCGACTACTGTTGAATTCGAACACAAGCATTTTAAGCTTACCAGGAGTGGTTAAAGGGAATTACTAGTATTTTAAAAAATACACTCAATATTACTTTGAAGTTCTATCCACAGTCGAATGTGTTAAATGTGAATACTGCAAAGCTGCCCTTAATCATGCTTCCTTCATCCGCATACTCTCATCATCATTTCAGGCGACAGCTTATTCAGAGATTCGTACTCGGTGACGGTGATGAACACGGATCTGTCTCGGAAGTGCGGGCTGGGCGGTGCGGACTGTGCGGTGTCGCTGGCGGGCGCAGGGCTCCTGGTGGCGAAGCCCCGGCTCTCGCGGCGCTGCTGCCGTGGAAGCACCTCACAGATGCACGGCTTTCGGACGCCGGCTGCGATAAGAACACTTGTATTCTTTCGCTCGATAGGTTGGTTGCAGCTAGCTAGGTTATTGTATATTTTTTATAAAACTGAAATTACTAATAAATTTCGGTAAGTTTATTAGTAATTTCTACTGCTATTTTACAGTAAAATAGCAGCTCAATGTTGGTGGTGAGTGTAGGAACTGGAGACCCTTTTTACTGGGAACGAGATATACCATCTTAATTCTCAGGATGACAACGCATCTGCATTTAAATTCTTAATTGAGGACAAATGTCTATGGGCCACAGCATCTACTTACCATCAGGTGGACTGTGTGCTTGTTTGTCACCCTTGTTCTATTAAAAACCTGATGGTAAGTGGCTACTGCAGTCCATGGACACCTGCGGCCTCCTTATTTTTCTAAAATAAAAAAAGGCTACAGGTACGTTGTCACCTTTGAGGACTAAGATGGAATGCCTCGCAATGTGTAATTATAATGGCTCTAAATACCCTACACACCGAAATGCTTGGCAGCGGAATTAGGTAAAAGGAGGGAAGGGAAGACAAGGAATCCTGTAACTAGTACATAGTAAATTATACACACACGAAAATATCTCGTATTGTAGCAATTATAACAATGGCCTCATTGACGCAGTGTTGACTATAGCGTCACTTCAGTAATACAACAGGAATTTTGCAGGGTAATAATAATGTGTGGTGTTGATGAAAAAGAAACTAGGGAATGTCTTTCGTCCTTGTCTTATTAAAGGTGATGCTTGTGCATTCGAATCGGTGGCGGACTTCGATAACCAGAGCCCGCAAATTTCACGCAAAATACGCGCTTTCTTTCTTTCTTTTCCTTTTTGTGGCGGTTTGGTAAAATTCGCCAATGACGTATTGAGTGGAAGATGAAAGCTTAGGAGTTTAATTAAAATAAGAGTCTGTGATATTACAAGGATTTTTTTTATTTTAAAAACATTACCCGCACACTAGGATTTTCTCCTGTATTGTGGAGGCAGTTTACAAATATAAATTGCACGAGGACAAACATCCAGACCCGGAACAATTATTTGTAGGCCATACAAATACTTGTTCCGTGCGGGATTCGAACCCGCGGCCCCAGCGCAACAACTCATTGCTAAGCCACCGCGCTACGGAGCCGTCCCATTTTACAATTTAGTTTTCCTCCTAGAATTTTGACAAATCTATCTGTTGAATTACCTAGAACAAATGACAAACACATGTGTTAGAATCTTATTAGTGTGTGAGAAGTGACAAGGATTTAAAGTTTCATGTTATTAGTATTAATAAAATCACATAAAATATACACAAAAGGAGTACTTGTGTTAATGTTTTAATGTTGTTAATGTTGTTAATGTTTGAGTTAATTTTGCTTTGGATAAATTAAGACGCAGCAATCAAATTTTGGGTTACGAGCTAGATCTAAGTCGCTTTGTGCGCAAGTTGTTCACATCATCACCATTATTTCTCGCATCATCACCATTATTTTCAATCTTATCATCATTTACATCATGCTTGACAGTTTTTCTCTTCTATTTTAGTTTTCCTCTGTCACTCTAAAACAAGTGGCAAAATTAAAAATTTTGTACAACCGACTTCAATACAAATTAAATGAGAACATTATCAATGTAGTCGAAGTCAATTAAATATGCATTATTAAGGATAAATCAAAAACTATTGGTCAGATCTTGATCAAATTTATATGGGATCACATGAGAAGCACTAGGTTTTTAAATAAAAAAAGAATAATCGAAATCGGTTCGCCTAGAAAAAAGTTCTGAGGTAACACACATTAAAAAAATACAGTCGAATTGTGTTTTTTTTGATGTCGGCGTATAATTACCGCTGGCTTAGTAACTTGGTATTGAATAATCTCCTTTCAGTCTAAATTAATCTATGAGATTAAATCGGTTCACCTATTCAGTTTAATAATTTTGTTTTCCAATTCTGACACTGTTTGTAAACATAGTAGATTTTATTTGTAGTAGAGCGTAGAGTTTATATATTTTGATTGTAGCATGAATGAGTCGGCTCGACCGAGGAAAACCCACACTCTCACAGAATACCCGCGTAAAATAGCATCTTAATGCAGTGTTTCGTATATTGACTCTAGAGAACCAGAGACCCTTTTTATTGGACACGAGGCATTCCATCTTAGTCCTCAGGTGTGACAACGCATATGCATTATTCTTAATCGAGTATGTGTGTCGTTTGTCACCCTTATTCTATATCAAACAATTATCCTGTACAAAATTGCGTTCCACAAGATATCGTTCAAATTGGGCTTTGAACCCTGAAATACTGATGATAATTGTCCTGACAATGTATTTGGTGGGTAGTTGTGAAAAAGTCAACAGCTGATTTGATAGCTCCAGTTTATTTATTCAATTAAAAATATTTTAAAATCAAATTTAAGTTAAATTACATTCAAATCAGTGAGTTACACATTTTAGTTTACATTAATATTATAAACATATGTGTTTAAACAAGATTTAAGAACATACTTGCATCACCCTACAGCTCAACTTAGCTTACAAGTGAATATCTATATACACGTTTGAAGTAATTATCACATAATGGCAAATGTCACTAAGGTTGATCTGATGCAGAAGGAACTTGAAGTTAGCTGGATGCAAAAGATGACAGAGTTTGAAAAATGCTTGAAAGCTGCATTAGTCCCATCCAATCCAACTTTGGTCCAGCTAAGTGAGGAATTTTATGCTTTTAAAGACCTAGTGAGTAACATGTTTAGTCTTCTGCAGCAACAATTTCAAAGGTATACTAATGCAGTTGATGAAATAGATATGCGACAAAGGCGTGAGGTGCTTCTTTTAATGTTATTCCTGAGAGCCTGGATTAAATGAGGAACAAGAGGTACTTGCACTTATTAATAATAAAATGGGCCTTTCACATATGAGCAAGTCTTCTTGAAACGCTGCCATCGATTGGGAACTCCGAAGTGATCGGGTAAGAGCTGTACTTGTCCATTTTCATAATCATGATACTAAATCCGAAGTCTAGAGATCTACTAAATTAAAGAATACATCATACACGGTATCGGAGTTTCTTACTAAAATGCAATTTCGGCAAGAAGAATGTTTGGACTCTTGATGGAACCATAAACATTAAACTTCCTGAATTTAATAAAATCCGCATAAAAATTTCCAGTGAGAAAGAGTTTGATATCCTTCTTACTAAATGGCCCCAGCCTAGTTCCCCGTCTGACACTGCGCAGTAAGGCCCATTAGAACCCAGTTGTCAGCAAGATGGGGCGAGGCGTAAACAAGTCATCCAGGCGGTTCAAAGTGTGGAAAGCAAGAAGACACGTCGTGTGGTGCCCAAAAAATAATTCCACTGTCGTCGGCAGTTTGTGTATTGTATCTTTGTATCTTCGATTCTTAAGTTAATTTTTTTCTTCTTTTTTTTTGGTTGTTTTGTTGTTTGTTGTCATTATCAGTTATCATTAGTTGAATGTAGTTAACAAGTTCTACTTTAAAGGGCAGTATACAATATGCAATAATGTAATAACGTTTATGTCAACAAAAGGTGCATAACTGAAGATCTGACAGCACAAAGAGTGTATTTTTTTTTACAACTGGCTTTACGGCTCTGGGCATCTGGGTTCTGGCCCTTCTGAGCCTGAAGTTACAATGTATAATAATTATCCTTCATAGTACACTGCTTCACAATAATATTAATCTTGTATGTCGAAACTTAATAATCCACTTAATATTAATCTTGTATGTCGAAACTTAATAATTTTGTATTCCTTTTTGTATTGTACCTACTTGCTGCATTGTTAGCAACTTTTTTTTTGTGTCACACTAAAAAAACACTTTAAGGTTTTTTTTTGCAATACTGTTTACAACTGGTTAATTTCGTTGTTAAATAATATCCATTCAATTATCTTGTTAATTTAGTCACTAAACTAACTAGATTAACCTTCAAATTTTAGTGGTCTTGTTTTGCTTGATCAAGTAGTCTTAGTTTGTGTTGATTACCTTTTCTTATTATTATTATCATTGTATATTTTATTCATTATGCTTTTTGCAATCAATCAATTGTTGGGTGATATATATGAATTGAGTCGTATTTTTTAGTTAGTTTAAGTAATTTATAATCTGTGTTATATAAGTATTTTATAACATATTCTTCTATATTTATCATATATTATTATTAATGTTAGTTACGTCGGATGATGAATCTTTTTATTCTGCACGTGATTCAGATGTCTCGTTCGAGTCTTGTAATCATACTAATAGCTTGCCCTCTCTCCGTGATGAGCTTATTAATTTACTTACTCCTTGTAAAAAAAATCTTAATGTATGTCATGTTAATGCTCAGAGCATACCGGTCACATTTTATTTTGAAGAAGTTTTTTCTATAGATTGTGTTCATGCAATCTTAGTATCAGAAAGTTGGCTAAGGCCATCATTAACCCTTATGCTGCCGTGTCAGTCACTTTGCACGGAGTACTGCATTTAAAGGGTGACTGACGGCAGTGTATGTGTTAATGTCCAGCTTGTATCCTCTAAATAACTTTGTTCTTGTGCGTAATGACCGGACTGAAAAAGGAGGTGGAGGTGTCGCCATATACCTGAGAGCAAATATTCCTTATAACATAATTTTAGCTTCACCATCTCCTTATTCTGCCTCATTGGAGTTTCTGTTTCAGGAAATCGATATCAAAGGTATACTGTCCACCTGCTATTAACTTTTTCAACGCTTTTGAAAGCGTTCTTTCTACCATTTCATCTGAGTACACGCACTGCATAATAATGGGTGATTTCAATACTGATTTGTTGAGAAATTCTTCTCGTTCTCAAAAATTTCGGTCAGTCATAGAGTTAGTCGATCTCCACATTCTCCCCTTAGAGGCAATTCACCGCAACTTTGACACTGATGACTCAAGGATTGTTCATATTATCATGGCTTCTCCCGATTATGTTATTAAGCACGGACAACTATCGGCTCCTGCTTTTTCACGACATGACCTTACTTATATATCATATAAGCTTGTTTCTCCTAAGCACAATCCCGCAGTACTATATATTCGTAATTTCGCTAAAATGGATTCTGATAAACTTAAAAGTGACGCATATCGTATGGACTTAACCTCTGTTTTTAAATCAACTTCTATTGACGATAAAGTCTCCATACTTAATAATATAGTTCTTAGTCTGTATAACAATCATGCTCCTAAACATCAAGTAAGAGTAGAGCGTCCACCAGCCCCGTGGATGACTAGGGCCGTAAAGGTGTCAATGACCAGGCGAGATCGAGCATTTGTGAAATTTAAGAAGCATCGTACTCATTGATTGCTACAAAATGCTAAGAAACAGATGCAATCAGATGGTACGAAATGCTAAGCGCCGTTATATCGATAGTAATATTACAAATTCTTCGATGTGTGGAAATTTCTGAAAACACTAGGTATTAGTAAGGCCGTTACATCTGATCATGGTCCATCAATCACTCTGGATGAAATAAATTCAATCATTTTATCTCTACTTCTCCTTTCGATCCCACAGTTCGTTCTACAACAATAGTTTCCATTCAATCCATGCCTTCTCCTCCTATTCCTTTTTTTCACTTTTCACCTGTGACTGTGGATGAGATCCAGAAATCAGTATTAGCTATTAAATCCAAGGATGTGGGTTGCGATGAGGTTAGTAAGGTTATGATATCCATGATCCTTGAGTGCCTTTTACCTACAATCACACATATCGTAAACTATTCCCTTGACTCAGGCCAATATCCTACTCAGTGGAAGAAAGCATTTGTGCGATCACTTCCTAAAATACCTAATCCCTCATTACCAACCCATTTTCGCCCAATTTCAATTTTGCCATACCTATCTAAAATTCTGGAAGCCTGTGTTCACAAGCAAATATCTATGTTCATAACCAAACATAACCTGCTGAATAAATATCAGTCAGGCTTTCGCGCAGGTCACAGTACTACCACTGCCTTGATAAAAGTCACAGATGACATTCGAATGGGAATGGATGAGCAGAAGCTTACAGTGGTAGTGCTTGTTGATTTTTCAAATGCTTTTAACACAGTCGACCACTATCCTTATAGCCTTCCTAGCTAATCTTAGATTCTGAATCCCAGCTTTGAATGGTTTTCATCCTATCTTCGCGGCCGCCAGCAATCAGTTCGATTAGGACAAGAGTCCTCAACATGGGCTGACATTGAAACAGGCGTGCCGCAAGGCGGAATACTTTCTCCTATGATGTTTTCTCTATTTATAAATTCTATCACTTCAGTTCAACTGTTCGTACCATCTGTATGCAGATGATCTTCAGCTCATATGTGCAATCTAGTGTTAATGACCTTAACGATAATATTAACAAAATCAACCACAACCTTGATGCCATAAGAGATTGGTCGTACAGACATGGTGTTTCGGTTAACCCTTCCAAATGTAAAGGAATGGTTATAGGTAAGCAGAATATTAGCCAAGATTAGTAACGATGATCTTTCTTAAAAATCTTGGCTTACATATGGACCATACCTTAAGCTTGGGAGTTCGTTGCTGAAATAAGCTGTAAAGTTACTGCCACCTTACGTTCTCCTTGCTGTCTCAAATACTTTCTGCCTTTTAAAACTAAACTTCTACTTATCCAGACTTTGATATTATCCATTATTGAGTATGCGGATGTGTGTTACCCAGATCTATCTCAATATCTTCTCGATAAGTTGGAGCGCCTTCTCAACAATTGCATCAGGTTCATTTTCGGCTTACGTAAGTATGACCAGGTTTCCCAGTACCGTTCTAAGCTTAAATGGCTTTCTATTCTTCTATTCTATTCTAATTTTACAAGTACTATATTCAATTTTAAATGACCTAAATTCTCCTTCTTATCTTAAGGATAACTTTCAGTACCAATATTCTACTCATGATAGAGTTCCCCGTTCCCAAAATAGTCTTAAAATTCGTATTCCACCACATAAGAGTGGTTTCTTTAATTCCTCTTTACTGTGCAGTCCATACTGCTCTGGAATGCCCTGCCTGTTCATATCCAAAAACAGTAACAAACATTATTTTAAAAGACTAGTTCGAGAATTCTTTAACAGGAATAATAAAGATTTTGTATATATAAGTATCCGTTTATATATTTACTATTCATTCTTTCTTTATTACAAAGTAGATATTAAGTTTGTATATTTTAAAAATATTTTATTTATTTGCATTTTGTTGTAAGATAAGATAAGATTTTGTTGTAATCTTTTACTTGTTTATTAAATTATGGAGTGGTTGTTACACCTGCCACAGCTTCTCAAATCATCCAGGGTTGACTGGTAGAGAATGCCACAAGGCATTAAGTCCGCCCTTTATATCCCTTATTATAAGGTAGATGTAAAAAAGATTAAATAAATAAATAAGTGTACCGCGTAAAATGAAGCAACAATTGTAGCTAATGCAGTTATTTATTTTCCTCAGCCAAAATTAACTAAATACCTAATTAACTAATCACGTTGTTTTTACGGGTTTTCCGTGAGACAACAATTAGTGCAATCACAATTGTGGCTACAAATATGACGTAAATTGACTTGTAAATATTTTATTATATTTCCATTTATATTAACAGTGAATAAAGCATTAAGAGGGCATAGTTTGATAATATGCATCGTTTATTTAATCTTGTTCTTAATTATTAACGATCTTAATAGGTGAAAATTAATAAATTGATGTTTATTTAATAGACTTTCATTAAAGCGGGACAGTGGTGTGGAACAACGTATGATAAAATAATTTAATAGAACTGCATACGTTCAAATATTAAGGTACTAGCCGATACCCGGCGTGTGCTATTACGCCAAATAAAGAAATACATTTTGTTTATTTGTTGGAAAAAAAGGAAATTTTGGACATCATCAAAGAAGTAGTATGATCCGTGTTATTTTTTCCAGCGGTTTCAAACACGGCAGTGGAATGATGAAAATGTGGACGCCGATGGCGAGCGAGCTGGTGTCGAACGTTCGCGACGCGCTGCAGTTGCACGACAAGCGCGACAATAAGTTCGACAACATGTTCGGCAACACGCTCGGCAACTCCCGCGACAACAAGCTCAGCCGTAGCGATGGCGATCTCAGCACGCACAAGACTGACGACTCAGGTATCTTTACCACGTGTATGATATGTTCAACTGACACATGCTATGTTGTGGCGGTGTAAGAAAATCCACTCTCTCATATCATCCCGTGGGTGTCGTAAGAGGCGACAGAGGAAACAAAGCAGGAGATGGGCAGCAGCGTCTTCTTAATAACGATTAAAAAAAAAAAAACACTGTGGTTGACAACCCGCCTGCCAATCGCGACAACTATGAAAAATATCCCCTCCTATGAGGCAATTTATGACGGCTCCGTGGCGCAGTGGCTTAGCAATGGGTTGCAGCGCAAAGGGCCGCAGGTTCGAATTCCGCACGGAACAAGTATTTGTATAGCCTACAAATAATTGTTCTGGGTCTGGATGTTTGTCCTTGTGAAATTTATGTATATAAACTGCCCCCACGATACTGGAGAAAATCCTAGTGTGGGGTAAGGTTTTTATAAAAAATCTATAGGGGAGATAGGCTTATAGATATATAACTTACAAATAAATTTGTCGGTACGATACGCGCGCCACCTATTGTAAATTAGTAATTGCCCATAACCTTCGCGCAAGTGCAAGCAATAAGTTGACAAAGTTTCACCGCAATCTGATGAACGGTATGGCAGCGCATAAAATACGATCAAACAAAAATTAATTTTTATGTATTAGATTTTTCTTTTTCGTTTGTTGTTATGGTAGAAATGTTTTCCAGATGAAGTTCGTCGCAGCAGCTGGTACAGCGGCCCGTCGGAAGTATCATTGGACGACACTGATCTCATCATGTCCAAGGTTTGTTCTTACCTGTCTGAGACATTATCATTTTACTAGCTATGTAATCTATACTCTATACATTATAAACTTGAAGTGTCTGTTTGTAATATCGAAAAACTGCCTAATTTTAAGATAAGGGTTTTTTTTTGCATGTCATTAATACTTATTTAATCATTTTTTAAATTTTTGTCTGTCTGTGTGTCCGGGCTAATGTTCGGAATGACTGAACTGATTGTTATGAAACTTGACCAGTAGATAAAAAGCTATGCCAGGAGTGAGCTAGGCTATACTTAAACCGAAAATCTTGGTACTTTTTCTGAGGAAGTAAAGTCTATAAAGGAAATGGTTGTTGATGAGTAACTTAAAAAATCTAAACGATTAAATAAATAACATTAATAGATACCACCCAGGCGAAGCCAGGGCGGTTTCTATTCGAGAGGGTTATACCGCTTCTGGTCTTACGACATGCACGGGACAAGAGGGGGTGCTTTTTACGTGGTACAGCCATGCCGCAGATATATTATGGTATAGCACGAATGGGTCAGCTCGGCCAGGGAAGAACCACGCTCTCACAGAATACCAGCGTAAAATAGCTGCTTGATGCTCCTGTGTTTCTTATGGTGAGTGTACAGAACTGGAGACCCTTTTACTGGAAACGAGGCATTCCATCTTAGTCCTCAGGAGGTGACAACGTCTATGGACCACAGCATCCACTTACCATCATGTGGACTGTGTGCTCGCTTGTCACCCTTATTATAATGTAGCCATGATACGGCAAATATGTATGCATGCTTTGCAGTGTTTACTAAGTATAGCATAGCAAGTAATAGTCTTAGTAATCTATATAAATAAATAAAATTGAAGTGTCTGTTTGTAATGTCAAAATAACAGCTTTTTACTAAATGCATATGAAATTATATACGGTACTTATAACAAAAAAAAAAACAATTTTTAAAATTATGTCTGTCTGTTTGATTCGGCTAATCTCCGAAACGACTAGACCGATTTTGACGGTACTTTAATTGGCAGATAGCTGATGTTATATGGAGTAACTTAGGATACTTTTATTTTAGAAAAAGAATTAGGGTTCCGCGCAAAAATTAAAACCATTGAAATCCAATCTTCAATCAAAATAATAAATAACACGCGTCCGAAGTCGCGGGGAACAGCTAGTATGCCTGGGCACTTTGTCTTTTTTAGGTAAAGTTAAGTTTATGTAAAATGTTTGTTAATGAATGTTTGTGCTGAAATAAAGAAAAACATAAATAAAATAAAACCCTAGCGTTGTGTTTCAGGAAGCGCATCGCATTGGCAGCGGCACGCTGGCTTTGAGGGCCCGGGCACTTCTGCATCTCGCTCCCTTCGGAACGTACAACGACAGGTGATTTTGACTTTTATTACTAAGAGTAAACAATCTAAAATCACCTGGCAGTATATTGTATACGCTACAGATTTCAATGATAATGGAATTTACATTATTATTTATTTACCGTGTAGTGGCGGTGTAAGAATATTATCCACTATCCCATATCTTCCCGTGGGTGTCGTAAGAGGCGACAGAGGACAAATCAGGAGATAGGCAGCAGCGTCTTCATCAGTCTTGCTACCTGCTTGATATAATCGCGCGGAATCTCGGGTTATAGACGCAGTCAGGGCTAGCGCGTGTTAGTCGAGCGACGTACAAGTGGATTTCAAAGTTTTTTTTAACACTGTTTACGTAAATAGATTTTTTGTAAATACTTGTATACAGGGTTATTTTGCAATAACCGGCCAAATTTGCAGAGATGGTTCAGAATGGGTAATATAGGCAAATGGTGAAGAAAAATTAATTTAAAAAATCTCAAACATTCTGTGCTTTTTATCTTTTAAATTCAAAATGCGTGATAATGCATTATTTTAAATGATTTTACTGCGCACGCACACATTCGTAAGGGTCGATCGCTTGGCAAAAACGTTGTTGCCCATAAATCACATTCAATTTGGGATAATTTCAAATAAAATTAGAAGCCTTATTTACTCGTATTTTCAAAAACTGCAATAACGGTATATCATTATTTATATATTTGAACTTTTTAAAATTTGGCTACTCTTTGAAAAATAACCCTGTATATATTTTAGTTTATTGTTTAGTATATTTATTTAGTTATAGGATAAAATAGTTGTATAAGTTTTAGTGTAATTTATATGTATATTATAGATAATACATTCATTATCAATTTTGAACACATAACAATAAAATACCAGCAAATAATTTACTGAAATTATTAACGAATATTAATTTTATCACTCCAAATTATATGTCAGATTTAGAGTTCTTTTCCATTCTTAAATTTAATAAATGTTATTTTAGAGACTAAAAAATATAACTAAAATATAATTAAAAGGTACTATACGTACTGTATTTGTTTATTCGTGTTGAAAGCCTTTGGTAACCACGGAATATCGTCCGTGACGTAGGAAGGGGAAAAGATGCAAGTCCATACGGACACTCGCGCGCAGCGATAACATTTAATTTAGCTTGCGTGCGTGATTTCATCATTCATCATTACAGCCCTTCACAAGTCCACTGATGGACATAGGCCTCCCCCAAGGAATGCCATAAATCACGGTCCCGAGCCACCTGCATCCATTGACTTCCTGCATGGCTTACCAGATCGTCACTCCATCTAGTGGGGGGGACGCCCTACACTTCGCTTACCGGTACGAGGCTGCCACTCTAGAACCTTTCTTCCCCATCGGTTGTCGGTTCTTCGAGCTATATGGCCGGCCCATTGCCACTTCGGCATACTAATTCTTTGGGCTATGTCGGTTACTCTGGTTCTACTGCGGATATCCTCGTTTTTAAGTCTATCACGCAGAGAGACGCCGAGCATAGCCCTCTCCATAGCTCACTGAGCGATGTTGAGCTTCCTCATACGGCCAGCAGTGAAAGACTGGCAACACGCACTGGTTGTATAATCTAGTTTTAAGGTTTTGAGGTATGTCTGACGAGAAGATGTGTCGTAATCTCCCGAACGCTGCCCAGCCGAGTTGAATCCGTCGATTGACCTCTCGGTCAAAGTTGGACTTATCTAGTCGGACTAGTTGTCCCAGGTAAACATATTCGTCAACAACTTCGAGCTTAGTGCTCCCAACAACTACCGGCATAGGTGTGACATGGACATTAAACATGATTTTTGTTTTGTCCATGTTCATCTTGAGACCTATCCGTTGGGTGGCACTATTGAGGTCATTGAGCTCGAGTGCTTAGGTCCTCCAGCGATTCTGCCATAAGGACTATATCGTCGGCAAATCGAAGGTGAGTGATGTACTCGCCATTGACGTTAATACCGAATTCTTTCCAGTCCAGTAGCTTGAAAACGTCTTCCAACGCAGCGGTGAAGAGTTTCGGGGATATTACGTCACCCTGTCTTACACCTCTCTGCAGTTGGATAGGTTTCGTACTCTGGTTCTGTACTCGGATAGCCATCGTAGCCCTACTGTACAAACACTTCAGCACCTCGATATACCGGCAGTCCACTTGGCACCGCTGAAGGGACTGCAGCACCGCCCAAATTTCGACGGAATCAAAGGCTTTCTCATAGTCCACATACACAAGACAAAGTGGCTGTACTCTTCGGTCTTCTGTACAATTTGCCGAAGGGTATGTATGTGGTCTATGGTACTAAAGCCTTTTCGGAAACCGGCTTGTTCGGGAGGCTGGAAGTCGTCGAGTCTGCGTGCGAGACGATTCGTAATGACTCTCGAAAACAGCACGTAGACGCGGCTCAGAAGGGAAATCGGTCTATAGTTCTTCAAGAGAGCGTTGTCGCCTTTCTTAAAGAACAAGACCACCGCACTTCTGCTCCACGCCTCCGGAGTAGTGCCACCATGGAGGACGGAATTAAAGAGCCACCCGCTTTCAGAAGCTCCGCTGTAATTCCATCCTCGCCCGGGGACTTGCCGTTTTTAAGGTGCTGGAAAGCCATTCTAATCTCGCGCAGACTGACATACGGGATATCATCGGAATAGTGTCGGATACGACTTGCTCTTGGATCGTTACTCACACTTGCGTGTGGCTCCAACGATGATGTATACAGCTGCCCATAGAACCTCTCAATCTCACTCAAAATCTCAGGTTTTCCGGAAACGATGCTGCCACATTCGGTCTTCAGCTTCGACAGTTGGCTCTTTCTGGCAGACAGATCTCTGGCAAAGACTTTGGAGCCCTGGTTCCGCTCGATCGCTTCTTCAATACGAGCAGTATTAAAGTTGCGTAAGTCCCGCCGCATGCATTTGGAAATCTGTCTGTTCAGTTGCCTGTATGCTATCAAATCTACTGAAGACTGCAGCTTCATTTCCCGTCTAACCATTATATTCCATGAGATTAAGAGTGTGATCGGAGAGTTTTTGTGTTCTTCTGCGGCGGGTATTGCAAAAATAACTCCGACCGCATGGACAGTTTCCACGAGCTTGTCAATCATATCGTCAACTACATTGCAATCTTCTAAGCACTGAAAACGATTTTGTAACTCGAGCTGAAAGGTTTCGGGACTTTGGATTAGAGCACGAGGGGGACGGAGCGTTGACTTCATTAGACGACACCTCTCCAACTTAACGTTTAGGTTCAGTGTGTGCCTCTAACCATTCGGTGATCGCTACCAGTTTTCACCCTCGCGATCACTGAGATATCACTGAACAGTTGCCGTCTAGTCGTCATAATGAAGTCAATCTCATTTTTTGTCGAACCGTCGGGGCTCGACCAGGTCCACTTCCTGTGGGGCCGCTTCTGGAAGAAAGAGTTCATCATAAAGAGTCCCTCTTTCTCCATAAAGTCGGCCAGCTGCTGGCCCCTTGGGTTCCGTTGCCCTATTCCGAATTTCCCTACTTTCAGCTCACCATTCTCTCTTGTGCCTAGTTTTGCGTTGAAGTCTCCCATTAACACCGTATAGTGGGTTTTGGAGGAATGCATGGATATCCTCATACATTTCATGCGTGCGTGATTTATCTAATTAATAATAATTATGCAGGATCTTAAAACGTTGGCAAGTAGCCAACATCAAAGAAGTGCAACTTCTGTACGTAGTACTATTATTTGTTCTGTGCTTATGGCACTTTCTTGGATATCCCTACAGCAGTGGATTTAAAAGACTGAATGTAATGATATGTTTCTCAAATCGTTTCAATTCACTTTTACATTGTTTCAAGCGCGTCGGACCGTCGTTCAGTGGCGTCGATTGCGTCGGGAGTATACGAGGAGATCTCGGAGGAGCCGCCGCGCACCTGCAGTGAGGTGCAGACGCTGGAGAACCTGGAGAAGTTGGAGCAGCTGGAGAAGTTGGAGCAGCTGGAGAAGCTGGAACAGCTGGAGGAGCCTACGTACGAGTCTGTGGCAGAGTGCATCTACGCCACAGTGCGGAGACACAGAAGATGCCCACCACCGCCATTACCACCGCGACAGCAGTTCGGGTGATTCTTCTTTTTCATGAACCCTCCATAATTATTAAGCCCAGGTTGGCAGGCAGACACATTTTAGACACGAAATTAACGCGCGAGAATTGATACTAACTTTAATAGTGTATAAAGTTAAAATTACAGCCTATGCATACAGCCTTCTGAGAGAGTTTTAGGGCAAGGAAGTGTCCGCCACGCTCCTCCACTGCGTGTTGGAGAACTTCATATGTCTTCGAACTATTTTTTATTTTTCAGACATGCACGTTTCCGCACGATATTTTCCTTCACCACCGAGCACGTGGTAAATCAGCACTTAAAATTGCAATTAACAATTTCATTGTTGCCGGCGGAAATCGAACCCGAGTTGCTCGCGTACTGTGAAACTTACAGCAAGCGCTAAGTCCCTGAACTACCACGGCTTTTTACTTTATATAACTTTAAGAGCATAATATGCTCGGATAAAATATGCGCATACATGAAATACTCAATTAAAATTCTTAATAGAATGGTTGTTCATAATACTTTATATTATTAGAGATAAAAAATTATAACTTTATCGCCGGAATAAAAACTTTGACGTTCGAGTTCTCGTTCTAACGATATAACATTTTTCGATAGTATGAAAGGCATGTTATTCAATTAGATTCTTCATCGGCTACATTTTTATTTAGATCTCTTATTTTTATATTTATAGACCGAAATGACTCGTTATAACACCATATACATAATATTTTTCAATATTATGAAAGGCATATGTTGTTCAGTTAGATTCTTCATCGGCTACATTTTTATTTAGATCTCTTATTTTTATATTTATAGACTGAATGACTCGTTATAACACCATACATAATACTTTTCAATATTATGAAAGGCATATGTTGTTCAGTTAGATTTTTATCGGCTACATTTTTATTTAGATCTCTTATTTTCATATTTATAGACCGAAATGACTAAGATAACCATATACATAATATTTTTCAATATTATGAAAGGCATATGTTGTTCAGTTAGATTCTTCATCGGCTACATTTTTATTTAGATCTCTTATTTTTATATTTATAGACCGAAATGACTCGTTATAACACCATATACATAATATTTTTCAATATTATGAAAGGCATATGTTGTTCAGTTAGATTCTTTATCGGCTACATTTTTATTTAGATCTCTTATTTTTATATTTATAGACCGAAATGACTCGTTATAACACCATATACATAATATTTTTCAATATTATGAAAGGCATATGTTGTTCAGTTAGATTCTTCATCGGCTACATTTTTATTTAGATCTCTTATTTTCATATTTATGGACCTTATGCTAACTAGTATGTAGTATGACTTAGTTTAGACAAACCGCTAACTACACGTAACTAGCTACAAATTTTAATTTAAATCAAAATGATGATGTAGTGGGTTATGTTAAAAATAATCTGAAGGCATATAATATGAAAGTGGTGAAATTGGATCATGCATCCTGTATACAGATAAATATTTTCGACCAGACAGTTTTATGTATTTATCGTTCTCCGTCGAATCCGAATGCGATAAACTTTATCGACTCTATTAGTATTTACTTGGACACAAAAAAGTTACATCGTAACATAATAGTAACGGGCTATATTAACCTAAACCTAATTCATAAGCAAAATGAAGGATCAAGTGAAACTAATAATAGGTTAATTATTTGGATATGTTTCATGGATTATGTACTCATGGAATACTAGTCAGATCAGGACTTCAGCAGGCCACGGAATTGGCCTCCTCCCAATCCACCTGTTTGGGTATTAGCTATTTAGCCACTCGTACAGATAAGACAGCCGTCATGCTGATAAATCAAATTACTTTTAATTTCTTCTAGAACATTACTAATAAGTTTTCATCACATCGTAACATAATAGTAACGGGCTATATTAACCTAAACCTAATTCCTTAGCAAAATGAAGGATCAAGTGAAACTAATAATAGGGTTAATTATTTGGATGTTTCATGGATTATGTACTCATGGAATATAGGTAGGTCACTCTCTACCGACTAGAGGCGGTAGCCATTTGGACTATTTTATGTTAAAATTAGACAAAATACAATTTTCTTCGCATATAACCATCTTGAATACTTTGATTTTTGTTTTTTACTTTGAACGTTTGAAGTTTTGACTTTGAATTACTTGAAAGCTGTTCAATAAATTACCAGATGACATTAAAACTGCAATAACATGAAATTGTTTAACCACCAGGCGTCGACATTAAACACCACCAACTTAGTCAGATCTATGGTCAAACCAAAGAGTATATATAGTAGGTCAGGCCAAAGACAATTTTTTAATAAAGGTAAATATAACTTAGAGTCATTACTATGTGCTTATCCAAAATAAAAAATATCAACAATTAAAATATCGCATTATTTGTATGAAGGTGAAGTGAGCGCTAGAGAAACGACGATTGCAAGACGTTGTCGATAAACAAATGTTTTGAGAAAATATCAATTACCGTGTAGCGGCGGTGTATGAATATCCATATAATGCCGTGGGTCTCGTAAGAGGCGACTAGACTTGGGGTTATTTTTAAATAACTGTGACCGCGTTCGTTACCAAAATCATCGTGACTTTGTCACGTTGATAAAGTTGGATAACTACTTGGAACATTAGAACGACTTATAACGTGACTTTATATATGCATTTTAGATTTAGTATTAGGTTTTATTTCAGTAGTCGATTTTTTATTAACTTGCTTACCTAAGCTACGTGGCCATGTTATAAGTACCTTTCTAATAATTATTTCTGAAATATAAGAATTTCACCTAACCTAGGCGATCAGTCAGTGTACCGTAACAAGGTAGATATAAGTTAGATGAATAACTAATTTTATTTTTAGAAAATTGTATTGATGTCCAACGCCCATGACAGCGAAATCTGACAGTACGAACGAGACATAATATGCAAAAATACCGATACAAAAATGAACATTAATCAAAATATTTATCTTTGTACTGACTAATTTAGGTACCATTAAACAAATACAGCAATTGTTAATAGAATATTTTCCTGCAAATATTTGTGTGTATTTTATTTAATTCTGACCTAGAGATTTAGACTGGATTGATGGTTCCCATACCTAGCTTACATGTTTAGAAACTAATGTTATTAGTTCGCCCAGCTATTGATGAGCAAGAGAAAAAAAAATTGATATATATATTGTATCGATATTTTTAACCAGCATCGATATATCCATCCATCCATCCATCCATCTTACAGCCTATAAAAGTCTACTGCTGAACATAGGCCTCCCTCGTAGATTGCCTCATAGGAGGGTTTTGGTATCGTTGCCACGCTTGTCAGGCGGATTGACAACCGCGTTTTTTTAATTATTTTGAGTTGTTATCAGGAGATGCTGCTGCGCATCACCTGTTTCGAGTAGTGTAGTGGCGGTGTAAGACTATCCACTACCCCATATCATCCCGTGGGTGTCGTAAGAAGCGACAGAGGGAAGTCGAAACAGGTGATGGGCAGCAGCATCTTCCTGATATCGATATATCGTAATGTTTTGCAAAAGTTTTATTACTGGATGGTTGGACGACGAAAAACAAAACGACAACAACACATGAATGCTTTAGTTGCTTAACCGATTCGTCGCGACACCAATTTTCGACAACTTTTAACTTCGTTTTTCGTTATTTTTGAAGATATTCTATCCCTAATCTGCTCTGACGCATTTAAGATACGCCTTCGAAGTTCTTCCAGAGAATTCACTGGGGTCACGTAGACTAAGTCCTTCATGTGACCCCAATCGTAGAAGTCTAGTGGCGTCAGATCAGAACTTCGCGCAGGCCACGGAATTGGCCCTCCCGTCCCAATCCACCTGTTTGGGTATTGACTATTTAGCCACTCTCGTACAGATAACCGGAAGTGAGCTGGACAGCCGTCATGCTGATAAATTCTTCTAGAACATCTACTGATAAGTTTTCCAAATCATTTCGCAAATATTTTTCGTAAATTTCCCTGTTTAAATTTTGTGGCATAAAATAAGACCCAATAAGTTTGTCATTTACAATACCCATCCACACATTCAAAAAAAAGTACGTCACATTTTATGATACATTATTAAAACCCATAAATTTAAGCTTGGTTGAAGCTTCAAGAAAATAATAAACTTAAAAGAAAGCATACAAAAAAAAGGTTTTATTTTTATTTAGAATTTAATACGAAATTATGGGTGATTATTGAAAAACCTTTAAAATCCGTATATCTCAACACCTGTTCATTTTCGGCAATACATATGGGGGGTGAAATTTGTAGCATTTTGACTCACTCCCCTATCATGCCCTGCCAGGAAGTTGTCGAGTTCCCAGTAACCCTGTATAATATGGTTTTTAAGGGGGAGTAAATTAATTAGATTTTTGTGTTTGATTAATAAACATCGTTTCATAAATTCGTACCTATCTTTATTGAGCTAAACATGCCTTATAATTATCGCTTACCTAATATTTACAAATACTTACATAATCAAATTAATAACTTAAGTACAATAAAACATAGGCGTCAATCTTGGCGTATCACTATTCAACCACTCTCAACTATGTATCAGTATCTGTAGAAAATCTGTTTACGCTTGGCATAATGGACATTGAGCGATACGCGCGCTCTATACCTTGCTTATTTGTACTCTTAAGTTCTGAACACTCTTATCTATTGTTCTAAGGGGTCCCCTCTAATTATACCTTCTAATCTATACTCTTTGGCGGGATCTATAACTTTGACAAGTAGATCGCCATACAGATACGGCCGACGCTTGATAGGTTAAAAGTAAACTTAGGAAATACATACGCATAGTGTAATATTTTTAATACATGGTACCTAATATGTATAAGTGAATAACCTAAGACTATATCGCTTCCAACACTAGAGGTAGATGTGATAATATTATCAAATTATAATAATTACTTTGTATCTCATTATAAGTGAACCATTGTATGTTATTATGAGAAATAAAATTCATTAAACTGTAATACAAGTACTAATGATCGCTCGACATTTTTTTTTTAATTATCTAAACTAAAATAAATCAAAAGGAAAATGTATCGAAAACAGTAGAATTTGTAGACTACGAAAGAGCTATCTCAGTATTAATGCAGAAAAATATCTACATTACACATTACATTAGTATTTTGAAAAATACGAATTACAGACGACCCGAACATAGTTACTGAAAAATCTTATCTGAATCTCTAAAAGAGAGTAAAATTACAAAAAGGAGGCCTAAATCACAACGCACCATTAAACTTTGGATTACACCTGGTATTTTATGAGGTGCATTAGAAATAGAAATAAAATGCAAATGCAACTACGTTCAGATCGTAAAAATGTAATCACAATGATTACCTATAAAAGATACAGAAATTATTGTAATAATTTCCAAAAAAAAAACTTAAAAGAAAATATGAGAGAGAACAATTAAATAAAGCAAATAAGAATTCGAAAATACTTTGGAAAACAATTAAAGAAATAATAAATCTAAAACTTAATAACCTACAAATTCTGATTTACTAAACATCAAATTAAGTCCCTATGATTCAGTTAAACATGTTAGTGACTATTTTGTAAATATCGGTAGAAAGCTTGCTGAGGATATCCAAAAATGTGAAGCCTCCCGAATCTGACACTCTGCCTATGCTTGCATCACAGTTATCATCCTTTGCCTTATTAGAAATTGAAAATATCCTGTCAGATCTCAAGTCAAATAGTACACACCCGGCTGGGATAATATCTCTACTCAGTTTCTCAAGTTTTCTAAATCTCTCGTGGTTCCCGTGATAAGTTATATGGCTAATCTCTGCTTTCATTTCATTTTTCCGTTTTATCTCAAAAAATCTTTAGTCACTCCATTATACAAGGGTGGAAAAATGGACGACGTCAGTAATAACAGGCCCATTTCAGTGTCGCCTGCCATTTCTAAAGTTAATAAATAAACGACTTATCAACAACCTTGAAAGTTTAAACCTTCTTTTAGATAACCAGATATATTCAGGTTTAGGCGCGGTAAGTCGACAGAAGATTCGGTTGTAGCGCTAACATCACATATGACTTAAAAACTAGATCAAGGCCATTAATGTTTGGCTATATTTTTAGATCCTAAGAAAGCATTTGACATTGTTTTTTTTTCGACCCTTGTGCGCAAATTGGAAGCAATCGGTATAAGAGGCATCCCGCTGAATTTATTCAAGGACTACCTAAGGCAACGTAAACAACAAGTGAAGATAGGTGACTGACATTAGTGAGGAATCACCGCTTACCTTTGGTGCTCCTCAGGGAAGTGTACTAGGTCCTACATTGTTCTTTATTTATATAAATACATTAACTAACCTAAATAGATAGAGTATTTTTCTATGCCAATGACACCGCAGTAGTTTTTACGGGAAAGAATTGGAACTCGGTATTTAGTAATGCACCCAGATAATAACAATTATTGAACTGGGCTTGATTGCGATTTAGGCATGAGGTTATGCTACCGGTATAAAATATTGATATCGCTATTTTTTAAAGGTAGACCGAAAGCGGTTAAAATTAACCGATACGCCACCAGTATAAAATAACGGTAACGCTATATTCAGGGGTATCATTGTACAACCTTTATATAACCAAAATTATATTGGTAAACAAAAATATCTGTTTGTTTAACCAAAAGTATGTGTTGTTTTGGCAATGACAATTAAGAAAACTAATTGAAAACTAAAGTAATTTTGAACCACAAGAATAGAAAACCTATAAGTTGATAATTAGGTAGCGAAAAAAATAACGCTACCGTAATTTTTCGATACCGAAAAATTTGTGTATCGTTATTTTAGAAATCACAATAAATAGCCATAATTTTTCGGCCATGCAAGCCCTGGTTCTAACTGTACGTGTACAGTTATTGATAAGGTTGCATCTATACAGTATTTGGGGGTTGTTCTGGAATCCAGAATCTGGATCAACACTTGAACTGGCACTCTCAAGTTGAATATAAGAGTCATAGGATATGGAAATTAATTAGGATATTTAGGAAACAATCAAATATTAGGTCCTTGCATATGAAATTAGCGTTTTGTACGGGAGGAATATAAAGTCAATTTTTTTTTTTGTAAAATATATTTAATTAATCAAAGTGTATAATTGTTATCTATGCTTCTTTATCTTCACAGGTAGTTCATTGATCCCTTTACTAAAAACATGGGGCGAGAATCAATAAACTCTTTGAAGGTGGTTTGACTGCGCATCGGAGTTGAATTTTTTCCTTGTAAGAAGTTGTCCAAATTCCGGAAAAATGGTAATCTGTTGGAGCAAGGTCCGGGGAGTACGGTGATGTCGCAGACATTCCAATTGTAGCTCATCTAACTTAGTGGTTGTTTGTTGTGCAGTGTTTGGTCTTGCGTTATCGTGAAGCAGCGGTGGCCTAGAGCGATTGACCAATCTCGGTTGTTGAGCAGCTAGTTCTTTCTTCATGGTTTGCAGTTGCTGACAATAGATATCTGCCGTAATCGTTTGGCCAGATTTTAGAAAGCTGTAGTGAACGACACCGGCGCTAGTCCACCAAACACCACAAGCAACCTTTCTGAGTCAATTTTCGTTTAGGGCAGGATTTGGCTGGGTCTCCAGGGTTCAGCCATTGCGACGAGCGCGCTTCCGATTATCGTACAGTATCCACTTTTCATCACAAGTAATGATTCGATTTAAAATCCTTCATTATTGTGTGTCGGTTGAGCAAAGTAACACAGCAGTCGACGCGTGTTTGCAAGTTCGATTCACTCAATTTCAGGAGGTACCCATAGTTCAAGTTTTTACTTTCCTGATTTGCTTCAAGTGGATTAATACAGTTTTATCACTTACCCCAGCCTGCAGCTATCTCTGAAGTGCTTTGTGATGGATCCGCTTCCACAATATCCTTTAATTCTTCATTTTCCACTTTGGTCTCTGGCCGTCCACGCGGTTGGTTCTGAAGGTCGAAATTTCCAGAACGAAAACGTTGAAACCAAAAACACCGTGCTTTCTTTTGCGACACCAGCGCCGTACACATCATTAATCCTTCGAGCTGTTTCTGCAGCACTGGTGCCACGGTAGAACTCGAACTCGTAAATATACCGATTTTTCATGTTTTCCATTGTGCGGTAATAAGCGACGCAAAAGAAAAAAATAATGAGGAAAAAAACAAATGAATTACTGTTTTCAAAACTCAAATGTACCAGCTAAATGAATTTATAAATTTGAATTTGGAATTCTTAACCAAAGAGGAGATATTTCAGATCAAAGTGGTCAGTACGACAAAACGCTAATTTCATATGTAAGGACCTAATATATATTGCATTGGCACAGTGCATAATAGGGTATTGTATCTCAGTTTGGGAAGGTGCAGGTAAAACAAAACCAATAAAAATCGAAAGAAGTCGGCGTTGTCTACTCAATTTTAAGTATTTTAAACAATTTATTTTTTCTACCGAAGAACTTTATAAGTTGAGTGAGCCTACAATTAATTGTTCCGGGTTTGATGTTTGTCTTTGTGCAATTTATGTATGTAAACTGCCTCCACGATACGGGAGAAAATTATAGTGTAACGTTTTTGGCGCACATGAACATCTGCAACACCAGGGAATCGCAGGTGCGTTGCCGGCTTTTAGGAAAGAGTGGGCTCTTTTCTTGAAGGTTCCTAAGTCGTATTGGTCCGGAAAAACCGCTGGAGACAGTAAATTCCACAGTTTGGTCGTGCGAAGCAAAAAATCTCACGTAAATCGTGCCGTAGTGGACCGCCAGCCATCGAGGATTGTATTTCGAGTTCTGTCGCAGTGTACGATGGTGGAATCCAGCAGCTGCAATTAATCAGAACCCATTGTATATGAAGTAGAAGAATCAGCAAGCCGATCAGAAAGAACTTGATCGTCGACGATTCGGGCCGCTCTCTGTTGAATACGGTCAAGTGGCAGGAACTGATACTGGGGTGCCCCGGTCCAGAGATGAGAACAGTATTCCATATGAGGCCGAACCTACGCTTTGTAAAGCTGCAAGCGGTGGACCGGCATAAAATACCATCTCGATTTACTGAGCACACCAAGCATTTTAGATGCTAAAGTTGTATTTTTAATTAAACGAAACTACCTGACGTTTACTGGGTTGTCAGGTTTTGATGAATCAAAAATAGTGTTGTGACTAAATGACTGAACGGAAAACAAAATGACTGACTGATAAAGAAAACCACTGAATTGTTTTAAAAATTACGTCAAGATTTATTTAAGGTACATACATGTTGTCAGTTCATCAGGCGAAAATTATCCATAGTGTATGTCGTAAAGTCGTAAAAAAACTATTACATTTTTTTATTCATCGTCATAAGATATAATATAATCACTGTCACTGTCAGTAACATTTATTATAAACTTGTCTGAGACACTATCGATCATGTGGTCGAGATTAAACATTTTATCTTCTTCTTTTATTATGAGCCACGCAGTTACTCCATTTGCGGCAGTCACCATTTAGTTCTTCTACCCTTTTGCTCGTTTCAAATCAGCTCAATGGGATTGAGCCCACAATGGCAGGCAAACGTAAAACAGTGACTCCACGTCTGGCTGCCATCTCGTCCACGGCATACTGTAGCAGTGTTCATGTTTGTGCTGCTGTACAATGTCTATAAGAGTAGCTTTACCATTTGTGCCTCGAATGGGATATTTTGCTCGCCATCCACTTTGAATTCTTGGTTTATTCCAAGACATTGTAGGCAACGATTCTAACTTTCTGGAGTGATAGGGGCATTATCCATCACCACTACGGAATTAGTTTTAGTTTGGGCAAACCCCACTAAACCACTCCTCGAAACACTCAGCATTCATCTCTTGATGGTAACCTTTTCCTTTTTAGCCTCAAACACAAGTAAGCTATCTTCTACAAATCCTTCTTCCCCGTCATGGCCAATAATTAGTCGTTTGCCTTTTCCTGAAGGCCCTTTCAAGCCGGTGGTCAACCCTTCTAAGAATGCCTGTCGGGACGATTGTACAGTCTGGTCAATCCATTGCTTCTTCGGTGTATGACCTTCGAAAAAATTAAAAATACCAATTACTCATTAAATTCACCGGTGGCATGCAATACCTACACTGTAATAGATAATTAAAACATAGAAAATTTTAATTACCTTCGTTGTGATCCAAGTTTCATCTTGGTAATAAATGTACCTTCCTTCCCTGCGATAATCTTTAATTTTTTGAAGGTATCGCTGGCGCCACAAAACAATTATATTTGAAATTTAAGTGTTTTAAAATTTTCCTCAAGGTGGTACTCCAAGAGAAGTTCGGTAAATCTGGATCATCATTAACAACCTTAAGAATCTGTAATTTAAACAGATTATGGGTAAGAAAGTCTACGCAATAGAAAAAAGTCAAATAGAACCTCAAAAAAAACGCTATGTGTGCGTGAGCGTGTAAATATGCAGCTTTGATTGTGTGATAGTGACGCGACAGTCGTCGTCACGCACACTCTATCAATAACAAGCTTTACGCACGTACGTAATAAAATAACACTAAAGTTACCTTTGCAGTGGTGGGTGCCTCATTTGCATAAAAAAGTTGGTGTACTTTTCCCTTATAGCCGCTAAGGTGAAATCGTCTAATTTATTCTTGAAATTATGTTTCGGTCCAAGTTTTTCAGGAGACTTAAATTGCTCGTTTTGTTTGTATTCTTTTAATACACTGAACACTGTAGTCATACCCAAATTTTCTGCTGTCTTAGAAACACATTTTTATTTCCGGTACTTCAGTAGGTAATACCGAAGTAGTTTCCTGCTCAAGTACGTATTTGTAGACATTGCGTGCCATAAACTTTTCGGTAACGCTAAGAGAAGCCCGTGGTCTCTTCTTTTTTGGGGAAAAAGAGCTTTTGCTCGACGTGCTTGGTTGAGGTTCCATATCGTTTGTACGAAACAATATAAAAACACAATAACTCAACAATAACAAACAACACAAACACAACGTAACAAAAAACTTAACAAGAAACTAAAGAAAAGCAACAGGAGAACAGCGCGCAGAGAAAATATTCGAGTGATCAGACCAGAGGTTAGAAGCCGAATGAATGACAAGACAAATGACACACAAAATGGCGACCGACACGACGGGCGCAGGGTTCGTTCCGAAAGTCAGAGCGCCCCCTCGAGTCACAATAGTATTAAATTATTATTCTTACTAACAATATTTTTTCTGTTTATTTCAATGATATAATATTCGTCAACAAGTTTCAGAATGTGAATCAAGATAGGTTAATTTAATTTTAGTCATAATCATCAAGTCATCGTATACTAACTGACTGACTGAACGCATCACTATTACAATGAACCTGGCAACATTATTTCACAAAGTGACATTAGCAGCTTCGTTTAATTAAAAATACGACTTTAGTTTAGCCTTCCCTTCAAAGTGACTGTAGAACTGTACGTCTGTTGAAATGTCGATGCCAAGGATTCCGATGCTGGCTGAAGCAACGAGGAGAGTGCCCTGAAATCAAGGAGATACGGCACAGGGTTTTTTTTTGCGGTAGACGCGCAAACCTGTGTCTTTTGTGGGTTAAACTGGATAGTCGCCCCCAATCCGAGACTTTTTCTATCTACAAAGACTCGACTTCAGACACAAGTTTGTTCCGGCATTCGACGACGTGTTCCCGAGAAATATTAGCAAGGCCAGTGTTTAAAGCATCGCTTTCTTCACATCTTGTAAAGAAATTATATTAATAATGATCTAATTCGATTAAAATATATAAATTTGTTTTAGTTTTTTTATGGTCGAGTTTTCCCGAAATAAATTTATTTCTATACGTTTGACTACTGTTTCTCATAACGCATTTAACTGGAACCATCGAACTGCATCATTGGCGCTAGTGCGGGGGTTTCGCTCGAAAAATTCGATCACTGCGTTTTCGACAGTCGGGCTTATTACTGAATGACCACCTCAAGCACTTCCATGTGACGGAGTGGTAAACTGTCCAAAGTCTTGGTTAGCTGCAAAAATTGATCTCTGATTGGGTGGTATACGTGCGTTAATTCCTTGTCTTTGGCAAACGCTGTAAAGACTCAGTTTCGTATAATATTTGCGCAACACGTAAACTTTCATTGCTTAAAATGTAACACCGTAACATTTCATAGTATTCGCGTTTCGAATATTTTCATTGCGTCATTGCTAACGAAGTGACAAGTAATACTACCTAGTACCTACTATCCGTATGGTGAAAGAATAGAATTGAAAATGGTGTCGCCTCTATTCACCTCACGCTCGCAAACTATCGCTATCTATACTCACACCTGCCGGTAAAGATCAGAAAATACGTTGCGATATACGCTTTTCGTACGTTCTATAACTTCAGTCCAATTTGTTATTGGAATCAATGATAACAAAATAACTTAAACTACAAAAAAACATTCAGTCCCGTTTAGCTAATTTGTGAGCTATGACGCGAGTTACATTTGCCTACCGACCCAGTTACATATGCCTACCGACCTTGCATACCGTCCAACCGCGTACCATCACGAAGATACCTACCATACAGCACCGCCTGCTAAGCAAATAGCAGCACGTCCTTTAAACGTGACTTAGTTTACTCAACATAGTATAAAAACCAAGGTTTAAATGTTAAGATCGTCCATTATTTCTGTGAACATACATTGTCATAGTAGTTAAGTTATCTTGTGAGTTAGAAAATAAAAGTAATATGGGAAAAAGTCTTCGTCTCCTTTGACATCAACCCTCCATAAGCTGCCGCAAACGTAAGTCGCGTTCTGAAAGTGCTCTTCATAATTATTGTTGATTTTGTTTGTTAATATTTTCGTATAAAATATTTACATGCAATTGAGACATGAGTAACCGTTTTTAAAATTTTCGTTTGTCTGACTGGCCGAGCTAATCTTCCGACCGAAAACCAATTGTAATACAACTTCACGAACAAATAGAGAATAATACCAGGAGTGATCTAGGCTAAATTATATCCGAAAAATTTAGATACTTAAAATGGAAATATTAAAGATAAAATAAATGGTTTTTAATGAGTATCTTAAGTCTAAATAACGTCACATTAATAGATCCCACCCAGGCGAAGCCAGAGCGGGTCGCTAGCTATAAATTTTATTTTAAAATTAATATACCTACTTGCGTAAACAATTTTTCAAATATTTTCCCAATAATAGAACATTTTAAATTAACAGAACAATATAATGTTATTAGCGGTTTTTAATGGTACTGTGCATGTTGACGACACGGGCCTCGATGAGCCGCCATTTCATCCCATTCTTACTACTAGACTGTACGAAATTTTAAATTAAAATAGGATACCTGTATGAGAATCATGGAAATAGGTGAAAGCGAAAGTTATTCATGAAATTACTTTTGTTTGAATTCAGAAATGAATAAATATGACTCATGACCGTAACAAGTATGTGTGTTTACAGAATTATTATCATTAAAATCACCAATACAACCCTCTAGTACATATAATACATACTCGTTACGATCGCGAATCATATTTTGTTAAACATACAACCTGACACTGACCTGCAAATTGCAAAAACCTAAGAAAATTTGAATTTCGGGGCTACCCTGGCGCTTACCTTAAGCGAACACTGGCCCAAACTTACCTAGCGTTGTAACGGTTTACGGAAAGGAAAGAACCTCCCTTTCCATTCGGTTTGTCTTTACCGAGTCAAAACAACTATCAAATACTTTAATCTGTGATTTAGCGAGCGCCAAACTGGCTGAACGCTACCGACTGCTTCCGAATTCAACACCCTTACGAATGTTGCGTGCGTATAAAATAGTAGACGCTACATATTTATGAATGTCAATCAGTTAATAAATGAATTTCTACACATTTTGAATATAAAAGATAAAACGGACAAAATGTTAGAGTTTTTTTTTCTTATATTTTTTTTACCATTCGCTTATATTACTTATTCTGAACCGTCTCTGCAAATTTGGCCGTATATTTCAAAATAACCCTGTATATTATGGTGAATTATAAAAAAGATGTTTTGCGTTGCAGCACGATGAAGCTGCTCGGAGGGGCGTGGTGGGCACGTGTGGGCGCGGCGCGGGGCGCCTGGTGACCGGCACAGCTCGCTGGGCTCGCTGCCGCGCTGCTTTTGCGCACGCCTGCCCAAGCCGCCAGGCAGCCCTTCAGCGTGTTCAGGTAACACACACTAACACTAACAGTAACAACTACTGTGGCTCACGTGCGTGATGACGCGGCACAGCTCGCTGGGCTCGCTGCCGCGCTGCTGCACGCGCACGCCGCCCAAGCCCGCCAGGCAGCCCTTCAGCGTGTTCAGGTAACACTAACACTCAACACTAACAGTAACAACTACTGTTCTGTGACACATACTCTATATTAATTAACTAAACTCATTAGTTTTCATTTTTCATTTCGAATGTCATTGGCAATTTTACCATGCGACCACAAAAAATAAAAAGGAAAAATAGATATTATCCATTATATGTTAAACACTTATGCATCGATGAGACGATATTTATTTTATTGTCTTGTAAACAAACACGTATAAACTTTTTAGCTATTAATTAATTTTGCTAGTTTGCTACTATACATTATTTTAAAGTATATAACAATTAACCACAAACTTTATTCTTAAAGTAGTGATGCAACTCGAACTCTGTTTTCACCGATTCAATCGAGTGAATCTGTGTAACTCGTTACTCGAGTGAAAATAATTTTACTCGAACTGCTTGCACTCGAGTTACCGAGTCAACTCGACGCACAGTGTGGATTCGGAGAGCGCTAGATATATGTCAGTTCACTAATTCATTAATTCTATCATCTAATCAACTAATTCACATAGTATAAGGCGCCGCGGGCGTGAAACTTGCATCTGGCATGTTGTAGTCAAATATGAACTTAGTTTGATTTATAATATCGTGATTGTGCTATCATTGTTATTTTTTTTTTACTTCGTATAAGTAGTGCATAACATAAAAGGTGATTTAAATATACTTGTTTGTTTAAAGTATGAATGATAACAATGAAACAACAAAACAAAAATCGTCAGTGTGGCTTATTTTGAAAAATGGAAGCGATTTGTAAGATATGCGAAAAGCAGTTTATAGATTTTGAAATGCTACACATGTCTGTAGTAAATAAAAACATGGAAATACTACAAATAAATAAATAATAAATATTTGTACTTTATTTCATATTGTCACATATTACTTATTTAATAAAGGTACCTATTTAAAAGTATATTAATGTAGAAATTCCACTTTATATTGTATTAAAAACTATAATAAAAAAAAACTTAAACTAGTAGTTTAATTATCAAACAGTATTATTATTATTATTATTTAAAAATGCTTTAACTAAGGTAATCGCTATTATCAACTCCAGTGATAAACTTCAATCGATGCAGGGACTGTAAATAGTTAATTCGCATAACTCAAAAACCTGAGTACAACTACAGTGACATGATAAACCCGAGTGACTCGAGTCACAAAATTCTACTCGAGTCGCATCTTTATCTTACGGTCAATTCAGTGTCTGTCTACAATTAAGTGAAACTCGACTTACTAATTCGAACAATTTATTGATATATTATGTAATATCAACAAGCTGATTAAGTATAATACGTGATAGTTAAATTATTAATAACATTAACTATACGCTACGTCATAAAGTTAGAATGATATTATTTTCTGAAAATTGTCTATACGCAAACTAATAAAATATAACTACCTATTAAGTTAAGTAATAATAATTATCTTGGATGGAGGAACAAATATAAAAATAATTTGTAACAAACTGACACAACTTCGTTCCGCCAATTCGAGTTGCGTAACTCGAGTACTATTCGAGTTACGTGAATTTTAACTCAAGTTAACTCGAGTCGAGTTTCTTCCGAGTTAGCACATCTCTACTACAATTTTTTAATATTACATTATCTGAACCAATGACAAGAACACAAATATCAAAACAACTCTTTTTCAGATTTCTTAATTCCGTTTAGATTTTCATAAAATCTGTATGCTATTACAATAATAAATTGGTATCTTTTTTTGTATATAATACCATTAAGGGTCGCGAAAATTTCTAGTGGGCCCAAAACGATTGACTCCTTTGTTTTAGTTTTTATGGTCGAGTTTTCCTGAAATAAATTTATTTCTATACGTTTGACTACTGTTTCTCATAACGCATTTAACTGGAACCATCGAGCTGCATCATTTTCGCTCGAAAATTCGATCACTGCGTTTTCGACAGTCGGGCTTATTACTGAATGACCACCTCAAGCTCTTCCATGTGACGGAGTGGTAAACTGTCCAAAGTCTTGGTTAGCTGTAAAAATTGATCTCTGATTGGGTGGTATACGTGCGTTAATTCCTTGTCTTTGGCAAACGCTGTAAAGACTCAGTTTCGTATAATATTTGCGCAACACGTAAACTTTCATTGCTTAAAATGTAACACCGTAACATTTCATAGTATTCGCGTTTCGAATATTTTCATTGCGTCATTGCTAACGAAGTGACAAGTAATACTACCTAGTACCTACTATCCGTATGGTGAAAGAATAGAATTGAAAATGGTGTCGCCTCTATTCACCTCACGCTCGCAAACTATCGCTATCTATACTCACACCTGCCGGTAAAGATTAGAAAATACGTTGCGATATACGCTTTTCGTACGTTCTATAACTTCAGTCCAATTTGTTATTGGAATCAATGATAACAAAATAACTTAAACTACAAAAAAACATTCAGTCCTGTTTAGCTAATTTGTAGAGCTATGATGCGAGTTACATTTGCCTACCGACCCATTTACATATGCCTACCGACCTTGCATACCGTCCAACCGCGTACCATCACGAAGATACCTACCATACAGCACCGCCTGCTAAGCAAATAGCAGCACGTCCTTTAAACGTGACTTAATTTACTCAACATAGTATAAAAACCAAGGTTTAAATGTTAAGATCGTCCATTATTTCTGTGAACATACATTGTCATAGTAGTTAAGTTATCTTGTGAGTTAGAAAATAAAAGTAATATGGGAAAAAGTCTTCGTCTCCTTTGACATCAACCCTCCATAAGCTGCCGCAAACGTAAGTCGCGTTTGCGGCAGCTTATGCCTCTGAAAGTGTTCTTCATAATTATTGTTGATTTTGTTTGTTAATATTTTCGTATAAAATATTTACATGCAATTGAGACATGAGTAACCGTTTTTAAAATTTTCGTTTGTCTGACTGGCCGAGCTAATCTTCCGACCGAAAACCAATTGTAATACAACTTCACGAACAAATAGAGAATAATACCAGGAGTGATCTAGGCTAAATTATATCCGAAAAATTTAGAGACTTAAAATGGAAATATTAAAGATAAAATAAATGGTTTTTAATGAGTATCTTAAGTCTAAATAACGTCACATTAATAGATCCCACCCAGGCGAAGCCAGAGCGGGTCGCTAGCTATAAATTTTATTTTAAAATTAATATACCTACTTGCGTAAACAATTTTTTTCAAATATTTTCCCAATAATAGAACATTTTAAATTAACAGAATAATATAATGTTATTAGCGGGTTTTAGCTAATGGTACTGTGCATGTTGACGACACGGGCTCGATGAGCCGCCATTTCTAATCCCATTCTTACTACTAGACTGTACGAAATTTTAAATTAAAAATAGGATACTCGTATGCAATGAGGTCACGGTTATATTACGTTACGATCGTTACGATCGCGAATCATATTTTGTTAAACATACAACCTGACACTGACCTGCAAATTGCAAAAAACCTAAGAAAATTTGAATTTCGTGGGCTACCTGGCGCTTTCACCTTAAGCGAACACTGGCCCGGCAAACTTACCTAGCGTTGTAACGGCTTACGGAAAGGAAAGAACCCCGCCCTTTCCATTCGGTTTGTCTTTACCGAGTCAAAACAACTATCAAATACTTAAATCTGTGATTTAGCGCGAGCGCCAAACTGGCCGAACGCTACCGACTGCTTCCGAATTCAACACTCCCTTACGAATGTTGCGTGCGTAATAAAATAGTAGACGCTACATATTTATGAATGTCAATCAGTTAATAAAATGAATTTCTACACATTTTGAATATAAAAGATAAAACGGACAAAATGTTTGAGTTTTTTTTTTCTTATATTTTTTTTTACCATTCGCTTATATTACTTATTCTGAACCGTCTCTGCAAATTTGGCCGTATATTTCAAAATAACCCTGTATATTATGGTGAATTATAAAAAAAAGATGCTTCTTTGCGTTGCAGCACGATGAAGCTGTGCTCGGAGTGGGGCGTGGGCGTGGGCACGTGTGGGCGCGGGCGCGGGGGCGCCTGCGTGACGCGGCACAGCTCGCTGGGCTCGCTGCCGCGCTGCTGCACGCGCACGCTGCCCAAGCCCGCCAGGCAGCCCTTCAGCGTGTTCAGGTAACACTAACACTAACACTAACAGTAACAACTACTGTTCATACAACTCACGTGCGTGACGCGGCACAGCTCGCTGGGCTCGCTGCCGCGCTGCTGCACGCGCACGCTGCCCAAGCCCGCCAGGCAGCCCTTCAGCGTGTTCAGGTAACACTAACACTAACAGTAACAACTACTGTTCATACAACTCACGTGCGTGACGCGGCAGCTCGCTGGGCTCGCTGCCGCGCTGCTGCACGCGCACGCTGCCCAAGCCCGCCAGGCAGCCCTTCAGCGTGTTCAGGTAACACTAACACTAACACTAACAGTAACAACTACTGTTCATACAACTCACGTGCGTGACGCGGCACAGCTCGCTGGGCTCGCTGCCGCGCTGCTGCACGCGCACGCTGCCCAAGCCCGCCAGCCCTTCAGCGTGTTCAGGTAACACTAACACTAACACTAACAGTAACAACTACTGTTCATACAACTCACGTGCGTGACGCGGCACAGCTCGCTGCCGCGCTGCTGCACGCGCACGCTGCCCAAGCCCGCCAGGCAGCCCTTCAGCGTGTTCAGGTAACACTAACACTAACACTAACAGTAACAACTACTGTTCATACAACTCACGTGCGTGACGCGGCACAGCTCGCTGGGCTCGCTGCCGCGCTGCTGCACGCGCACGCTGCCCAAGCCCGCCAGGCAGCCCTTCAGCGTGTTCAGGTAACACTAACACTAACACTAACAGTAACAACTACTGTTCATACAACTCACGTGCGTGACGCGGCACAGCTCGCTGCCGCGCTGCTGCACGCGCACGCTGCCCAAGCCCGCCAGGCAGCCCTTCAGCGTGTTCAGGTAACACTAACACTAACACTAACAGTAACAACTACTGTTCATACAACTCACGTGCGTGACGCGGCACAGCTCGCTGGGCTCGCTGCCGCGCTGCTGCACGCGCACGCTGCCCAAGCCCGCCAGGCAGCCCTTCAGCGTGTTCAGGTAACACTAACACTAACACTAACAGTAACAACTACCGTTCATACAACTCATGCGTGACGCGGCACAGCTCGCTGGGCCTGCTGCCGCGCTGCTGCACGCGCACGCTGCCCAAGCCCGCCAGGCAGCCCTTCAGCGTGTTCAATTATTCTTGTTACATGGCTTACTTCCCTTGGCATAATATGCCCATACTACGCTAGCCCACCACTTCTCATGACGACATGTCACTCTCGAGATTCCGAACGCAGCAAGTCCACATAAAATCTGTGACCCGCCACACACGTACGGTATTTTTCCGTACGGAATTTTCTCCGATTCGAGATTCCGTATGACCGCCGAATCCGAATCCCGAACGGAAAAAAGCCACTCCGAACGCAAGTCATCCATAGATTTTGTACGAGTCGCAACACACATACGTAAATTCCGTACGGAACGCGCTCAGTGTTCGTCGCACAACCGAAGCGAGTAGGTGTGTTTATGTATGTTTTTACATTTAATCTTATAGGTGTAAAGCTTTTCGTAACCTTTCATCTTATTTTATTTAATAATTCATCGAAAGAGTTTACAGATATCCATATTTAAAACATATCTCTGGATAGATAGATCTTTTTACATAATATTGACTATATTGCAAGCTAAGGGGAGATAAGGGAGATAAGGGGATGCACCCAGTAACAATGATACAGCAACAATGGAATCGCAATCAGAAAATGATCGTCATTATTCGCTGCCAGAATATCTAGACTCAATGGCTAACCTCTCTCAACTGACCTTTGTTATTCCGAACGGAAATAAACGTATGTGTTCACGGAATTCCGTTTCGGGATTCCGTTTCGATATTCCGATTCCGAATTCCGTATGTATGTGGCCGGCCTTACGCAACAATGGACCTCTATATTTAACTAGCTCCAAAAAAGGGGTGTTATATATGATCCGTATGTAGGTGCTTGCTTGTATGTCAAACAACTGACGAAAAGCCGACTTCAAAGTACCAAATAAATTAAAATAGAAAATTAATTACACATTCTAGAGTCAGTGCTAAGACATTGTGTAGATATAGAAGAATGTGAAATTTCAGAATATAAATTATCACATTCTGTTTAGTTCTTTGAAATCTCATTTATTTTTTATTAAAAGTTTAATTTTTTTAACATTTTGAGTGGGCCAAGAAATATTACAAGCTCAAGGCAACTAAAATGACGTCTAATAGCTACAATAGAAACTTTATCTCCTATTTTGACGTAAAAGGAATGGTTATACGGCCATTTATTGGAAGCCATATTATTTCCCATACTCGCCTCTTACGACACCAACGGTACGAAATGTGGTGATGGGTTCTCATACACCGCCAGCACACGTTACACATTATCTACTTTCATAGAGAAATAGATGGCGGAAGACTATTCTTTTAAATGCTGCAGTGGTTACGATTTAATGCAGTAAAAACAATTACATTTTTGTCTTATTGCAAAATATTTTCAATTGCAGGAAAAGACTTAAAAGCGACTCCCGGATAGCAAGCTCACCGAAATCAGAAACCGCAAAAGAAATCAAGGATGTGGAAACGAAGAAGAAGAAATTCGAGTTCCCGCCGACACGGGACTTGTTCAAAAGCTTTAAAGTGAGCAGGAAGATGAAGAACCTCAAGATAACCTCAGGACTCGCCAAAGGCGAGACGAAGAGCTGCGAGTTCTTAGATGAGACCCAACATGTCACTACGAACAGGTGCTCCAAATCAGTGGAGTGTTTGGAGGGGAACGACGAATTCTTGGATGAGTTTGACGGGGACGTTTCTTTAAATATCAATGATGAAGGATTAGCAGCTTTAGCTTTACCGCAAGAAATAGTCGAGTTAATACTAAGAGGACGGGATCAGTTCAGCAAGATAAGATTAAAAGACACGGAGGTGGAGAGTGAATATATGCCAATGTCCCCAATAGTCCCGCCTCCGCCCATAGAGCATCACTACATAGTGATGTCGCCGAGGACGAATCTCGCTTGATCTAGTCGCTAGTTTATAGTCTGTGCAGCCTTCGCTTTTAATCTATGGTTCGGTGCTACCAGTATCGGACTGCGAGGTATGTGATATTTTTAGTAGAGATGAGAATAATAATTTATGCTCTAACCGAATTGATCTGACTGTCGTCGTTTTGGCGAAATATTGTAGTTTGATAGTTGACAATACATTTTTGTATTCATGTAAGATCACTGAGAAAGAGAAATCTTTCGAAGTGCGATGGACTATTACACAAGATATTTTTGTTTCTACTTGCCATGTTTCGAAATGAAAAATATTATATCAAACTGATTATGATTAATTTACTATTGAAATTACCAAAAAAATCTAGAGTAACCTCGTAAACTTTTATTTATATCGTAGATCAACAAAGAAAAATAGATTAGAAATAATACTTACTGAAAGTCATTCTTAAGTTTTAGTTACCACTACTTTGGTAAATACCTTTGAACGGGTTTCTTTTTTGTAGTGGTCAAGTAGTGGACTTTTAAGGGCTGTTAAAGACTGAAAGATGTGTGTATAAGTGCTTACCAAAAAGTTGAGCAAAGTTTCGGAATCACTTGAAATGCGCTTCGTCTATTTTGCTTTGTTGGTCTAAGATCTTCATATATATATATTTTGTTGGCTAGCCAGCCGTTTCCTACTGTGTTGAGGCATTCTCGAATTGCAATCAGTTAGACTGTGCCTCATTGTAAAAAAGAGTCTTCATAATAAAATAAAGATATCTACATCTATTTTGATAGTGACTCATGTGTATTATCAGAATCATTGAAAAAAAGTGCATTGCCTAATATTTTTAGAAGGACATAGTTACGTAAAATGGATCCAACTCGCATAGAGTTACTTTTGAGATATTGACGTTTGTAGTTTGGATCGGTATTGTGTGACAATAACTTGCTAATTGCTTGTGATTTTATGTCTATCGTTCGTTGATTGTATGTTGGTGTCGTTTTTACTATATGTAAGATGATTTTGGCATACATAACTTATTTATGACCCAAATGTAGGTTGGATCCTATTTATGTAATTACAATACAATACTCTTTATTGTACACTAAGGAAAGATAAATAAACAAATATTGAGGGTAAAACAAAAGGCGGGCTTATTGCTACATAGCAATTTCTTGAAGACAACCCAGAAAAATAATTAAATAAAAATAAGAGAAAGATTAACGGGTGGGGTGCACTAAAATAAAAATAAATACCAACTTATGCCCTAAAACGAAAACATACTTTAGGTAGCTCAGCGACCGTAAATAAAAGGAGGAAGAAAGAGAGGATAGAGAAACAAATAGTTTCTCTAAACCTGTTTCTTCAACACGTGTAAGGATTGAACACTTAATCGACATTCTTTTAATTACGTCCAATTAATCGGTTAAAAAGGGTAAATCTTCAAGTATATTAATTATTTATTACATAGTTAGATAGTAATAGCAAATACACTCTTTTTGAATGGATCTGAATATGTATAAACTTAATTTTTAAAACAAGGTAGATGTCTTTTTTTATTATGATGACCTTATATTTTGTTTAAAAAATTAATTGAGTAGTAAGTAATAACGCTCGTTCTTTTATTACTGTACATATTTGTGCTATTTTCTAGGCATTGACGGACATTTATCTCAGCATATAGAAACTTAGGTTCGAAACCTATACCTGTGCAACTCGCATCAGGCTATATTTAATTAATTGGTCACATCACATGATATGACACTTAAAGATATATCTCCATCTTTATAGTAGAAATATGCCACTAGACATTAAATGGTTATTGTAGGGGAATCTAAACATTTTTTTTTAATATAATGTCCTATGCTTTATGTGGATAAAATTTGTCCTTAAATTTCTCCAATAATTTATAATTTGTTCTAGCTTATTGTGATTGATCTTGAGCTATTTATGTACAGTCTATAACATGCTCCATATTGTTGCTATTAGAATTTAGAATTTGAATAAACCAATTAATTTACACCCATCAATTGAACTGCACCGAAATATTAATTAAGGATGCACATTCACCTTGCATTAACATTATTTTGAGATCTTTATTTTCGTGTCCATTATAATAGGTTAATTATATTATATGGCTTTGTGTGTATTTGTGTGCGTGCGTGCATACATATATGCGTGTGTGACTGTTAACATCTATGGACATTTAAATGACTGAATCTTATCAGACATATCACGGTGATCGACGCTCAAGTAATACAATTGCGTAGTGTGTGAATGAAAGTGCACCTAGATAAGGTGCTATTAAAACTTTTAAAGTAAAATTTTCAACTTAGAATTACCTCTTGTCTGCGGCGAAGGTAACATGGGAAAATCCATATTATTAGGTATGACATTTTAAAATCTCCACCGACACTAAAACGTCTTATACACGGTCCATCTTGACGTACGTCCCGCCAAGGCCATGCACGACGCACGACGCAAAACGAAAATGAGTAGGCTTGACGTACCTCCATGAAGTACGTCATGTGACGTACGTCAAGCCTATTCATTGTCGTTTTGCATCTTGCGTCGTGCATGACCTTGGCGGGACGTACTTCAAGATGGACCGTGTATAAGACGTTTTACTTCTAGTAACACACAAGCTGTCACAATAAAAGCCAAAAATGTCTTTCAATAGAATTTTCAGTCCAGAAGAAGTTTCTGCTACCGGTCTAGTTGAATGGACGGAATATTTGTCTATTACAAATAATATTGAAGAAAGGAATCTATTGGTTTTAAAACTGATAGTTTATTTCTTGAGTATTCGTATAGATAGCTATCTTTATATATAAAATTCCGAAGTGCGTGTGTACATAATTCCTCCTCCTTATCGGCTTGACCGATTTTGACGAAATTTTTATGGGGTCACCTGGATGGTTCTTATAGTTCTATAGTTGGAGCCGGTAGGTGGCGCTGTTGTCGAGATCCGGAAATCACTTGTGCGAAGCCGGGACGGGTCACAAGTGAAAAGAAATAAGCGAAAGTACATAGATTTTTAATTTCTCCTAAATCTCTATGAACTTTCCAACCCAAGTGTTTTCGTAACGATTGGATGGCAATGAATTGTTGGTTAGGCAGGGTTTTGTTATAGAATGTTCATCAATGACATTTGTAGAACTATAAGGTTAGCTTCAGAAAGAGAATAAACGAATTTTTAAGTAGACTTATCGCTAGCTTAGTATAAAATTTTAGTTTAGGTTGGTATAATCGGTCAAAATTAGAAAGACTGAAATGGGATGGACGTTTTAGAAGCGTTTACAAGCACGCCAGTATTAATTGGATTGTTATTAGGGAGATGGTGAGCCCTATCGAATTATTAGCAGCTTTATTGCAATAAGTATACGGCTTTATTTGCGCTGACGTGTTGTGATATTTAATGTAACTTGTTACGTATTGGCTTTGTTGAGTTTTGGAAGTTGAGCGTGTTGGTCGCGAACGTTGGACGAGTGTGGCAAATAATAATGGCTGTGCGTATTGAAAAGGAATGTTTGCATTTTTGTGTGTATTGTATTGTCAAATATTGTGGGTATTTCATAAAACACTAATATTTGGCCAGTGCTTAGCTTAAATTTTGTAGCTTATTTCATAGCGTATTTATTTAAATTAAGGTCGAATTTCTCAGAGTTTTCTCACAAATTCTGGCCAACTTGTTATTGTAGTTTAGGTACTTAATAATCCTAATCTCTTAGGTCTGCTTTATGTAATAATAATAATAAAACGATCTCCTTAGGGTTCCGCGTGTATTTATTTTTAAGCTTAACACAAAAGTATTGCAAATGGCATGTGATTTTTGTGACGTCGAAGTATTATTTTTGTATTGGTTTTGCGAGGTAGTAAAGAATTTATTTTACAAAAATCATTTTCTTGCAATTATCTATAAATCACAGAGTTGTTTTAGTTCCTGTACTAATAAAGATATTTATGTTTCTTGAAAAATTGCGCTCCGATACAAATAGCTGTAGCAGCTTATATTTTTTTAAACATAATATTATTTGAAGTTTAATGAGACATTATAGAATTGTAATTTACTTAAGATTATTTTATTTAAGTTCAACCAATTGTAATTGAGATTAGGAGCGCAATTTTTTTATTAATTTTCTGAGTTTTGTATTTTTCTTGTTTTTGTATGACGGATTTTTTTTTCTGGATGTTCTAATGATACGTAATGACAAGGCTATGTTGTACGGAGGACCAAACTGTTGTTGGTTTTGTTTGTTTAGTTTATTTATTTTGGAGTCGTCGGTGAGAAGCGAGCGCATTGTGTTATTCAAATAAAGTTTGTAAGTGTATGATTTAAAGTGTTTTATTTCTTTGACCGTTCATCCATTCACATGAAGCTTTCAGAGGTGTTCTCTTTCTTTCCTTTTCCTCTTTCCTTTCTCTGTCTTCCTGTTTTTTATTCAGGCAGCTCGTAGGATCAACTGAAATGGCAAAAGGCAATTTAGATTCGTAGAACCAAAGAAAAAAGGTGATAGCGATCTTCTGGTGATAATTTTTTACGTGCTAGAGTCATGCTGCAGCTATATTCAAGATCTTGGAATAAAAATACACAACTGAAACTATTCTCTGGCTATTTATCGGGTCGATATCAGAGGGTAAGGATTGGTGGTTGCGGCAGTGATGATCTTCCCATACCATATGGTGTACCACAGGGTAGTGTACTTGGTCCCACGCTATTTATTACTTGTATTAATTCCCTATGTAATCTAAAAAATGAACAGTGGGAGGATTATTGCCTCTTGTAGATGACACGGCTTTTCTTTTCAGGCAGATACATGGTCTGAGGTATTTAAGGTCGCACAAAAGGGGTTTGATTTAGTAACTAAATGACTAAAAGAAAATAAACTTACCTGAATCGTCGATGAAACAAAATACATAGCATTTACTACTAAAATATCACTTTTTTTGCTTCCTCGGAAGTTGCCTTTATAATAAATTAACCCTTTCGCTGTCTCGTGTACTACATATAGGTCATTACTATTGTCTGAAAACCGGACATTGAAAAATAAAATTTCATCAATTTACTCTCTATCAAAATATGCATGTAAACAAGAATTACAGAATTGGTTGCAAAATATTAATTATATGTATTATCGTAAAAACACAACCTAATACAAACACACACACACAAAATTACACATATAGTCATTCCTTGTTGAAATATTTCTTATTCCTATATTTTTCTTGTATTTAATACATTTTAGAAATATAAATATGTGCAATCCGTTAAGATGAGGGCCTAGTGATCTATAAAACAGGGATTACCTTATTATGGTGTCCACCAGTCTCTCACAGGTTGTCTACAACCGTATTATTTAAGTAGTAATGTGAAATTTTATACCTTTTGTGTCGACTCGACCAAGGTAGGACCACGCTCTCACAGAATAACAGCGTAAAATAGCAGCTTAATGCTGCTGTTTCCGTATAGTGAGTGTAGAGAACCGGAGACACCTTACACTGGAAACGAGTCATTCCATTTTATTCTTCAGGGGTGGCGACGCATTTGCATTTTGATTCTTAATCAAAATTCTAAACAAACTTACCTCATTACATCTAAGGCGGTTCACTTTTGTCACAAACTGAATCTAGTCAAAACCGCAGGGCTTTTTTTAAAATATAAATTGATTTTCTGAATTTGTTAGATTGCGATAAAAGGTAGCATCGGCAGAAAATCTTAGAGGCGCAGGGTTAAGATGAAATAAAACACAATTTATTCGTAAATTTTAATGCGACGAATAAACACAGCATTCTATAATCATAAATTATCTATATCACAAAATAAACGCTGCAAATATGTAGTGCTTAAAATTGTTTGTACATTAAAAAACATGTCTACTTTCAGATTAAAAATAACGTTGTTTCCAAAAATCTTACGTTAGTTACATCTAAAAAGGCAAGCATCGCACAATCCGTAAAAATTGCTTATTTCATAAGATATTCTTGGATGATATTAAGGTGGAGACTAAACCACTATATTTCTTCAAAAATTTTTAAAATAAATAAAAATATTGCACTAATAATTATATAAATTAACCCCAAAATCTAACATTCTCAATATTATAGTATATGGGCATCGTACTGTGACTTATCGTATGTTGGCTAAAGACTTCTATGTATACAACTACACCGGCAATTTAAATAAAACTAGTTTTTACGGATTTTATCGCGTATATTAACTTATTTTACATTCAAGACGTTTCAAGCATAAAAATTAATTAATTTTTATCTGGAGGTAGCCGTGGTTAACTATGACATTGGGACGTCGAACACCTCGTGCTCGAAACGTCGGGAATATAAAAAGTTAATTTACGCGATAAAATCCGTAAAAACTAGTTTTATTTAAATGTGTAGTGTTCGCGTAAATATAAAAAATCATTATGTACACCGGCAATTCAAAACAAAACCTGTGTCACAGCTGTGGATCGTGATGGCGCGTAGCTGACATAGTAAATATGCCACGCAAAATGGTAATTGTATTTTCATTTACGACAGATACTGTTTTTAGGCAAAAACGACAATCAAAAATCACGTCGACAAAGTGCGCACATAAATAATGAGCGCACTATCTAGTCACATTAAACAAAGTGTTAGATTGTCGAAAACAACGATCGCAGCTTTACAAAACAAAGAATTAGACTTCTCGGCCGCTCGCAGTCGACTAAAGGAGTTACGGAGAATTGAGCGTAACTTAGTCCGCAATGTATTAAGGCCCCAGAAACCGTCTAGTATACAAAGAAGTCTTCGTCCTGTGTGTGTCGTAAGAGGTTGAATATGGGAAAAGCTAGAGAAATCTTATGGCTTCCGACAGACGGTGATAAACCTTCGTTTACGTCAGACGTAAAATATCCAGAGCGGCGACAAGCAGCAGCGTCAAAGGTACCAGACGTCTGGTACTCCGTTCGTAATCAGCATACCAAGTGTGATAAAGGCAAATTATCCCTTAGTCTCCCTTTTTTAGGGTTCCGTAGCCAAAGGTTAACCAACGGGACCCTATTACTAAGCCTGCGCTGCCCGTCCGTCCGTCTGAAAGCGGTATCTCATGATCCGTAGTAGGTAGATAGTTGAAATTTTCACAGAATGTGTATTTCTGTTGTCGCTATAACAAAAAATAATAAAAATAACAATAAATTAAAAATTAAAGGCGGCTCCGCTACTAGAAACGTGTTTTACGATGTTACGGAACCCTTCATGCGCAAGTCCGACTCGCACTTAGCCGGTTATATTTGCCCTAATAGACCAATAAATATTTGCCTCATCAAGGCATCAGCATTTGCCTTAATAGTCCCATATCCAGCCGTGGAACGTAATGTAATGTGTTGATGATGATGATGCTGAAATAGCGACTTGTAGATTTTTGTTTAATGAAAGTATTTCGGAACTAACACAAAAAAATAAAGTCAAAATATTAAGTACAACTCACCCGAGATCAGAAAAAATATTCTCGTTTATGCGAAAGTAATTAGTAAACTCCTCAAAAAATTAGTAACTGCGGCGTGTTACTAATAATTGAAGACTTAAACGCTACTCAATTTTAAGATGTCGTTAAATCTCGTGGTGTCAGTCAGTTTGACTTAAAGTGATAGAGACAGCACGAGACTTAACGGCGTCTTAACCATTTCACTGTCCCATGAGTCATATATGAACATTTCAATTGTTTAACTATTGTGTCTATTTCTCGGAAAGGGAAGTTGTTAAAATTGAGCAGCGTTTGAGTATTTGGGTATTCATTTAAAAAGTTAATTTCTAAGAGACAACAGTGCGTTTCAAACTTAAAGGTGATACGTCTATCATACACATCACATTTACATATCTACTTCATCGAATTTTCGATTATCTCCTTATTTTTATACTACATCATTAAACTCAGAGAACAGATAACCTTTAAAATGGAGAATTTTGTTAAAGTCAAGAACAGATCATATAAAAAGTTACACCTGCAAGGTAAGCTCACGAATTCTGTGTTTGTAATTATGTAATTACAAGAAAAATTACAAAGATTTTTATTATTTATTAAATGCAACTAAGTACACTGGAACATAACACAAGGACCCTTATTTATGCATGTAACTAAACCCTGCAGTTCCCGTATAGCGCGTTACCAGAATTAGGATTTAAACATGAAGAAATTATTTCGGAAAAATCGACCATAAAAATTTATTTAAATTAAAATGAATTTTATTGGCAAATTGTAAGTGGTATTATTACCTCTGTATTGACCGGGGAGCAAGAGTATTTTTTTTATAGAATAAGCACACAGTCCACCTGATGCTAAGTGCATGCTGCCTATAAAAATCGACATTTATCCTCAATTAAGAATCAAAATGCAGATGCGTTGTCACCCCTGAGGACTGGTGGAATGCCTCGTTTCCAGTGAAAAGGGTCTCTGGTTGTCAGCAGCATTACGCTGGTATTCTGTGGTTTTTTTATTTATTTATTTATGTTGTTTTTTTATTTAATTCCAATTTAATGTAGTAATATAAAAAATATTTACTTAAAAGAGGATACCCAACAATATTGTAACAACTTACTACTTGTTTAAAGCAATAAATTATTATTATTATTCTGTGAGAGCGTGGTCCTATCCCGGACGAGCCGACCCATTCGTGTTACAGCCACAATATAGCTGTAGCATGGCTCTACCACGTAAAGAGTAAAGAGTATTGTCAAAGACACCGCTTTACCGATGCACTTGTCAGTTAAAGGTAATAAAACCATACAATTTTCAAAATAAATATTTGTTTAATTTAATTATTTTATGGTCAAATTTTCTGAAGTAAAAATATTTCTATATGTTTGAATACTGTTTTTGATAACGCACTTAGCGGGAACAGGGTTTTTGTCATATGTTGTATATTATAATAAGATATGTACGTCGCACGCTCCGCCAGCTCAACGTCGAGTCTACTCTTAGGGAGTTTGTGTGCCGTATCTAGTAATACCAAAGAGTAAGCGTAGGAACTTCTTTAATGATAAATTCATTTAAACAATTTCCTCAAAATCGTAATTGAAAATATAATACATTTGTGTTAATAAATTCTCTCCATTCGGTTTTCCTTTTTGTAAAGTAACCAGTTTGAAGATTATTATTTAAAGCAACATGTATAAAAACCTAATCGTGTCGACTTGATATATTTATAATTATATTTAATCAGTAATTACCACCGGGATAACTGCTTCACTGAATTATTTTATACATAGTTGATTAGGTTTTCTAACTTCGCGTTATAAAGCATCACACAAATAAATGCACTGATTGCAATATAACTCTAAAAACGATATCAATTAAAGCTTTAACATATAAGATCCCTTTAATAAAAATACACTATAATAAAAATATATAATTTTGTCTGTGCGAAATAAGAACCTCATTAGCGTTGTTTTTCTTGTCTTGTCGTCAAGCGGTCAAAAGATGCGACAGAAAGACTTTATTACTATTAAATAAATTAGTTTTAGTTTGGTGCCATAGCTTTAAAAATATTTTACTATGTAAACATTTGTTCTCTTTCCACCACTGCAGATCTCATTCCAAACAGACTAGTGTCAATTTCCCCATCAACATTAATAATTTTTATAACACTGGCAACTTACAACGTAAAGAAATACTAATAGGAATGTAGAGATTGTAAATAATTCGGTTCTTTCAAATGCTAATGAGAATGTTAGTTACAAAACTAGCGAAACTTCCTTTAATATTTCATTGGGGAAATATAATAATACTGTCAAAATATTATGTGTGCAAACATAACACTGCTTTTATACTATAAAATGACATAATTAATCTAAGGCCAATTCGCATATTGTTATCTGGATACAAACACGTACGTACAAAAGATGAAGATAGTTTTGCTAAGGCTTTTCTTGCAAATTTTTTGTTCCATCAATTGTTCTTTGCAAAAATGTTTCGTAATTCACGTCATCGGTCACTGTTTTACAAATTTTTTTTAACAAATACATAGTAAATTGCTTAGTTCTATAAACATGTGCGGGAACGATTTAAGAAAAAACTATTTGAGTAATATTTTTCAAAATAACTTAAAAATTACCTTAATATTTATCATTCGATTATGTAATTTATCGTCCACAATTAACTGACTACTTGATTGTTCAGCATATAAATAAAATCTATGTGTTCATGGATAAAATAAATAAATAATAGATTATATTGTTCTTGGTAATATCGCTTCACCAGTAGAGCAACAGGAGGAGCGCAAAGTTACAAAGGAGCGCGGGCGGAAGTATTAAAACGAAAAAAAAGTAAGTACATACCTACTTACATAAAATAAAAAAATATTTTCTATAGAGATGTAGAGCTTCCAAAGCGCGCCCCGTCTATTTAATTACTCCTATATCGCCCTCACTCTCTTATCACGTTTTTCATACACGCCCACCTGTTACGTGCCCTTATTATTTTGAAACTGAACTATTATTATAAATTATAATATAGTTTATTTGCAAAGTAAGCAGTTATAATAATATATAGCTGGCAGAGGGGCGCCTCTGCGGTGCTAGCCTAGGGCGCTGTCGACATTTAATCCGCCTCTATCTCTTAGCAGTGAGATGATGCTGCTCATCTCCTATTTCAGTTTCTCTCAAAGTTCAAAAACTTTATTAAACAAAGTTTGTATAAAAAGGGTTATTATAATATTAAGGAATTTATGGATGATAATAACCCCTGGGAATGAGGTGTTCGCTACCAAGCTATTTCTAATTTGTTTTGTGTTGTTAATTGTGCAACATACATTATTGTAAGCTGTTATTTAAAAAAGTCCCGCTGGGTTTCTTGCTGGTTCTTCCCAGGACAGAGGTTTTTTTCGAACCCGTGGTAATTAAACGAGTGACTTTCAATAAGTATTATTTATAATCTATATTGGATAAAAAAAAAGTTTCTGTTTCTCTGTCGTCTGTTACGACACCCACAGAATGATATGAGGTAGCGGATTCTCTTACCTCGTGTGGCGTGAATAGAATAGAATATAATAATTTTTATTTAATATAGATTACAAGCATACATATTGAAATTCAATTATGCTTTTACCACTGGTTCGGGAAAAAACCCCTGTCCTGGGAAGAAACCCAGCGGGACTCTATTTTTTAAACATTACCGTTACTGTTACAGCTTATCTAAGTCCACTGCTGAACATAGGCCTCCCCTTGTTCAGATTTAGATTAGTCTAGATTGTCTCATAGTTGCCATGCTTGACAAGCGGGTCGGCAACCGCAGTTTTTTATTTTTTAGTCGTTGTTAGGAAGGCGCTGCTGCCCATCTCCTGCTTTGTTTCTGTGTTCTTCTCCTACGACACGGTACAATATTTATTGAAAGATGCGGCTGCGGATGACAGCGGGACTCTTTTTAAATATAACTTATAATATAATTAAGTTGTACAATTAAGTATGAAAACATTTAGAAACATCATGGTAGCGATTACCTCATTCCCAGGGGTTAATATCAACCATGTACTCTTTAGTAGTATACCAACTAAATAACCATTACTAAACAATTTTTTAATGAACGAATAATTGGTTCTGTCAAATGAAGCCACATAAACTTCTTATCTTACCTAAATGCCTCCAATTAGATCAGATGACTTCCCACTCGCTGTCCAAATGGTCGTCAGGAGAGATCAAGTTTATCACATCCTTAACTCCATTCTTCATGTCCAGCCTTAATTCTATATTCTCTAGGTTCCAATTATTAGGCAGTTTAACAACTTTCGGCACCAAATCTATAACGTTTCGCTCCGATTTTGTCTTATTATTTACCGGTTTCTTTTCAGTCTCTTCCGGTTTTGGTTGGGCTTGCTTTGGTTCGTCTACCGGTTTTTCTGTAACGTACGGTTTGTAATGGAATGTTGTGTTTTCTGTAGTCACTTCTTTTTTCACTCCAGGGCTTGCTATGCTAAGAGATTCTAGGTTCAACATTTTCGCGAGTATTTTCTCTTTCTCTTCAATCTGTTTCTCGAGTAAATCGTCACTTTGTGAATCGTTTCTGTAAAAGAAATAGGCTAACGATTTTGTTAAAAATCCAATGCCAAAAGATTTTGTTCTAAACTGATTCTAATTTCAAAATATACGAGCATTTATTGCCTTATTAATTGATTGTTGTGCTGACTTTTATTTAATAATATTAGAGTACGCACGTACGCGTACATTTCGTCCCACCGGTGTAATAAGAAGCGACAATGGGAAATTCCAGAAAAGAAAATGAATATGTTCGACATTCGAATGTAAAATTATAGCAGACTTAAAAAAAAAGGTTAATTCGACTGTAGGTTTCGTGTACCTATCTACTTTACGCGATATCTTCGTCAATTGTTAACCGATTTTGATGATTCTTTTGAGGACGAAATTTCAATCCCAACTGGAAGCAAAATAGAGGATGAAATTTTTAATGGAACTACTATTAAACGTCAATGAGATTGTGAATTGTTTAATGCTTAGTCAATTTTCAGAATGAGAAATTAATATTTTTAGAGACATTTTGAATTCTGTGTTTTAAACCTATAACTTTAATTGTTCAATAAATTCAATGAAAGTGATTAGATAGCTTAAGCTTTTAGAGCAATTAAAAGTATCAGTAGAAATAAATTAATATAATTTCAAAAAGCCACTCAGACAGCGACAACGCCCCACCCTCCCCCGCCGAGGCGGGAGAGCGAACGATCATCGAGGGCTGGCAGTGAACCACTGCCGCCCGCCTCACGCTCAGGGCGCCGCGCCACATCTCATCAACGCGGCTGGATAGATCTCACATGGTGTGAAGGTCTCGTGAAGAACTTACTATAGAAATGATCCTATGAAGTAAGGTCTTGCCGATCTACACGCGGCACACGGACCTCATTACATCAGCAAGAATCTCTACATCACGATGCAGATAATATTAAAATTGTAATAGTGACACCTAGAGACATTTGTTAAAACACAAAGCTACATAAAGACAGCGACATCTAGTGACTTATTTGAGAACTATAATGAATATAAAAAGCGCTATCTAGTAAATGGGGGCAAATAATTTTCTGCTCACCAGATGTCGCTAGTTGACGGTGAGGTAAAGGTTTTTTTACACAATATCATTTATTTGAGAAGTTGGTTTTTAATAAAAGTTTATCAGTTTCTAGAGTATTATATTAATATACAAAACAATGCGTCAGTGGTTTGCTCTTTAATTTTTTGCACATTATAACTTTTTTCTACTTTTAAGAATATCTGTGGTTTGGTTTATTTATTTTTAATCATATTGATATAAAATATAGCTAATAGTAGAAAGAAACAATAACCTTTACATGTTCCGAACAAATTAACTTCCCCGCTATGAAATCTGTCAAATATTATAGGTACCTCACTTTCTAGTGGCGACGCCCTGGTATAGTGCTACAACTATATGGATATAGTTGTACCACGAAGGGGTCGGCTCGACCGGGGAAGGACCACACTCTCACAGAATACCAACGTAAAATAGCAGCTTAATGCTGCTGTGTTTCGTATGGTGAGTGCAGAGAACCGGAGACCATTTTTACTGGAAAAGAGGCATTCCATCTTAGTCCTCAAGGCTGACAACGCATCTGCATTTTGATTCGCAAACGAGGATAGATGTAGATGTCTATGGGCCACAGCAACCACTTGCCATCAGGTGGACTGTGTGCTCGATTGTCACCCTATTTCTATTAAAAAATATATATTTTATATAAATTAGATTAAAAATAAATAAAGCAAGTCACAGATATTCACATAAATAAAAAAATAAAAAAAGCGTTGTAAATGTGTAAAAAATTAAAAAGCAAACCACTGAGGCATTGTTTGGTGTATTAATATAACTAAATATTGATAAGCTTTTATTTAAAAATAACTTCTTAATTATATGATATTGTGTAGTAAAAAAACTTCTCCTCAGTGTTCAGCTAACGACATCTAGTGAACGGAAGATTATTAGCCCTCATTTAAAATCATTAGTGGTGTAGAATAAACACAATCTTAAATTTTAGTCTAACTTAAATGAAAATAACCACAAACCTAGAACAACGATCATAAAACTTAACTTCTCAAATATTCATTTAGACCAAAGACGATAGAGAAGATAAACGAAATTTGAATGATTGACTGAAGTTATTTTCATGTAATAAATTACAAAGAACTTTAATATTACATACCCATAAACGCTAATATTCATTATACAGGGGCTAGTGTAGCTGACGTTGTCCGCAAGTTTCCGCACCGGCGTACTAAGTCGCGGTGTGCTCCCACCGACCCGCTATCCTTCCTCCGACTCCTTCGACTGCTGTGAATCAACTCCTCGTCATATTTCTTCTCCATTATGCTATTATACAGTTTTAATTTCTTCTGTAATTCTTCAGACTTGATTTTTCTTATTTCCTCCGCGTCGCTCGACACGTCTTTGAATTCATTTATAATCGATTCTAACACATTATCGGAGATATCTCGGGGCAAATGTTTAATAGGTGGCAATTCAAAGCATTCCTCTGCATTTGCTATGGTGCCCGTTTCGATGATCTCGTTCTTTGTGAACATGGAAATTGGTTGTTCTAGAACACTTGTGATGTACGGCACGGTCTGGTCCAAGTGAGTTAAGTCTCTGACTGTGTTAACAGCTTGTTGTATCGACGTCGTTAGAGATTTTGTCATGAGGTTAGCTGATTCGTCTGTAAAGAAAGTTAAAAATTGTTTATATACACAAATGAGACACTGAATTATAATTAATTTTCTTAGACTTAAAACTTAAAACTCATATCAATACAATTTAACATAATAAGCCGCCTGTTAAAATTTATTAGCAATATCGCATAATTAAGTATTTGGTATCAATACCACAAAAAGGAATGAAGGAAGTAAAGTAAGGACCAAAATAGACATCACTATCGTGTATAGCTAACATGTTTTTTTTTATAGCTAGTCCTATTATGCGGCTGATTAAGCTACCGGGCTGCGATCTGTTTAAACTATAAACATTGATTTTAATACATTGTAACAATTAAAATCCATTTTAGTCATTGTAGATGTTTGTGCCATTTAAATGTTTAATCTTTAAATATATCTAATTCCGGTGTATGTTCGTAATTTTTCTTCTCCACAGACCACTTGACCGATTTTGATGAAATTTTTATGGGTTAGCCATGGGGGCAACTGGATGGTTTTTTAGCTATAATTAGACCCAGTGGGTTGAGCTGTTGTCGAGATCCAGAAATTACCCGTGCAGAGTCGGGGCGGATCGCTAGTATTTTTATAAGAATCTAAATTATTTTCATATAAACATTTTGTTTATGCTGTTTTAATTAAAAAATATGTTTCAAATGTTCTTCACCATAGATTAGTATTTATAACATCGAAAATATTGATTTAGCACAAACTTTATAAAATATTTTGAGCAAATAGTTTGTGTCTGTACGAATATTACAACATAAAACTTGTACAACTTTGTTTTAAAAACCATATTATATCAATCACGGTACTGATCTCGATTCTCTATTTGATATTATATTTGTGTTACTTATTTAAAACAGGTAATTCAAAAATTAATAGAGCCATTGCTCATATGCTAAATACACCGAATGCAGACAAATATAAGCGACAAAACATTTTACAAACATTAAGCAACAAAAATTTTACTTCACAATCAATCTAAATTAAATCAAAGCAAAGCTGTGTCGCTACGTGTAAATGGTAAAATAAAAAAAAAACACAAATATGTTCTGCAAAAAGTATATTCACATATAAGTACAATGGCCATGCTAACATTATATCAAATAGTGTTTGGGCCACAGATTTTTTTATCTGTGTCCTAAGTATACATTAAACGTAATAAAGCAAAAAAAAAACTAAATACAGATTAAAAAATAAATTCAAACAAGCATTTGTAACTACTACGTAAGTCTAATGTGCAAATTTTAAAACTCAATCTTTGGACCGTTCTAATGGTTTTATGTTTTTTAAGTAAAATGAAAATTCAATTAAATTTTTGAGTCACAAATTTTTTTGTTCTGTGTCCCAAGTATACATGAATCGTAAGAAAGTAATAAATAGTAATACAGATAAAAAAAATAAATTCAAACAAGCTTTTGAAACTATTACATAAGTCTAAGGTGCAAATGTTAAAACTTTATCTTTGGACCCTTTATACTTTTAAGTGAAATATTTTTAGAAATATTTAAGCCACAGTTTGGTCAAGGGTAAAAGGCAAAATAATTAATACAATAAGTGTTATATAAAACTACTTTTTACGCATTTAATCGCGTACCAACACTGTAAAATTCGTGAAATTAATTTAATTAATTGTGTAGTATGCACTTAGCTATAAGAAATTTTAAAAGAATACAAAAAATATCTCTAATTATGTAAAACCTGTACAACCCACAATTCTGTAAAATTACAATTGCTTACAATTCTAAAAGTATTGACTTTTTTTTACTTAATACTGTATAATAATTAATTAAGCGAATGACAAGTACAAAGATGTTACTTATAAATAACATAAAATTTGTGCATCAATCAGTAGAAATTAAAAAATAAAAGCAACCAATAATAGATTTCTGCCGAAGTGTTAAAACAATTAATACAAAAAAAAACTGTACTAATCAGTCCATTTTAATATGAATCATAATGGAATGTAAAATGCAAATTTAATTCTCAGACTTAAAAAAGAAACTGAGAGATAGTTTTTACTTATAAATATTTTTTAAATTATATAATATTATATTTTTTTTAAATTATATAATAAAATATTTTAAATCTTGCCGACATAAGCCAAAAACAAACAAACTAAATTAAAATGAAAATAAAAGATGTTACTTTCTTTTTGTTTTAAGTTCAACAAATAGGTCTTTGAATTTAACGTATTATCTTTAGTTTCTTTGCGTAGTTTTAGCAATCATTACTTAATATATAACAATATATAAAATACGTTGTGAATGCAGAATGTACAGCATTAAGTAACTAAAGAAGTAAGTTGATTCCAGGATTGTAACTGATATAATCTGTGCAAATTTGATATCAATAGCCTGCTAAGGAGTTTTGGCGGGAAATTGACCGGCGGCGGATTGCTGCTCCTGTATTATAGGTTTGAAGTGGTCTGTTTAAATAATGGTTTGAAGCGGATTTTTATATGTAAAAGTGGTGCGATTTTGTGTATTAATTGTCTGCGTATGTGAACTATTTGTGGAAACTGTGAAAAAGTGCTCCGAAGATGATGTGAATCTCAAGATAAGGTGTCCGTCTGCTTAGGCGCCTTGAGATACTATCGCCAACTGTCTGCTGGCTTAAGTTGCCGTCAAAATCTACAAGGGCTGCGCAATGTGACGCATCAACATATTGTGAAGCAGACTGCTATAACGATACTGAGATAAACGAAGACATGACTTAAAGGACAAGCATCCAAGTTCCAAAGCAAAATCTTAATATTAAAAAAATTGCCTTACAAGTTTTTTACTTTCATCAGTTAAGTTCAATAAGTGATTAAGTCCAAAAAGACATTATTTTCTCCTGAATGATAAATGTAAAAATAAAAAAAAATCACAGTTCAACAAATGTTGTAAATATGATCACATAGAGAAATGGCAAATATCTCATCTTGGCAGAGATAAAGTGATTTTGCAACCAAATATCTATTTCATTAGCTATAGAAGCATATCTTATTATTTTATGGAGTCAGAAAATTCTGCAATTCCCTGTCCTTCTTCATTCATATTTGAGATACAGCGTGTTGCAGAACCTTACTTTCTATGTTTTTGAATTATAACATACTTTAACACAACAATTTTTACATCATAATTTAATAAACTATAAAACTTAAAACATAAAACATCCAGAAATCCTGGTTTTGCCTCATAGCAAATATTCTTTTCGATCGCTAAGTACTCACTCCATTGGTCCTAATTTGGTATATGTTAAAAAGGTACTTACTGATATCGTTAAATAATAAGATACAATAACAAAAAAAAATCCTATAAAATTACCATTAAATGTTTTATTAATCTCTGTGCAAGAACATCCTATATTAGTTAAGTACGTTAAAAATGGTATATTAACACAATATATCATTTTTTAATAAACAAGTAAATTTGACACTAAATTTTCCGCACTATGGCACTTAATTAAATTACTGTAAGTCAAACGCTACTTTTAATTTTTGTAACAGTTAACTACATTCAAACACAAATTAAGCAAATCTAAAACAAAATTTGCTCGTCAAATATACACACAATTTTATTTATATGTAATGAAAACATATTAAATTACAAGATTCAAAAAAAAAATCTACTCAAATTATACTGTTAACTTATAAAATAATAAAGTCTAAAACTACAACAACATGTGTGAAATAATTGCTACAACTGCTAAGTTTTCTACAGGACGGACAACATTCACAACTTTTATTATAATCACAAAGTAAATACTACATTAAAAGCAAAATTATCAGCACCCATAACACCTATTCTAGAAATACACTTAAAATAAAAATAAAAATAATGTATGCTTGGAATGATATGAAAATAAAAATAATATTTTTATAGCACGATTTTTTTTCAAACACCTTACCCAAACTCCATTTCCCCTTAACATGGAGGCGTTTAGCATATATTCATACCAATGGAAATACTTTTTACGAGCTGTCCAACGAAACTTCTATAAAAATTGTACAGTAGTTTAAGTAAAATAATATAATGTGTTATTTTTAAATTCCAAAATTTAATTTAACTTAAATTGTTAAACCGATTAAGTTCTGAGGTTTGGTGATGCATCGATGATGGATGATGGTGTCGACTACCCAAATCAATATAAACATCTACGCTAGTAACATATAAGTCAATGTATACATCTATACATATACGAAAAAAGTGTCTGTCTGCTATTTCGAAATAACTGCCCTCAATTCAATTTTATTCAATTCAATTCAATTTTGTTTATTTGCAGAATGTAGTACATAATATTATGATGTTGTTTTAATGAGACCTTACATTCTACCATGATAATTGCGTGCAATATCTTTACAATTGTATATACTAAAAAATACTATTATTATTATTACAATCTAATGAAGTAAATTATTAAAGAAAATTAATTATTTAACTATTTAAAAAAAAATAGAGTTAAGTTTTTAAATTTGATAAATGTCAAACACCTAGAAAAAACATCGATAAATTGTCAAACATCTACAATAAATACTAAATGTCAAAAATTTAATTAAATAGGTATGTAAATATTTATTTCTATAAGTTATGAATTTAATAAATGTCAAATATATAAAAAAAAAACAATAAATTGTCAAAAAAATACAAAAAATACTCTATTAATCTCTGGGGGTTATTTGCACGCTATAAAGACATGGATAACAATTTTTACTTTTTGTCTGTCCGCCTGTTTGTTTATTTGTTCGGAATGGCTGATCAGATTGTAATGAAACTTTACTATCAGATGGATATCTATGTCAGGAGTGGTCTAGGCTATATTATACTATCCGAAAAACATGCACGATATTTTGTGTAACCGGAAAGCTGAAATATATTTTTTTTGATGAGTATCTCATGTGTTATATAAAAAATCGAACATAAGAATTTTGGTTAGTAGTTTTACACAAAAAGTCCTTATCTTATAGTTCTTAAAGTTTTGATGGAAAAAGTTTTTTAATTTCTTTTTACTGAACACTATTTTATTATAAAACTATGAGTGATAAGGTATATTACGATGATAAGACCTTTTTCAGCGATATTAATAGATCTTCAGTTTTGCCATAGTTTCCGAGATTTCAGCAAGAAAAAACTGAATTCCAGTATTTTTCGATAATTGAACTACCTTAAAAAACCTGCAGATCTATAATAGTAAAAAAACTATTAAAGATCTTCAGGATATTTTTTTTTGATTTGGTCTACGCAGACGAGAAAGTTTTTCATCTTTTATTGTTATCTTTTGAGTTTTTTAGTTTTAGTGGTGCCTTGGTCATCAATTTAAGTTAAACTTAATTTTTATTAAGTAGTTACCTACTTTGACTACAAAACACTATGACGTCATTTACTGCATAAAGTGAGTATAGTGACATATTTACTGGTATTCCCATACAAAGTTTATAGAAAGTTTCGTTTTATCATCCTCGAAAAATATTTATAATTGACATGAGCGTCCATTACACTATTATAATGGTAATAATAATAAAAAAACCTGCCCCGTTTTGTATGTGCATACAACAATGTTCGTTTAATTCCTTGGAGGGTTGACTAGTATAATTTAGTATCTATGGTCTATTATCCCTATCTCGTGATTAGAACCAGTAGAAGAAGAAAACGATTTTATAGACGTTTCCAACATTTAAATTATATGTTATGTTACAGTATTTAATACTTAATGCATGGAGGGTAGAGGTAAGGAAGACTATCTCATATGGTGGACAAAATGAAGAAGTGTCCAGCTGTAAGCTATAAATAACAGTTCAAAAACCTTTCGGAATGGCGCTAGCTTAGATACAGGGTATGATATGAATGTAGCGGTTGTAGATGGATTGAAGTGTGTCGTGTTAAAAAAAAATATTTTTGGTGACTAGAGTAGTTAGTTACAGTACAGTAAAGAAAACTTCAACTATTCACGTAGTCCAAAATTTTTTTTAAAATATAACCTAAAATAACTGCTGCGAGAAAACGTGGAGAGTGGTTTTATTTATGTGAACTTCAAATACGTTAAGTAATTTTTTAGGTTGAACTATTATAAAACTTTTTAAATAATATCAATTAATTTTTCTGTTTTTAAAATTTACCCTGTCGCTATTGTAGCGCCACCATAATTTAATGCATTTCGATGGACACTTTTTCATACACAGAGATAGTCCTCCTTACCTCTGCCCTGCAAAACCTAATGGTTAAAATACTTGTTGATATATTGGACAGACGGCGGCCCAATTTTATTGAACGTCAATGTTTCAAACAGATGGCGATCATAATGTTTTACCTCTGTTTTGATTAACTGCTAGTGTTTTAGTGCAGCGAACGAAACTAAGTTACTGCGATAAACAAACATTGTACTAATAAACGGTACGATTGTGAATCGGCGTCGTTTCCTGACACGACACCATGCTTGATCTAATACCGATAGACTAAAAATACTGTAAAAATGTATGTATGTTCACATCGCCGACAATCCCGTACCAGGTGACTACTTACGCCGACATTTAGGCTATGGCATGTCTTTATCGCCGACAATTCGGTGTCAGGTGACAACTTACGCCGACATTTAGCCAAAAGGCTTTGGCAGGTCTCTATTAGGCCGACACCGTGGCAACTGTGGTACATCCATATTATATTATACGTACGTATGAAATGCGTATGAGCAACGACCTGCGGTTAAGAGGATATCCGGACAGCGAGCGAGATAGTCCATACAAACGTATTCCACTGTTCTCTTCCTGTATAATGACTCTAGAGCAAATATTATTTTATTATGCGATCTATATCTGCCACTGCCATGTTCTTATGTTTTGTTAATTCCATAAATTGAATATTTACAAAAGTAGAAACTTTCTAAAATTACTAAAAAAAGTAACCAAAAAAAACGAACTTTAAAATAAAACAAAGAGCAACAATAATTCTAATATTGCTCTTGAAAAAAAATATTAAAATCGATTTAGTTTTTGAGGAGGAAACAGAGGAATACGTGGTGGTAATTTCGCCAATTTTTCATAGGTATAATCAGTTCCGAGTTACAGTTGTCTCTCTCGGTTGCCTAATTCTGTCGTTCAGGTACAGCGCGACAGCAATAGGTCGTTTAAAAACCAATTTGTCAAATTTCTTGCAGTCCAGTTAAACTCTTAAGGCTATTGCCGTCGTGTTATTTCGGTGTCGGATTATGAATTCCGCCGGGCCGATTCTGGTAACTTTTGTTACTACTACTAAAATTACGTTACTCCTATATATTTGGATTCTGTATTGTGGTGGTCTAAATACATAAATTGCACATGGACTAACATTCAGACCCAGATTATGGCTACAAATAATCTGGACCTCAACGTTAGTAAAACAAAAACATATTTCGTTTTGGACCCTTTGGATGTAGATCGATGATAACCTAGCAAAGTGTCAGAGACATGATGCTTTTACGTCACAGAAAGCGGCGTCGTCTGATGTGGTATTGGCTGGTGCGCAAATAGCACCTGCGGAGATACGGTTGCAACCAGACATCGTATCGTGTACGTGTCGCGACGTCATCGAAAGCTGTGTTTGTCGGCGATGGTCGTCCAATGATGATTCGACCGTTGCCAGTGAAGCGCCTGCGGAGACACGGTGGCGACACGACATCGTGCCGCAGTCGTGCCGCAGTCGTGTCGCGGTCGTGCCGCGGTCGTGCCGCGGTCGTGCCGCGCAGTGCTAGGGGTTACCTTTGTTGGTGTGCGGCTCGGGCGCGTGCGCGAGCCGCACCAGCGAGCGCGGGCCCTCCAGCACGAACACCTCCTCCTTGTTCACCGACACCGACACGATCCTGACACAGGTGTTACGTTTTATTTATAAAAAGCAGGAGTTTCGGCGGGAACTTGGCAGTTGGATTTGCTGCTCCTGTTTTATCGCTTAAATAACGGTTTGTCACTTTTTACTTTTTAGTTTCTTTTTTTATTAAGGAAAATCACAATTTCAATGTCGTCTAAATAGTTCCATAAAAAACTTCAATCCTTACTCTTTATTTTTCTTCGAACGCCTTTGAAAAGTTACTAACTGATAAGTACCATTTTTTATAGAATAAGGGTAAAAAAGAACAAACAGTCCAAGGCCTGGGTTAGTGGATGCTGTGGCCCATAGACATAGTTGTCACCCTGAGGACTAAGATGGAATGCCTCTTATCCAGTAAAAAGGGTCCCCGGTTTTGTACACTCACAATACGAAACACAGCGGCATTAAGCTGCTATGTTACACTGGTATTCTGTGAGAGCGTGATTCTTCCCCGGTCGAACCGACCCATTCGTGCTATAGTCTGCGCGGGAGTGCTAGTCACCGCCTTAGGTATGAAGGCGGCCAGACGGGGGAGGACGCTATTGACAAGACGCACACGAGATATTTGAGGACAGATAAATCTCCGGATAACCATGTTAGAAACTGTCTTAATTAATGTAATGGGTAAATTATCAATATTTATGTATTTCCGGGCTAAACAAAATAAACAAGTAAGCTTTAATTACATTTTATTATTTACATCGATATATATGTACTACGTACTAGATTTGGCATTCCGAACATTCACTATGTTCAAATGAACTGTACTGCAAGTCTCCACACTTTCGTTGTTGACTTACCACGCATTCGAACCAAACGGTTTGCTACATCATTCTTCATGCGTACAGCAAAGAGTGGAATAAGTTGCCAGCATCTGTGTTTCCATCCGATTACAATATGGGTGTTTTCAAGACAACAGTGAATAGGCTTTTGGTCAGTGCGCTTCACCATCTTAGGCGTAGTTAAGCGCTGGCTTAGAATTATATTCAAAACAATAACATTGCTCAAATATATTAAAAAAAATATTTTCACTACCACCGTTATAGTACAAAATTAATCCATATCTTCTTCTTCACTACTAGACATGTCTTCAATTTCCATATCCTCCTCAGAATCTGAATCGTTTCCCAGGTTTATGATCAACTCGTCTACCACATTGTCAAACCTCATATCGTGGTCCCAATATTGGTTCTCGATTTTTTGTACGTGGTCGTCACATTTTTGCCATCTTTCCGGTGTGAATTCAGAAAACAATTTTGTAATGATTGGAATTTTGTCGTCCAATGAATTATTTATATAATTTGAAGCTAAATTGTTCTTTATATCGGCCCACACAAGCTCAATGGGGTTGAGATCGGGATGATACGGCGGAAGGCGAAGAACGATATGAACCTGCAGCTTTTAATATTTCGTCAATGATGTAAATTTTTTCGGACTGAGTTCTATTTATCAAATGAAAGAGTTCAGTTTTAGTGTAATCTGGTATAAATTCAACATTACGTTCGCGTAACCAATCTTGCATGTCCCTTTTTAAGCTTGACATAGTAGGTTTTTTTCCCAACCTGTACACAATGGTAGGAGGCATTGTCCATTACGACCACTGAATTAGGAGCTAGTTTATTTTTCAACTTGTAACTAACCCAGTTATGAAAATTTTTGGCATTCATATCGCCATGGCAATCCCCGCATTTCGAATCTGATTTTAAAATTGTTAAGGCACCGTCAACTAATCCGTCTCGGCTACCACCATGAACAATCACCAAACGACGCCCTTTGCCAATATCAGCATAAATTCCGGGCTCAGATTCGAATTGCCGTAACGTTAACGTAGGTTTCGTCCAGAAAATATATGTTTCGGTTTTCATTTCTATGTTTCCGTATAGTTCTTAAATACCTTACTCAATTCAGCAATACTGGGCCTCTCAATTAAAAAGTGTCTCTTAGATTTACATTTTTTAAATAAATATCCCATCTTATGTAAAAGCTGTCGTAAATAGGTACAACCGCAGTTCACAATGCCATCTTCTTTTAAAACTGCAAGCAGCTTGAGAATACTTGGGATTTTCTTATCACTAGTATAAAATTGATGAATTTTTCTTCGTATAACTCCCATGTCAAAATTATCAATGTGGATTCTCTTTTTTATTTCTTTAGGTTTCCGTGGAGATGAAAATTTTGCAATTTCCGATGTTTGTAGACTCGAATTTCCTTCAGCTACAATTCGCATTACGGTGCGGGCAGACACTCCTGTAGCATCTGCTACTAATTTATTAATGTTTACATCATTTTTGTGTTCCATACTTTCCTTGTCGCCCTTTCGTCTGAGAAAAAAACTATGTACATTGTAAATAATATTTTTCACTTGTCGTGGTATTGGAGGACCTATCTTAGGAGATTTGCCTCATGTATTTTTGGGAAAAAATGTCGCGTACAACTGAATTGTGTAACCGTCGCGGCGGTCGACGGCAGACTGAGTCAGATTGATGTTTGTTTACTAGCACTTGCGCGCACACTATACAACCACAACATACCTGCAGCGTGGCTCTACCACGTGTTGTAATGCAAATTTCAACTCTATGTCTATTAATATAGGAACGTACCGTCGCAAGTCGTCGACCACGGCAACGGCGGTGAGCGAGCGCGGATCCAACACGTACAACAGCCGCTCGTCGTGCGACACGAGGAAATGTTCGCGGAACACGTGCAAAGGACCGAAGTTCGGTTCGTGGTCGCCGTTCGGCTGCTTCTTCTGTGCCGGATTGAGGAGCTCGGCCACTGTCAGAGGGTTCGAGATTGCTTCCTGGAATAGGTCAGCGAGACGCTTTGAAATAAACTTCTTGAGTTTTATTGTAATAATACATTATACTGGCAAGTGTTACCGTCTAGTGGCGGTGTAAGAATATCCAATACACTATATCGTTCCGTGGGTGTAGTAAGCGGCGATAGATGAAAACAAATCAGGAGATGGGCAGCAGCGATAACGACTAATATAAAAAAGTGAGGTTGCCAACCCGCTTGCCAAGCGTGACGGCTATGGCAAATATCCCCGTTATGAGACAGAGACAGTCTATGGGGAGGCACATGTTCAGCTGTGGACTTTAATAGGCTGTAACCGTAAAAGAATTGTCAAGTGAGAATGAAATATACAAAACTATGCCATGACACTAGCGATAGAAAGGTACACAATAACACACACACCAGGGTTTAGAACCGGGATATCCCGGTTCTTTTGTAGCAACACACACACACACACACACACACACACACACGGCTCACCTTGAACAGCAGCGTGTGCAGCACGTTGCCGCGCGTGTCTGCGCGCCACACGCGCAGTACATACACACACACACACACACGCACGCACGCACGCACGCACGCACTCACGCACGCACGCACGCACGCACGCACGCACGCACACACACACACACACACACACACACACACACACACACACACACACACACACACACACACACACACACACACACACACACACGGCTCACCTTGAACAGCAGCGTGTGCAGCACGTTGCCGCGCGTGTCTGCGCGCCACACGCGCAGGCCGGGCCGCGCGCAGTACGCGCACGCCGCACCGCCACGCGCGTACGAGTGCTGGAACACCGCGCCCAGCCGACACAGGCTACCGACAAATAACCAATATTCATCATCATATCAATATTCATACATAAAGGACGTTCCTCCGTCATCACCAATGCTATGTTCACGGCTGCACATGGCACACCCGTGGAAATGACCGCAAAGTACAGCCCTTAACCATTTGCATTCATCAACTACCATCGCGCTTTACGAGTCACTGTTCCCTACACTTCGCTTATCGGTACGAGACTGCCACTCGAGAACCTTCCGTCCCTATCACTCAGTTATCGATATTTCGAGCTAAGTATATGGCCGAACCTACAGTATTCATCTTAATGCATCCTATGTCCACGGCTGAACATAGGCCTCTCGCATGAATTGCAACAACGCACGGCCCTAAGCTACCTGCATTCATCGTTTCCGGCGTGCTTCATGAGGCACTATTCCCTTCATTTCGCTTACCGGTACTAGTCCGCCACTCAAGAACCTTCCTTCCCTATCAATCATAGATACTTCGAGCTATATAGCCAAACCTCCAGTATTCATCATCGTCATGAACATATACGACGGTCCTTCATCATAACCCAGCCATGTCCACGGCTAAACATGGGTCTATCGTGTAATTTTCGCAAATCAGGGCCCTAAGTCACCTGCACCTGCATTCATCGACTCTCGGCATGCTTCATGAGTCATTACTCCCTGTACTCCCCTTACTGGTACGAAGCTGCCATTTGAGAACCTTCCTTTACTATCAATCGGTAGCGAAGCCTCCATAGAAACCGAAAACCAGGCTTGTCTATCAAACTGCTCAATCAATAATATCAACTAATAAAATAACTCGTAAACTGTTTCAAACTATTTCAAATTTCGCGCTCTTCTGTTATACAATATACACAGGTCGTGACCTCGAACGTCAACACGCGGCAAAACTGTGCGATACTGCTGTCGATTAGTCGTCTCTCTCGCACGCGTGAGCTTTTACCGGGCTTTCGAAAAGACGATCGCTCCTTTCTAACTTATGGCAAAATGTTCCATAATGAAATATAACTACGATTGTTTATATAGCAATTAATATGGAACGCCGAAGCCAGGCTTTTAGTGTGAAGTTAGTCGAGTGGGGGCGTCGGGCGATACATTGCAGTGCACTTCACATTTCAATGTTTACTGTGTGTGTTTGCTTGGGCGAACTGGCTCGCAATATTGAGTTGAAAATTTATACTTTTTAAAGATTTTTAGTGAACATGGAGAATAATAGTGTTCCTTGTGATGAATTGAAGTGCTAATCGGCAAAAGGTAAAATCTTAAAATTTTGTTGAGAAAAAACAGCTCATATCCACGCCGAAACCAACGCCTGATCTGTGTATTTCTCAGACGAGTAAAACCATAAACGGCAATTTAATAGATCTGTTTACAAAACTCATTGGGTTGTTGGGTGCTCACATACCAATAAGTTGTACTGCTGGTGCTGTATATTTTTTTCCAACGAAAAAACAGCGGACTACTACTGGATATGATGATTTAAATAACTTATCTGGAGCCATTAATAGGCATATGAATTATATTACGTACTGAATTTCAGTCAGATTTTGATCACATTTATGAAAACACAATAACTCTGCTCCTCGTTTGAGACGCAACGTGCGCTGTGCTCAAACAGAATACAAACGACTTTTTGTTGAAATAATTGATAACATATCTTCAGAAATTAATGGCCGATATTCTGAAATTTTCAAATTAAACTTTTCCAATTGTTCAACAACAAACTGTTCGAAAAATATCGTTCAGATTTTCCTTTAGAGCTTTAGATTCATTATTTGAAAATTACGCAAACCATTTTGATAAACAAACATTGAAAAACCAATTGATTTCATTGTATTCCTCCCCTGAATTAAAAGACCGCAATATTTTCGAACTCATTGACTTTATAAACGAAAATAGTCTTGAAGAGGCCTTTCCCCAGCTTTTAAAGTTAGCTTATCTTGTCGTAACTATTCCAGTCACAAGTTCCTCCGCGGAACGTGCTTTCTCATCTCTGAAGCGCTTCCATACTTATTTGAGAAATACACAAGGTCAAGAGCGTCTTTCAGACTTATCAATTATCGCAATTGAAAAACAGTTATTGGTACAATTAAAACGTTCACCAACATTTTACGCGGACGTAATCAAATCTTTCCTTAAGAAAGAGAGACGATTCGATTTTTAATATAAATAATTTGTTTTTTTAATTTTCTACATAGTTTGTTTGTACTTTGTTCATGTATTGTATTGTATGTAAATATCTTTTTCTTTCGCTCAAGCAAACCCAAACGGCTTTTTCAAAGTCACTGAAGGTATGCAATTGCTGATATGTCATACAATCTATCTAGCAGTAGTATGCCTTGTGTATGCTTTGTTAAACACGTCCTCGACAGCACTGAATATGAAACTGAAGAGTGGAGACAGATCAAGATTGGTGTATTTTTATAAAACTGCTAAAACAACAAAACCATATCTTGGGCTTGCCCTAGTTTGGAGCCCTAACCGCCCACTGCTATCAATCATAGATACTTCGAGCTATATAGCCAAACCTCCAGTATTCATCATCGTCATGAACATATACGACGGTCCTTCATCATAACCCAGCCATGTCCACGGCTAAACATGGGTCTATCGTGTAATTTTCGCAAATCAGGGCCCTAAGTCACCTGCACCTGCATTCATCGACTCTCGGCATGCTTCATGAGTCATTACTCCCTGTACTCCCCTTACTGGTACGAAGCTGCCATTCGAGAACCTTCCTTTACTATCAGTCATTAATCATCAACACTCAAGATATTAGATTAATGGTGGCTTCGAATGCAATTTGTTATTATCACTGTGTAAATAAACTCGACATGTTAACTACAAAAATATTAATACCAAATAGGGAATGCAATCTCGCATAGAGCCAGTCCTCAAATAAAGGTTGGGTATTTTTTACTGAAAACGTATGCAAATGCTAATAATTCTATTTACTGATTATCAACATATGTAATATATAAAAAATAATGTTTGTTTGTTCGTATTTTATGCGCTGCCATACCGTTCATCAGATTGCGGTAAAACTTTGCCAACTTATTGCTTGCACTTGCGCGAAGGTTATAGGCAATTACTAGCTTACAATAGGTGGCGCGCGTATCGTACCGACAAATTTATTTGAAAGTTCTATATTATTCAACTTCAATGAGTTATTATCATATCTAATTAAACAATATAACTCTTCCAAATTTAAAACGATATTTTCAAAATTATTTTTTCTGTGGCTTCAACGTGCCGGGTACCAGCAGCTAGTGTAAGATAAAAATAAAAGATGCGTGTAATGTGGCGTATATATCCGTTTTATTTCAAAATAAAACACTATACATTTTACCATCAGGATTAGGAATTAGGATTCATTTCACGCGCAGCCGCACTATGATGCACACAGATTATGCTGCCCCGCTTAATCTCACAACGTCGCGTACAAAAATTGCACGAGGCTCAGTCTCGTAAAATATGGACGAGATTTCGCGAGATCGAAATCTCGCGGGAACGACATTGCACTCCCGGATACCAAAGCTTGAGTAATCTATTTGAAGCAAATACAATAATATTGTACATATGACGAAAAAAAATCCTGACAATCTGAAAGGAGAGCATAGATACTACAATGACATTACCAAAAAAAAAATGAAAACATCACATTAGTAATGAATATAAAAATGCTATTGTTCTTTTAAACTTATTATTTATTACAATTTACCGAAAATTTTGTAAATTAAAAATCTCTCAATACCTTCGAAGGAAACAGTATTTTAGAAATTTGAACGTGAGGTGTTATTGCCACTATACGTCCACCCGCGCCATGCGAGTTTCACAATTTAGATTAATAAATAATTTTATGAACAGAATCAAATCACGATACGTAAAAGCACCCTCACGATTCAGACAGGGTATATTTTACATATTGTATACCTAGAACAAGTGCTTGTACATTTAAATATAAGGAAACTAGTTGACGCGGTCAGGTACTTGACCTTGCAGCGCTCAAGATGCAAGTTCGCTTGCACGCAGCGGACACTGATAAGCAACTAGTGGACGCACATTAATAACATAACACAATAATTTGATGCCCCCCCCGGCGAGTATCGGCCGCAATTTGATTTTCCGCTGCAATAAATGTACTTATCTGTTTGTTTTCTCGTATCAAAGGCATTCACCACGCTTGACTGATCAGTGATTACAACAATAGACATTTTGCATTTGTAACTTTGCTTCCCGTCGCCGGCCTTCTAGCCGACATATACCTGGATCCTGTGATCTTTCTAGCATTTTAGAATTATTTATTTATTTATATTCAGGATAAGAACAACTACTTGATACTAAAACTTTTTTACTTAAATTTTTTAACACGAAATCACCAAGAGTTATCTCCAAAATAATGACTTATAACTACACCCATGGGCCGAAATGGAGAATTGCCAAAATATTAGTCAAAATGAGAGATTTCTTTTCCTCTGTTCTCATACAAAAATGGCATTGACAATATTTTTTAACAACGTGACACAAAAAAAAACATGTGTGCAGTTCATACGTGGTAGAAGTGAAATTGTATACTCTCATTCTCTCGCAGGCTAAATCCTATACCTAGATGAATATGTTTGTCTCTTTTTAGTGTCGCTGTTTCGTTTCATCGAGTTTCAAATCACATTGTTAATAATGAATAATGTTGTTAATGAAATACTTTTTAATATAAATGAAGTGACTTTTCTAATAATTGCAAAATGATATTTTTTCAATAAAAATTAATCTGCTGCTACTGCAGTACGTGGACGTCTACAGCTAATTTGAAACAAAAAAGGCTACAGGTATGTTGTCACCCCTGAGGACTAAGACGTAATGCTTCTGAACTCAGTAATTATACTGACTAAGCTCTTCATTGGAATATAGCAATGTACGTACTGCTGCTTGGCGAAAAGGTAAACCGACCATGTTTTTTTTTATAGAAAAAGGGTGACAAACGAGCACACAGTCCACTTGATGGTAAGTGGATGCTGTGGCACATAGACATCTACATTTAATCTCTATGAAGAATCAAAATGCAGATGCGTTGTCACCCTTGAGAACTAAGGAATACTTCGTTTCCAGTAAAAATTATCTCCGGTTCTCTACACTCACCATACGAAACACGGCAGCATTAAGGTGTTATTTCACGCTGGTTTTCATGTTGATGTACACTAAAGAAGCAAATTTTAATTATGTGTAAAACTTACCTTTTCCTCTCCTTCTTGCCTAGCTGGTTGACGTGCCAGCGCGAGTCTCGTCGCTCGCACACGATGGTGCGGTACAGGCTCGACACCAGCAGCGTGTTCTGGTGGTAGCTCATCTGCACGATCTCGTACTCCTCGTTCACTATCTCCATTGATTTGCACAGGTGCTGTAAGGATTTATAAGTGTAGCTCGGGTTATCGTATCATTGTATTATCATCTTACTGCGTAGTGGCGGTGTAAGAATATCCACTACCCCATAACATCCCGTGGGTGTCGTAAAAGGCGACAGAGAGAAACACAAATCAGGAGATGAATGACTAAAAATAAAAAACTGCGATTTTGCCAAGCGCGGCAACTATGGCAAATATGAGGTAATGAGGCAATCTGTTGGGGGTGGCCTACGTTCAGTAGTTCAATAATAGGCTGTAACGGTGTTATCATAATTAATCTTTAATAGTTCACAGCTGGAGATGATAATTTGGTAAGGGTCATTTCATACTAAAGCAACGACGCAACTGAAAAACTGTAACTATTTGTTGTAAGGCTCCAGATTCTAGATTTTCTTAGATGAATTTGTCTAAAATTAAAAAGGCAAAAATACTTCTTCATTAGCGCATCATGAATTAATTGTTAATTCTTTAGCGAAATAATGCAGTGGATTTTGAATGGATTTCGAAATAAATGTAGATTTCAATTTCGTCTGATTACAACTGTATTCAGGTTTACAAAATACTAGCGATCCGCCCCGGCTTCGCACGGGCACTGGATCTAGACAACAGTGCCGCCTACCGAGTCCAATTGGTGAATCTTAACCATTCTCGAATCAACTTAATCACAAACACAAAATTTCATCAAAATCGGTCCAGCCGTTTAGGAGTTCAGTCACATACACACGGACAGAAGTGTAAAGATAATAGCGAATGCTAACAGAATGCGATGTAATACAACAATATATATATATATATATATGTATGTCCAACAGCTGATCACTGGCCTCCTGTCGTTTCTTACAGTGTTAAGGAACAGTGATACCTCAGACGTGCAGGGTTCCTTACAATGTTTTCCTTCACCGCTGAACATGTGCTAAATCAACACTTAAAATTGCAATTAATATTTTCATTGGTGACGACTGCGATCGAAACCGAGTCTCCCGCGTACTGTGAAGTGCATGAATTGAGGGCCTAGTCCCTGAGCTACCCACGGCACTAACCACGGCACCACGGCACGGTTTTAAGTTTTTTTTTTATAGAATAAGAGTAACAAACGAGTACACAGTCCACCTGATGGTAAGTGGATGCTGTGAACCCTAGACATCTACATTTATCCCCGATTAAACGTCTTGTCACCCCAGCACGGCTAGTATGGGCTGGAGACAAAAAATTATCTTGTTATGTCAAACGGGGAGAAGTATATCCCCGTTTGACATAACGAGTAGACATATATCCCCCGTCCGTAGTATGGAGCCAAATGAAATATAAAAAATTATGTTTTTTTGACATTTGAAAGGGACAATTTTATCCTAGTTTATTGGACGTGGGTTTAAGTTTATATTCATACAAAAAATCTATCTAAGTCTATCTCCCATTTTATCTACTGTGGATATTATATCCACCGATGTGCCCATGCTCGAAGGGTGGATAAAACTAAAAAAGGGGATAAACATTTTCTCCTTTTTTAGCCGGGGATAAAATTGTCTCCTGACCATGCTAGCCCCGCTGAGGACTAAGATGGGATGCATTGTTATAAGTAAAAGGGGTCTCCGGTTCTCTACGGCTGATATTTCACGCTTGTATTCTGTGAAAGCGTGGTCCTACCCCGGTCGAGCCGACGCAGCGTGGCTCTGTCGCGTAACAACTATATTAAAATATAACAGTCAAGAGTTAATTACACTAACTTTATCTGAGTACAACGCACTCGGCGCTATCTCCTGTTCCCTGTTTGAACGTACTCGTAATATAATTATTTGTAACGGAGATAAAAATTTATGAACATTTTGCTCGGTTCAGCGAGTTCCTTATCGAGGTGTTTAATTTGTAATAATTAAAAAAGTTATGTAGTTTAATTATCAATAGATTGCCCCACTGGCTGGATATGTTTACGATATCATAATAAATTACGTTCACAACTGAGCAGTGAGCACAGAAAAATTATTAGAAGCTAATTAATTATGCACTGAGCAGTAAGCAATGAAGTAAAACATGTCCAAAAGTTTTGGATTTTTCTTTTTATAAACAAGTAGGAATGACAAACGAACACACTCGTCTGAACGGGAAAAACTACTTATAAAATATATTAAGTTGTAAGTACTATAAAGATAAAATACACGAAGTGTCTGTACGTAATATCGAAATAACTGCCTTTTATCAAGCTCTGGGGGTTATTAGCATGTCATTAAGACGTGAATAATATTTTGTGTCTGTCTGTCAGGGCTAATCTTCGGAATAGCTTAACGGATTGTGATCTCTCTATAATCTGACTGTGAACTTCACAAACAGATACAAAGCAATGCCAGGAATGATCTAAGCTATGTTTTATTCGTACAACTTGGAGAAGATTGTTTTATGAAATGGACAAATTGATAAAATAAATGACTATTTTAAAAAATCTTAATTGTGCCACATTAATAGATGCCACCCATGCGAAGCCGAGCCGTGTCGCGGTGTCGTTAGTATGCAATAAAATATAATCAAATAAATAGATAATACCCAACTAGACTGAAGCCCTCGGTGGCGGTGACAATTTGCCAGCATCTGTGTTTCCATCCGATTACAATGTAGGTATCTTCAAGCCAAGAGTGAATAGGCCTTGTGAAATGATAAGATGGGGCAGAGGAACAGCCAACGAATAAATCATTATCACGATATTTGTAACACTAAATTAAAAACTATCGATCTCCCTGTGGTATTTAGATGTTGCGCTGATCAAATATGTAGTAATGTGGAGCATAAAGCACATATTGATATTTTATATAGCTCTATTGTTAACGTATTAAGGAAAGTGCAGTAGTTTTATACGTGGTAGAGCCATGCTGCAGCTATATTAGTAGTATAGTTGTAGCACGAATGGGTCGGCTCGACCGGGGAAGGACCACTCTCTCACAGAATACCAGCGTAAAATAGCAGCTTAATGCTGCTGTATTTCGTATGGTGAATGTAGAGAACCGGAGACCCTTTTTACTGGAAAAGAGGCATTCCATCTTAGTCCTCACGGGTGATAACGCATCTGCATTTTGATTCTTTATTGAGGATAGATGTAGATGTCTATGGGTCACAGCAACCACTTACCATCAGGTGGACTGTGTGCTCGTTTGTCACGCTATCCTAAAAAAAAAAGATAGTTATAAAGTTAAGCACAGTCAGTGCGCTTTACCATCCACGCTTACATTACCACTTACCATCAGTAGGGAAAGTAGTCGCTTAACTACTATGGACTAGACTTATAACAGTTAGAATATTTAAAAAAAAAACGATCGAGGGTTAGGTTGAAAGGGAAAGAAAGCCACGGACGATGCGAGCGGTATCAAGGCGCAACCTTTTCATATTTTTTTTTAAATTAATATGACAAGCGAACTTGCAGTCCACCTGAATGTAAAGTGGACACTGCAGCACATGGTCTGCTTTAAGCAGGGTTGCCAACTCCAAATTTAAAAAACTAGGATTTGAAGTTGGAAAAACCAGGACAATTCAGTTTAAAAACAGGACGCAGTAAAGGCCTTGTCCGAACCGAACCGACAACGTGGCGAATGTATGTAATATGTATGCAAGTATCGGTTCGTTTTCGCTTTTTATATGTAACTAGATTCAAACGATACCATACATAACAAAATAAAAACGCCATGAGGCCGCCCGTAACGTAAGAATTGTAAAAGTGGCGCGCGAATTTTAAAATACACGACCTTATCAGTGCGCTTTAAAAACCCAGGACGCTGCTTAAAATCTATCCAGGACATCCCAATGACACTACAAAAACTAGGACATGTCCTGGGAAAACAGGACGGTTGGCAACCCTAGCTTTAAGTAAAGGACGCTACAGATGCGCTGTCACCTGTGAGGACTAAGATGGAATGCTTCACAGCCTGCAATACCCTTCCGACCGGAACACAGCACCGCGCGCACGGCTGTGGTGGTAGACATAGGTAAGAGTGGGGTACCTATCCAGACCTGCTCCCAGCCAGAAAATAAATTCTACCACCTACAAACTTACCATCAAATGGGTTTCGTGACAAAAATACCAGTTTATAATTGCTTATATTAAAAAAAATAATAATAAAGAAGCTATTATATGGAAATTGTTTTATCGTTATTAATTCTTTGAAGTCGGCTTGTTTAGATTTTTGAACCTTTTGTGTGCATTAAGGATTATCACAAGCTCAAGAAAAACAACTAATGTCGACTAAATAGTTACATTAAAAACGTCATCTATTTTTTCATCACAAATAAAGTAGGACTTATGCCCAAATACTCAATCGCTAAGTCAATTTTTAGGTTTCCGTACCCAAAGGGTAACCAACGGGACCCTAATACTAAGCGTCCGCTGTCCGTCCGTCTGTCTGTAAGCGGGCTGTATCTCATGACCTGTAATAGGTAGGCCAGTTGAAATTTTCACAGAATGTGTATTTCTGTTGCCTTTATAACAACAAATAATAAAAAAAAATTAAAGGGGGCTCCCTTACTAGAAACGTGTTTTACGATGGTACGGAAGCGGAATCCTTCATGCGTGAGTCCGACTCGCACTTGGCCGGTCATTAGATGTTGTTAAGTCTCGTGGTGTCATAGTCACTTTGACTTAAAGTGATAGAGACAGCACGAGACTTAAAGGCATCTTAAAATTGAGCAGCGTTTGAGTATTTGGGCATTAGACTTTGATAAGTATTGTATTCTTTGATGCTTACCATATAAAAATCAATCTCGGTCATGATGATCACGCCATTCTTGTCCCCGGAGAAGAGACGCATACCGTTCTTCGACCATTCGATCGACGTTATTTTGCTCTTGTGCAAATCACCTATTGTATACCTGTTAAAAAACACGTACGTCACATATTTGGTATACCGTGCGATTTTTATAATCGTCGGAAAAACTGTGTAATAGGTGAATGAAGTCAAAGCGTTGGCATAGTATTTTTTTTTATAGAATAAGGGTGACAAAAATGCACACAGTCCACCTAATGGTAAGTAGATGCTGCGGCCCATAGACATCTACATTTATCCTCGACAGTTGTGTATCGCCAGAAACGTAAAGTCAGGAATTTGCATTTATAAAAACTTTTTAGGGGCTTTTTAGGTGCTAGTTAGGTGCCAAGTTTAAAATTTAGGTGCTCTAAAATTTTCACCGCAACGAACTGTTGAAATTTGCGTTGCTAGCAAAACGTATCGCTAGCAACGCAATGAAATTATTAGATATTAAGTGCTAATTAAGTGCTGCAAGTATAGGCAATGACAAGGCGCCTCTAATAAAAATAAAGTCGTTATTCAGGACAAAGCAGATGCAAAATTCAGGTCTTCTTCTGAAAATGGTAAAACTATAGACATCCGGTACTTGCGTACGGAGGTTTAAGGAGGTTGGAATGAGGGTGGGAGGAGGGGTAGGGTTCTGGGGAAGCCCCCATACCCTTCCCCCCTTGCGGAAATGTACAGTTTATGAGTAATACATATTTTTTTTTGTAAAATCATAACCTCACTTTTTTACACAGGAATATTGACATAGTTACTTCTGCAACGGCTTCGGCGCTGCGGGGAGTGCAGCGGCTTCGGCGCTGCGGGGAGTGCTGCCCCTTCACCCTTGCGTAGCAAATCACAGGCACCCGTGCTCACCTCCGCAGCTTCAGCCTCAGCCGCTACGGCTCGCACAAATGCCTGCGATTTGCCACAGCGGGCGGGGGTTCCTCTCTATCCGCGCCTACGGCTTTACAAAAACACTCTAGGGGTAGGGCAGACACGACTACGTGGAGTCAGGGCGTTCTGATTCGGTTATAGTACATATTCGACAGATCTTATCTATAATATATAACTGATAAAGAACAAAAAATGCCGTTCATACCTTACAGTAAGTAATGACGGTCCTGGACCCGATAATTCCCAGAATATTACTGTCATCTACATCCGACCTCAATAATCTTTCAGTACTTAATTAGCACTTAATTCCTTGCTATTAATATTTATCGTATATCTATTATCGTCACTGCGTTGCTAGCGATACGTTTTGCAGGCAACGCAAATTTCAACAGTTCGTTGCGGTGAAAATTTTAGAGCACCTAATTTTTAAACTTGGCACCTAATTAGCACCTAAAAAGCCCCTAATTTTGGGTTTTTCTAAATGCAAATTCCTGACTTTGCGTTGCTGGCGAGACACAATTATCCTCGACTAGCTGATACCCGCTCGCTTCGCTAGGCGCACGGATATAAAATATCAAGAAAAATATTTTTTTTTGATGAGACTATCGTAAAATCCGTTCTTAGTGAGCATTTATATTACGAAATGAGTAACTACATATACTAAAATTCAAGTCAACCGGGTGTATAGTTTTAGAGATCTCGTGATGAGTCAGTCAGTCAGTGGTATTTCGCTTGTACTCGTATTTATATAGATTAAGACTCAAAATGCAGATGCGTTGTCACCCCTGAGGACTAAGATGGAGTGCCTCGTTTCCAGTAAAACGGGTCTCCGGTTCTCTACACTCACCATACGAAACACAGCAGCATTATGCTGACATTTTAAGCTAGTATTTTGTGAGAGCGTGGTCCTTCCCCGGTCGAGCCGATGAGAGCCATGCTGCAGCTATATTAGTAGTATAGTTGTAGTATGAATGGGTCGGCTCGACCGGGGAAGGACCACGCCTGCTGGTATCAGTCAATAACAGCTTAACACTGCTGTGTTTCGTATGGTGAGTGTAGAGAACCGAGACCCCTTTACTGGAAAAGAGGCATTCCATCTTAGTCCTCACGGGTGACAACGCATCTGCATTTTGATTCTTTATTGAAGATAGATGTAGATGTCTATGGGTCACAGCAACCACTTACCATCAGGTGGACTGTGTGCTCGTTTGTCACCCTATCCTATAAAAAAAAAAAAGGGTCTCCGGTTCTCTACACTCACCATATGAAACACAGCAGCACTGAGCTGCTATTTTACGCTGGTATCCTGTGAGAGCGTGATCCTATCCCGGTAAAGCCGACCCATTCATGCTACAACTACAAATATATCTAATATAGCTGCAGCGTGGCTCTCTACGTACAAAACTGTACTGTAGGAGCGCGGCATGGACGTACATTTTCTTTATATCTATACGAATCTATCTTACCTCTCAACTTTAGGCTCGATCTTAGGCTTCAAGGTGTCTGGAATGTTCTCTGGATGCTCCTTCGGTATCTGGAACACGGTGACCTGGCCTGCGGCATTGCCCGCGCCGACCATGTAGTCCACGGTGTTCACAATCTTCACATACGTTATGGGGGTCGTTGAAGCCTGTATGAAGAAATAATAATGTTCATTTTATTTCCACGTGCTCTAGAGAAATAAAAATAATGAAATCACATTTTCAATATTTTTAACTCAATCTAATAATAAAAATGAATTTTCTATTTTAAAAAAACGTATAAACACAACAATTATAGGAGGATAATACGTTTGGAAAAACCTACTACCTATCCTTTAATTCTAAAAGTTATCCATCAACTAAATTATAACCTGACTAAATATAAAAGTAAAACAACGAAAATATTTTATTCAATACAACTGTTATGTTCAATTTATTTATGTTGTATTTTATGAATAACTTTTAATCTAAGGATTTGAAAATCATAATATAACATCATAAATTCGGCTTGACAATACATGTCTAAGTAAATAATTTTAAGATTATCCTTGAAGTTTTGATATTTAATTTTCCTCAATATTGTACATGCAATATCATAAAATTAAATTTAAAAAAAATATTAAAAAAGTCTCCACGGCGGGGAATCGAACCCCGGTCTCCCGCGTGACAGGCGGGGATACTGACCACTATACTACCGAGGATTGTACAATAATGGTTGAAATATTGGATTATATTAATAGAAAAGTAACAATTTAAAAAAAATATAACCTGTATGTACCATCCATATTTAAGCATTACTTTGGTACATGTACAGATATTAAAACTACAGCTCACTTAGGATTAAACAAATTACATTCTGTGTACTAAATATCGGAATTTGTCAATAAAACAAAAATACAAATTATTCATCTAAATTTATTTTATCGCCTTCAAAGTAGGCCCCATCGCTTGCAATACAACATCTCCAACGCTTCACCCAGTCTTCCATACATTTTCATAGGCTATTTGCGGTATGGCCTTTAGCTCATTCAGCGAATTTTTGTTATGGCTTCTATCGACTCAAAACGTTTTCCTCGAAGTGGTAATTTTAACTTGGGAAATAAAAAAAAGTCAGACGGAGCCATATCAGGTGAATACGGTGCTTGGTCGAGAACTTTTGTTGAATGTTTCGCTAAAAACTCTTTCACTATAATGGCTGTGTGTGATGGTGCATTATCATGGTGCAGCATCCATGAGTTGTGTTGCCACAAATCTGGACGTTTTCGGCGGATACCTCACGCAAACGCTTCATGATGCCTAAATAATATTCTTTATTCACTGTTTCTCCCTTTGAAGGAATTCGGAGGAACCACACCACGGTAGTCAAAAAACTGTCAGCATCACCTTGATTTTGGAGCGACTTTGCCGCGGTTTTTGGTTTCGGCTCGTTTTCGAGACGCCATTCTGAAGACTGTTGGCTTGTTTGCATGTCGTACCATAAACCCATGTCTCGTCGCCAGTTATTATACGTTTCATAAAGGTCGGATCCAGAAGCTCGAAACCATGTCTTCAGCGACATGCTTTCGCTGCGCTCTTTGAACAAAATTGAGCTCTTTGGAACTAGTCGAGCGGCGACGCGTTTCATGCCTAAAATGTCAATGAGAATGTTGTGGACGGACTTAAAAGATATGTTCACCTCACTAGCCAACTCTCTCAGACTCATACGTCGATTTTCGAGCACTAGCTTCTTGATTTTGTCGATGTTTTCTTTGGTCGTAGCGGTTGAAGGTCTACCAGAACGAGGCAAGTCTACTACTACTTCTCGGCCTTCTTTAAAAGCCTTATACCATTCATAAGCCCTTGTTTTCGATATACACGATTCGCCGTAGGTATTTCGCAACATTTTTAGAGATTCACCACATGAAATATCATTCGAAACACAAAATTTAAGGCACACTCTTTGTTCAACAATATTTTCCATTGTAAAAATCGCCGATAACTCAAAACTATGACCAACAAAAAGTGTAGTTTAAAACAAATTAAATGACAGATCCCGCTCAAACTTTGCGCGCTAAATCAGTACAGTGCTACCAACATGCAGTAAAAAAATTAGAACGACCTCTTTTACGCGGGTCTTTTTATTGACATATTCCCGATACTTTTTACACAGAGTTGTACATGTCTAAGGTAGAAAATATCCTGGCAACAACAAAAGAAAAAAATCGTAATGCACACCTTGATCGCGAAATGAATTCGCATGACCTTGTCAAACTGTCAAGGTCATGCGACTCGCCAATTCGGGTTTATTATTTTCTTTAATTTTTAATTAAGTGCTATTAGGTATTTTTAAGGTTTTTGTTTTTGTCGTATTGTGTTTACCAGACGTAAAATGACCTTGAAATATTTAAGTTTCTTAAATATGCAGATTTCCTCACGTTTTTCTTTACCGCCGAGTAGTTACGTAGCGGAGAACATCGACGCGGTTGATTGCGTGCTTGAATTTTCTTTAAGTCAGCCCAGGGAAACACCTGAACTACCACTGCCCACGACGCTTGTATATATTGTGGTATAATTTTATGTTGTGGATACATGACGATCATAAGAGCTTTAAAAAGCCTAAATTAAATAAAAAATGTTTTGGCTTCGACTCAGATTTAGCAAGTAAGGGCGCAACAAATATTTTTTTGTATTGCAAAGCGGGACTTTAAAGATTTATGGCTAAATACTCAAACGCTACTGAATTTTAAGACGTAGATAAGTCTAGTGACGTCACAGTCACTATGACTTAAAGTGATAGAGACAGCACGAGACTTTACTTAGCTTCTTAAAATTGAGCAGCGTTTGAGTATTTGGGCATTAGACTTTGATAAGTATTGTATTCTTGGATGCTTACCATATAAAAATCAATCGCGGTCATGATGAAAACATATATCGTAGGTAATATCTTATAAGCATTTCTCATAGCATCGTCTCTCACAATACACAGGACGTAATGGGATGATGGATTATAGAATGTTAATTTACTCCAGTGACATATACAATAATAATTATTGAGGTAATAAATTATATATTTTTTTATATAATATGGGCGACAAACGAGCACACAGTCCACCTGATGGTAAGTAGATGCTGAGGCCCATAGACATCTTCATTTATCCTCGATTAAGAATCAAAATTCAGATGCGCTGTCACCTTTGAGGACCAAGATGGAATGCCTCGTTTCCAGTAAAAAGGGTCTCCGGTTCTCTACACTCACCATACGAAACACAGCAGCGTAAAGCTGCTGTTTTACGCTGGTATTCTGTGAGAGCGTGGTCCTACCCCGGTCGAGCCGACCCATTCGTGCTTCAACCATAATATATATAGCTGCAGCATGGCTCTACCACGTTGAAAAGCATGGTTATCCCACATATATTCTTCATATTCGTACATTGTCATCCGATTCTGAGCTATGTTCAAAATTTCAAGTCTCTAGCTGCTAGAGTCTAGCACATCGGAAAGTTAGTTTATAATCAATTACTAAATTCGACCAGAACAGACATACACGGAACCGTTACCGTTACAGCGCACTAAAAAAATCGACTGCTGAACATAGGCCTCCCCCATAGATTGCATCATAGGGGGGGACATTTGCCATACTTGCCATGCTTGGCAAGCGGGTCAGTTTTTTATTTTTAATCGTTATTAGGAAGACGCTGCTGCTCATTTCCTCCTGTAATTGTATTGGCACTCTATACCCTTCAGACAATAATATAGCAGTACACGTAAGACTGTGAGGCATTCTGTCTTAGTCATTGGAGGTGACAACACATCTTGTAGCCTTCCTTTAATGAAGGTAATTAAGTGTCCACGGACTGCAATAGCCACTTACCATCAAGTGGACTGTAAGTTGGTATGTCATTTCAACTTTATCTATATATATATATATATATATATATATATATATATATATATATATATAAGCGAAATACCACTGACTCACTCACTCATCACGAGATCGCTAAAACTATACGACCGATTGACTTGAAATTTATATATACTCCTTTCTCGACGTAGACACCCACTAAGACAGGATTTTGGAAAATTCAACCCTAACCAAATGAGGGAGTGAAATAGAGTGTTACAGCTTGTTTAATAATTTAAAATTAAAAAATTTGTACAACCGATTTCAATATCAATTATTAAGAATAAATCAAAAACTATTGGTCAGACCTTAATCAATGGGACCACATGTGAAGCACCAGCTTTCAAACAAAAAAAGATTCATCGAAATCGGTTCACCCAGAAAAAAGTTATGAGGTAACACACATAAAAAAAACATAGTCGAATGGAGTACCTCCTCCTGTTTGAAATCGGTAGAAAATGCATACAACTAAACCACAGTCCCATTAAAGAGTTTTCCTTGAACCCACCGGGATTATTTGAAGGTCGTTGTTCCAGGGAAATGAGGACGAATGACAAGCGGCTACCTGGACATTATCCTAAACGGTTTTTAATTTCCGAATGGGAAGCAATAGAACTACACCGTTATAAAACAAACTGGTCAGGTGACTCGCCCTTTCACTTCTCCGTTAGGAATTCATTTACTCGAACCACTTCACTTAGTCTTGCGACATGTTACATGTTTACTTCAATGTAATGGAAAAAAAACAAGAGAGTTTTATCAAGCACACTTTATTACGTGGTAACCCCATGCTGCAGCTATATTAGTAGTATAGTTGTAGCACGAATGGGTCGGTTCGACCAGGGAGGAACCACGCTCTCACAGAATACCAGCGTAAAACAGCAGCTTAACGCTGCTGTGTTTCGTATGTTGAGTGTAGAGAACCGGAGACCCTTTTTACTGGAAACGAGGCATTCCATCTTAGTCCTCACGGGTGACATCTGCATTTTGATTCGTAATCGAGGATAGATGTAGATGTCTATGGACCACATTAACCACTTACCATCAGGTCCTATAAAAAAAGCACCACTAGTAAAGTAACGTAAATAGAGTTAGAGCCACGCTGCAGATATATTATAGTTTTGTCGTTATAGCACGAATGGGTCGGAGGTGGTCTTTCCCCGGTCGATGGAAAGACCACCCTCTCACATAATACCAGCGTAAAATAGCAGCTCAATGCCGCTGTGTTTCGTATGGTAAGTGTACGGAGACCGTTTTTACTGGAAACGAGGCATTACATCTTAGTCCTCGGCGGTTACAACGCATCTGCAGTTTGTTTCTTAATCGAGGATAGATGTAGATGTCTATGGGCCACAGCATCTATTGAATGTGTGCTCGTTTATCACGCTTATTTTTTTTAATTTACTTTCCTCTGCTGGGCACGGACCTCCTCTCATTTCTGTAATGAGATGGAGCAATTCGCTGCTCCAGTGCGTGTAGTATATTTCTCAGACACGCAGGTTGATCATGATTCACGTCCTAGCACGTGGTAAATCAGCACTTATCTAAAATTGCAATTATGAATATCATTGGTGCCGGCGAGGTTCCAACTCCGATCAGACTACCACATCTCAAACAATAGAAGATTTTAATATATTTCAATGGGTGGTAGGGCTGCTTTCTGCCTTCATCTATCCGTTACAGCCTATAAAATTCCACTGCTGAACATAGGCCTCCCCCATAGATTGCCTCATAGGTGGGATTTTGTCATAGTTGCTAGGCTTGGTGGGCGGGTTGGCAAACCCGTCTCTTACGGATCCACGGGACGATATGGGGTAGTGGATATTCTTACACCGCCACTACACAGTTTCTGCATAGCTTAGTTTAAACAAAATGGCAAACGCACTTACAGTTGAACAATTAAGCAAGAAGAAGAAAGAAGAAGAAGAAGCAAGATCTCACCACACAAGTAAAAGAGAAAATCCGAAAATTGTTAAATCTTCTTTAAACATATAAATAAAAAGACGTGATTGTCTTTAATTAACCGACTTCAAAACGAGGAGGTTCTCAATTCGAGAGTATGTTCTTTCTTTTTTGTATGTATGTTATGCGATATCTTCGCAAGTTGTGAACCGATTTTAATGATTCTTTTTTGTTAAATAGGCTTTATCTCAAGGGTGGTCCCATTAAATATTGAAGAAAAACTTCCAACCCCAAGGGTGAAAATAGGAAATTATTACAGCGGAGGATATTGTTTAAGGAATTTCATATGATATCTTCTCAGATTGAGAACCGATTTTAATGATTCTTTTTTTATTAAATAGGCTATACTTCAAGGGTGGTCCCACATAAATTTGGAGAAAAAAATTCCACCCTAAGGGTAGCAAATAACTTATTTTTAGCAATTTGAAGTCAGTTTTACTTTTGTTAAGTTATAATTATATCGAAATCAAGTCGTAATCTGTATGTTATTAAGACATAAATTACCGTGTTAAGGCGGTGCAAGAATAGAAGAGAAGAGAAACATACCAGGAGAAGAGAGAAACATATCAGGAGATGGGCAACAGCGTCTCCCTAATATTAACTTAAAAAATAAAAATTGGGGTTGCAAACCCGCCTGTCAAGCGTGGCCCTATGTGACGGTAACACAAAAATAAACACTTAAAATTTTAGTCTGTCTGTCCAGGCTAATCTTCAGATTGGCTAAACCGATTGTGATAAAACTTCACTTACATATAGAGAGCAACACCAGGAGTGATCTACGCTATATTTTATCCGAATAACACGGAGGATTTATAATGAAAGCAAAAACTGATAATATAACTGGTTTTGATGAATATCTCATTAACTGTAAGAGATACCTATAAAATGTATAGGACAATACTGTTTTGGTTTGCAATTTAATGCAAAAAAGATCCTCACACTTTATCTTCTATCTTTTAAAGTTTTGTAGTTTTTATTTAAGATTTTTACTATTTTTTTTGTTTATCGTCATTTTACAGTTTTACACCAAAACTATGAGTGTTAATAAATTTGAAACAGAAACAGAAACTTTTTATTCAATATAGATTATAAATAATACTTATTGAAAGTCACTCTTTTGTCTAATTACCACTGGTTCGAAAAAAACCTCTGTCCTGGGAAGAACCAGCAAGAAACCCAGCAGGACTTTTTTTAAAATAACAGCTTACAATCATGTATGTTACACAATTAACCACACAAAACAAATTAGAAACAGCATGGCAGCGAACACCTCATTCCCAGGGTTATTATCATCCATAAATTCCTTAACATTATAATAACCCTTTTATACAAACTATGTTTAATAAAGTTTTTGAATTTTGAGCAGCTCAATTTTGTATTTTGTATGATACATACTATGGCCTTTTTACGTCAAATTCAATTTTTCGAGATTGACATTGGTTTGTTGATAGATTTCGAGATAATTACAAAAAAAAAACCGGCCAAGTGCGAGTCGGACTCGCGCATGAAGGGTTCCGTACCACCGTACTAGATTTTTTTTATTATTTGTTGTTATAGCAGCAACAGAAATACACATTCTGTGAAAATTTCAACTGTCTACCTATCACAGATCATGAGATACACACTGACAAACAGACGGACGGACGGACGGATGGACGGACGGACAACGGAGGCTTAGTAATAGGGTCCCGTTGGTTACCCTTCGGGTACGGAACCCTAAAAAAATTATTTTAAAGTGATTTTTAATATACTTCCCAAAGTAAGACCAGTATTCCATTTGTTACTGTTTTTTTTATATAGGAGAGAGGGCAAGCGAGCATACGGCTCACCTGATGGTAAGTGACTACCACCGCCCATGAACAACTGCAACATCAGAGGAATTGCAGATGCGTTGCCGGCCTTTTAGAAAGGAGTAAGCTCTTTTCTTGAAGGACCCTAAGTCGTATCGGTCCGGAAAAATCGCCGGTGGTAAACTATTCCACAGAGAAGTGTGTGGTACAATTACCTTTAAAAGCTTGTGAAACAAATTCAATTTATTGAGAATATATCTGTCAGCCGCCATACGTTGATTAAGAGATAAATATCAATTAAAGTAAAAAAAAGTAAAGTTACAGCCTATATACGTCCCACAGCTGGGCACAGGCCTCCTCTCATTTCTGAGAGGGTTTTAGGGCAAGGAAATGTCCGCCGCGCTGCCCCAATGCGTGTTGGCGAACTTCACATATCTTCGAAATTTTTTTTTTTTGATTTCTCAGTCATGCAGGTTTCCTCACGATGTTTTCCCTCACCGCCGAGCACGTGGTAAATCAGCACTTAAAATTGCAATTAACAATTTCATTGGTGCCGGCGGGGATCGAACCCGGGTTGCTCGCGTACTGTGTAACTTACAGCGAGCGCTAACCATCTGAGCTACCACGGCTCTAAATATCAATTATAATTGTTTAAAACGAATAATATGAAATCATATGATAATAATAGGGCCGGAGCGTCAGTGTTTTCGGGAAGTCTGCAGTCTGTGAACATGTGCAAGATCGTCCCCACCATCACATCAGATTTGATATAGACCACATATCCTCGTAAAAGGACACCTATTCCTACCAAGGATGATTCGTGAGGCTATTGAAATTAAAAAAAAAAAACATCCTAATTTCAATATAGAAGATGGATGGGTGCTACCATCTGCTTAGGATCCTATCTCTATAGGTATATAAAATCAATTGCTGCTCTTTAGTCATGCTAAAACTTAGAAACAGTTCGACCAATTGTGATGGAATTTTTTGTGTGTGTCCCTAAATGGTTTAGATTCACGTTTGGACCCGGTAGGTAGCGCTGTTGTCGAGATCCAAAAATCACCCGTGCAAAGCCGAGGCGGATAGCTAGTAATTAATAAAATTAAATCCAAACCCAAGCATACCACTGCAAGACTTCAAGATACTGTACGAATATACTGTAAGTACTCGTACCTACTGCGTAGATCGGACCAAGAATTAATATTCAAAAACTGAAGGTAGCCGTGCTAACTATGACATCGGGAAGTCCCCCGTGACCATGGGACCAAATTAAAATTAAACGCGATAAAATCAGTAATATTAGTTATATTTAATGTGTAGCGTTCGCGTACACCGTAAATATTAGAAATCATAATCAAATAATTATTCTATTTATCTGCAGTTTGCACAAAATTATTTCTTACGATTACAAACTTACATTTGCAGTTGTTTTTTCTACTACAAAATTAAGTTTGTCCTTCCATCCTGTTCCTTCCCATTTGTTATAGCAATGTTCGGTGCTTTACCTTATCCTTACCTATAATTCTAGGAATGGATGAACTATCTAAAAACAATTAAGTTCACACGGATTAAGGAACCCTTAGGGCGGAAGTCCTACTCACACTTGTCCGATTTCTTACTGTTTCTATAAATCGGTTAATTCATTCTGTAAAAAAAATATAACAATACAATAAGATAGTGAAGAGAACAACCACCACGGCCTAATCAAGACAATGAACCTTTAATCAAAAACAATCGATCACCCATTGGTATAGCAGTTTTTTTTATAGGATCGGGTGACAAACGAGCACACAGTCCACTTGATGGTAAGTGGTTGCTGTGACCCATAGACATCTACATTTATCCTCAATAAAGAATCAAAATGCAGATGCGTCGTCACCCGTGAGGACTAAGATGGAATGCCTCTTTTCCAGTAAAATGGGTCTCCGGTTCTCTACACTCACCATACGAAACACAGCAGTGTCAAGCTGCCATTTTACAATGGTATTCTGTGAGAGCGTGGTATATAGCTGCAGCATGGCTCTACCACGTATAAGTTTGGAGTTGCGAGACAAACAATGCATCACACAATTATATTATTGATAAATACGCCTTACGAACGCCAAAAGATGGAATTAGCGATAAGCCAGTCTTTTTTTTATATTCCTACTTTGTCATCCGATTCAGAGTTATTTTCAAAATTTCAAATCTCTAGCTCATCGGGAAGTGCTCGGAAATTTCGACACATCTTCTCTTCAGGTATACCTCAAAACTTCTAAACAAGATTGTACATCAGTGAGTTTTACCAGTGATGACTTATGGATCTGAATCGTAGTCCTTTATTTCTGGCCGTATGAGGAAATCAAGGCGCTCAGCAAGCTATGGAGAGGGCTATGCTCCAGGTTTTTCTGCGTGATAGACTTAAAAATTAGGATATCCGCAGTTGAAACTGAGTAACTGACATAGCCCAATGGAATAGTAAGCTGAAGTGGCAACGGGCCGGCCATATAACTTGAAAAACTGACAAACTATAAGATAAAAAGATTCTCCAGTGGCAACCTCGTACCGGTAAGCAGGAAGAAGGGTAGGGCGTTCCTCCACAGATGGAGTGACGACCTGGTAAGACATGCAGGAAGTTGATGGATGCAGGTGCCTCAGGCCTATCTTTTCAGCAGTGGGCTTGTGAAGGGCTGTAATGATGATGATGATGATTTTGATGAATATTCTTTCCCTTTTTTGGTTATTTGTTGCTCCCGTGGTGTAATTTCTTTACTTTGACTTCTCTTTTCTTTCCTAATTTATCTCTCCTAGACAAATTTTGTTTTTTTAGAAGGCGACATGATGTTTTTGTACTGAAATAAGTAAAAGAAATGTGATATAAACAATATAAAAATCAGTACCCTGGAAACACGTCAGTCCTCTGACGCAATATCAGACACGGGACTGACGCCAAAGTACTGATGAAAAGGACATAAATTTGAGTTTACAAAAAAACTAATTTTTCTTTCGGTATTCTCAAATATTCACAAGCAACATTTTAACAAATCATAGTTAACTATGTATGAATCGAAATAAAACACAGGTATACAAGGAAATAACGACTTGCCACAGTCCTGAAATTTTGACTAGTTCGGCACGTGTACACGCAATAATCACGACTCTAACTCTGGCACAGCAAAAGCGGCCGTCAAATGGTAGGGTCTACAGGTAACTTCACTATTAACATTCAAAATTTAACAAGGATTTGACCTTGAGTAGGCGTTATTTTACGAGAATTTCCAATTTGAACAACGCACAACGGACTGACGAATGAAACTGAACACAAAGATTCTTAATTTTCAAAAAATAACACTTAGAACATTACATGATGAATGTTGTGTTAGACATTATTAAGTACATTACAGATTATAAAAATAAAATATGTATATTTCAATGTAGCAAAAATCAGCTCATGAAATTACTTGATGGATTTTGATAATGGCAAAACTTCATCAAATCCATCACGCAATTTTAAAGTTTTAAACAAATACACAGACAGATGCAGGTAATTATGTAATGTTAATTTTTATATAATATAATCTGTTCAACGTTTATGCTATTGCTCATGCAAAAAGTGAAACCTGTTAATTAATATGTGAGGTGATATTTTTTTTACTGGTTAAGTTATGACATAACACATTCACACAACATATAAAATTATAATTAAACTTTTACAAATGGAAAAACCGTCTTCAAAGAACGTAAAGAAATATGTAAATTGTAGAGTTTGATGATTTTCTCGTGAATCCCATAATCAGATCTCGACCAAATTTATATGGGACCAACCCTTCTCTGATTATTTTTTTGTTAAAAAGGGGATAACTTTCTACCCAAAAACGAATCATTGAAATCGGACACTGGTAAAGAATTATTGCTGAATATACATAACGAAATATTCTATATCTAGTTGCAGCACATGCTACTAGCATATATTGGGTAGAACTGGGAGATATTTGAAGGCGAAAGTCCCAACATACAATGCTCAGACATAGCCCACATAAAGTGATTCTGATGTCCTAAAGAATGATAATGAAGAAAACCCTGGTAATAATATACACCCATGGCCTAAGCTTCAATTCTACCAGAATACCCTGGTAATATACGCAAACAACCCAAGCTTCAATGAGGGCATTCACCACATTTTCTGCCCACAGGGCGGCGTCACTAGGAAATGAGGTGAAATATTTAACAGATTTCATAGCGGGAGAAGTTACTTTGTCAGGAAAATGTAAGGGTTAAAATTTATTTCTGTAATATTAGTAATATTTTATAAATAATTATATTAGAAATGGATAAACCAAATTACGGATATTACTAAAGGCAGAAAAAATATGTGCAAAAAATTAAAACTAAAAACTCATTGTTTTGTATACACTAGAAACCAATAAACTTGTATTTATAACTCAACATCTCAATTATGACTTTGTGTAACAAAAATCTTCACCTCAGTCCCAACTAGCGACATCTGGTGAGTGGAATATTACTAACCCACATTCCACCAGGGCTTGGTTGGATTGCAAATTAACCATATAGCAAAAATAGTAAAGTTACAACTTGTATATGTCTCACTGTTAGGCGCAGGCCTCTTCTCATTTCTAAGAGGGTCATGTGAAGTGTGCCAACATGATCTGGTGCAGAGACCTCTAAATACTTTATACCTCAGACATGAATGTTTTTTCACGTTTTTTTTAATAAGGGTAACAAACAAGCACATAGTCCACCTGATGGTAAGTGGATACTGCAGCCCATAGACATCTACATTTATCCCAGATTAAGAATCAAAATGCAGATGTATTGTCACCCTCGAGGATTAAGATGGAATGCCTCTTTCCAATAAAAAGGGTCTCAGGCTCTCTACATTTACCATACGAAAGACAGCAGCATAAAGCTGCTATTTTATTCTATCAGAGTGTGGTCCTTCCCTGTTTGAGCCAACCCATTTGTGCTATAACCATAATATAGCTGCAGCATGGCTCCACCACGTAAAAATGAGAGATGATATAACAAATAAAAATGTTTTCCTCCACCATTGAACTCCCAAACTGCCATGGTTACACAGTGAAGTAATTAAAGCTAAAAAGCAATAAACTTCACCAGAGTAAAATGTAACATTATCTGTACTATTTATCTCTAAGATGTGTACACAATGTAATATTTTGTTGACCAACCCTAATGACTCCCTCATTATACCTACATAATAATTTTATCTTATACCCATTATAAACACACTAACATTATAAACTCTTATTTAACCTCTACCCAGGAATATTATAAGGAAATAAAACAAGTATTAAACACAAGCAAATTATTATTAAAAATCAAGAACCTGACTGCAGTGATCTAACTGTATTGGCCTTCCCCAAAGATTGGCACAAAACAAGGTCCTGAGGCACTTCCATCCATTGACTTCCTGGATGCTTTACTAGATTGTCACTCTATCTAGTGGGGTCTCTATGACCACAAAATTTAGTAACAATCAAATTCTAATCAAAAACCTCCACAAATATTTATATTTCTATTTCAATCTAACTTCTTACATGAAGGGACACAGGTAGGGACCTACCTTGTACATCAACACAAAGACACAGGTAGGGACCTACCTTGTACATCAAACAAGGTAGGTCCCTACCTACTATATAGTATATAGTATAGTATAATATATAGTAGTAGCAATATTATAGTATTTTAATCTCATCACTAACCGTTCAAATTGAAGTCCTTGGTGGCCAAAAACTGAAAGTTTGTGTCTTCGCAAGGATACGATTCATTATAAATAAGAAAAAAAACTCATAGCATGTGTAACCAAATAAATGAAAGTGACAAAGTACTTAGGCTAAACTTGGGCTACTTTCCGGCCCCATGGCCGACAACCAAATAATAGAACAATTTTATGTGTCACTTTCCGGCCACCTAATTTATTTACTTTTTCAATAAAATATTTCACTAATCAATGTGAAAATACAGTATTAAGTTATTTATACAATGAAATATACACACATAGTAAATACAGCATAAAATTAATTTTTGAGTGGAATGTGCATCTCAATTTTTTTGCTCGATCTTACACGCATTGAGGGCTCCTGTGCCGGTGTCAAACTTAACTATTAGTTGTAAGTTACGTGTAGTGTTTACCCGATTAAGTAACGTTGTCAAATATAGTGCAGCTATTTACAAATGCATTAAACTTCATTTCGTAGGATAATATTTATTAAAATTGTTATTAAATCAAATTTACTGCATCACCTGGAGCCAAAGGCCTAAATATAGACCCGGCCGGCTTACCGGCATAACGACCCTACGAGAAATTGTCAAGTATTAACAATTTACAGAAAGTATTTTAATACATCATCCTCACCACACATTGTTTATCTGTAAATTACTTTTTGTTAGCTTAGTCAGTAGATATATCTACTTCTGGATGAACAACTAAAATATCTTAACATTGAAAATGTTTTTGAATCAAATAAATGATTGATTCAAAAACTGCATAACCTATATAGGGGAAAGTAAGCATAATATAGGGGAAAGTAAAGTTTTAATAAATACACCAAATTATTTCTTTTACCCAACCCAGATCCCAAAAGGCTAAAATATACTTAAAAATAGATATTTTACACATGTTGCACCATGTGGGGTGTGTAAAAGAGTAAACTTTATTATAGAAGACTCTAAATATATTATGTTGGCTGTAAAATCATTTTAAAGTTGCTAAGATGCACTTCAACAATCTATATCATACTTTATAAAAATAGTACTATCTATTAAAATGGCAAAAAGTGATACATTTTTTCATTTATTTACAAATAAATAAATAATTTAATTGATCATAAAATATATTAAAAAATCCAGTATTATTTTCATAATTTAACAGAAACTAGCCAAGTATGAATTGAATGTAAAATTCATAATTTCCAAGCATAATATATTCCATCTTAGTAATTTGCTATGAACACCAAATAGTAATCGGTAAAATAAAATAAAAACTTGCTTAAAGCGGAATAGATAAGGTATGATGTGCTTCCGCACAATGCTAATTTCTGATTAAACTTCTAAAAATAAAATTTTGCCATCATAAAATTTTGTACTGCAAAAGCTTCTTATCATATTCAAACATAATCATATCAAAAAATTATTCATTGATTTTTGAAGTGTAATAATAAATTATAATATATCAATTGTTATAAATGTAGGAATATGATTTCTTAAGTTACCAGAACAACAAGGAATTGAAAATATATTTAGATCTTCAAAAGGCCAAGCCTAAATAAATGTAGTACAAGGTAAAAGAAAGTGCCTAATTTTGTATTCAAGTTATGGCGTAATATTTTACATCACACACTAATCTTAGCTTTAGGCGCATTTATTATAGTAATGCGCGTGTCAATATTATTGTAACGTATAAATATTTATGTGTATACGTAGCAAACAATAATACACAAATAAAACTCACCTCACATCTAAGCCTCTGGATACTTCCTTTTTTCCGGTCATACCAGTAAACCAACCCCACATTTGTTCCTAGAGCTATATATTCATTAACTGCATCAACACATGTTAAACACAGTTCACTGGAAAATATGCCAGTTTGAATACGGGCTGGAATTAAATTTAAAATATGGGAGCAAGGTGTCCATTCTCGAACAAACCCCTCTTCTGCACCACTAGTGACTTCCATTTTATATGCAAGTTAATAATAAAAGTCTTCATTAATAAAATAAATTATTTGTTATACACATAACCATGACGTTTTAAGCTGGGGATAAATATTTAGATAAATCAAATATTCAGGCAAAGCGACATCCAACTTTCCGATTTGACCGCAGATTTCAGCAGATTTGACGTATGACAGTATGACTATGACGTACGTAATACGCATAGATAAATAAATATGTAGCAAACTAAGTATGGCCGGCCACATACATACGGAATTCCGTTTCGGGATTCCGTTTCGATATTCCGATTCGAGATTCCGAACGCAACAAGTCCATATAAAATCTATGACCCGCCACTCAGGTACGGAATTTTCTCCGATTCGAGATTCCGTATTACCGCCTGTGCGTTCGGAATCCCGAACGGAAAAAAGCCGCTCCGAACGCAAGTCTTCCATAAATTTTGTACGAGTCGAAACACACATACGTAAATTCCGTACGGAACGCGCTCAGTGTTCGTCGCACGACCGAAGCGAGTAGGTGTGTTTATGTATGTTTTACATTTAATCTTATGGGTGTATGGCTTTTCGTAACCTTTAACCTAAAGAGTTTACAGACATCCATATTTAAAACATATCTCTGGATAGATATATCTTTTTACAAAATATTGACTATATTGCAAGCTTAAGGTGATGCACCCACTAACAATGATACAGCAACAATGGAATCGCAATCAGAAAATCGTCGTGATTATTCGCTGGCAGAGTGTCTAGACTCAATGGCTAACCTCTCTCAACTGACCCATGTTATTCCGAACGGAAATAAACGTATGTGTGTGATGTGTTCACGGAATTCCGTATGTATGTGGCCGGCCTTACTCTCAACCAACAGAACAACGCCAACTTCATACTAAAAAACGGATACGCGTGTTTATGAGTGTACACTACAAGCGCTACGATGGGCGCTCATATAAAACTTTTTTAGCGGGAATTTCAAACCTTTGTATTCTGTAACTTTGAACTTTTTATTTAAGGCATATTCGAGTAATTTTGGCTCAAGCCTCACAAACCTATGGTGTAAATTCAACCTATGGTGCAACCTCTCAAATGTATGGACATTTGAGAGGTTGCACCAAAATTACTCGAATATACTTTAGATTAGTATGTGGGATAAAATAAAACTATAAATAGGTATAGTTATGTAATTTTATTTTCTGGAAAACATTGTTTTATAAATTATACATTATTATTGATGTTTTTTATTGCTTTTGAACATAATATTTCCACGCTTGTTACTGCTATATAACACATGTTATTGTCAGAGAGTTATTCTTCACAGAACATTAACGTAAATTTAAATCATCAAAATTCTCATGGTGAAAACTTAACTCATCCCAAATACATGATCTGAAACAGATACAATTTGATTCAATATAGTAATAATCCCTACAAATAATGGTCAATAAATTCAAAATGTTTATAGACTTACCACAATATTGCCATAAGTTTTTCTTTTCCTATTCTATTAATCTTAATTATAAAATAAAAATCTTATTCCTAGGAAACCTGCAGAAAGTGATCAGATGATTTTGTGCTTTTTATTTGCACAACACTTAACTAACTTTCGATGATGATCACACATCGTGCATAAAATTTCGAAATAATGAAATCATTTATAGTCAATATCTTATACAGAGTTAACATCTCACAAAAAATCTTTACTGTATATTCACAACGATATTATGATTGAGTTTTCGCCTACAAACGAAAATGAAGTATTCTGAGCCCACAATAACTGAATTTAAGCAAAAATCAATAGTAAATATTAAAATTTAAACCTATGAAATAAATTTTAATAAATTTTAGAAAATATTTTCAATATAAAAGACGTTGACAAACAAATGTCATTTTTTTCTTCTATCAATTCATGGCTTCTTTTGATAGAATTCCTGTAATATTTAATAATTTAATTTTAATCAATTAATAGGTAAATTAATTGTGCAAATCTCAGAGTAATATGTATGTAATTATACTTTAAAGAGCAAACCAAAAAAAGTTTAACACAGAATTAACATTTTTAGTTTCTTCCGATATAATATGAATTTTTAAAATGGCAATCTAAAACAACATGAAGGAAGGAAACAGCGATATTTTTTTCTCGCTTTATTTTAACAAGCCCAACACGGAAATTGACGAAATCATGATTGTGTGCAGATTTTTCAGCTTTCATACAAAGTTGCATCACCCTAGTCTATTCTATTCGTTGACTTGACTCAATAGTCTATTCCAAAATTTGTAGAAGATGGCAGTACTGGTCAATACCAGTGCTGCCATCTTCTACAAATTTTGGATAGTGATATTTGGGGCTAGGTGTAGGGAATTTGCCTTAAGCGTAAGAAAAGTGAAACTTTTTATAAAAGGACTGATGAAAGACTTATGAAAATGCCAATAAATCGCGATGCATCCATTTGAAAACGCCAAACCCAAAGCCCACTTTCTGGTAATGGAAGACTAGCCCGATAACCCATCTACTGAAAGATTAATATATGAATAAATTTTTCAAGGTTTACCAATTTTGTACATCATTATAAAAATTATTACATAAGTAAGCAGAAGAAATGGGTGAAGAACATGCGGTTTTCTTACTATAGTTCGGCCGTTCAGAGAATGCGTTCCTGACACGTCGCGATTGAACTGACGACGTAACTTTGTAATGGCGTTGCAGTTACGATAAAAATATTTTTGCTGGTTGTTTACCATTTTAACAATTGATGAGCATTAAAACAACATTATTATATCAATAATCAATGAATGTTATAATTTTGTGCCAAACTGAGTGTCAAATAACTTGGTAAACAATATTTTTCTAAATCTATACTGCGCTATTACAAGGTTATGTCAGCGCTTTATATTTGTAGTGCTGTGCTAACAATAACAGGCAATAACAGTATCGTAATCTGTTCTTATACAGTTATACTTTATAAAATAATACGTTTTGTTTTTCTTTTTAAGAATTTGAAAATAATGGACTATAAGATAACTATTATTAAATATAAAAATAAAACTACGACCAACCGAACGCGCGAAAAGCAGCATTTTATATTTAGGATGAAAATGGTAACCCCAAATGGCGTTATGGGCCGCCATTTTGTGACGCTAAAACAGTCGTCTGTTGTCGTTTCGTGCGCATAGATCACGTTCTTCAAGTGTTTTCGATCTGTTTTATTTGATTACCCGGCTTTCGTTTAATGGACTGTTTCTGCTTTTCAAACTGACATCGGCGCTAAATCGGACTTCGATTGTGTTTTGTATTGCGTTCTTTTACTTTTGGTGCATAATAATGCCTAAACGTGGACAAACATTGAAAAGTGGAGCCCGTGAGTTAATCATCAAGCTGCAAGATTACTTCGAGCGGGAGCGGCAAAATAGCGGACCCTGTTACCTGTCGAACAAGTACAAGAACGCGTCTCTCAGGCGCTTTGAGTTAACAAACGAACGATAGCAAATATTAATAAAGAAAAGTTCGGCTCTACTGGCACGGAAGATAATATTTTACGTACTCGAAGAAGAAACGTAGAACTAAACCCGTGACAGATATTGACACCTTTGACGCCGATGCAATCAGAAATCATATATATGGTTACTATTCCAGAAATGAATATCTCAACAGGAAGAAGCTTTTGGCATCGTTAAGAGAGCTGGACTGTTTAGCGGGAAACTGCTTTAACCAAAATCTTAAAAGATATTGGTTTTCGTATAAAAACAGACAAAAGAAAAATTTTATTAGAACGATACGACATAATTTTAAAACGGATAAGTTTTTGAGAGAAGCAAAAATATTGATAACTGGGATAATGTCGTGTTCATTGACGAGACATGGCTAAACGCCAATCACACGGTTTCCCGTTCTTGGACGGATGATACACAAGCGTCGACGTCGAAAGTACCAATGGGTAAGGGACCCGTCTGATAATATGCCACGCAGGTTCTGCAAAATACGGCTTTGTGGAGAACGCGTTACTGGCATTCAATCAAAACCACAAATGACTACCACGAGGAAATGAATGCCACTACATTTAAAGAGTGGTTCCAGAACGTGCTTTGCCCAGACTACCAGAGCCTTCTGTAATATTCATGGATAATGCCTCCTATCACTCGGTTCAAATACAGAAACCACCTACCCAAGCTAATAAAAGAAGAAATGGTGGCTTGGTTACAAGCAAAGGCATTGACGCAAATATGCAGATGCTAAAACCAGAGCTAATTAAATTAGTTAAAGAAAATAAAGCGGCAAATGTGCGATACGAAATCGATGAACTGGCTCTGGATACGGTCATCGCGTTCTAGAAATTCCACCGTATCATTGCCAATATAACGCGATTGAGCTAATCTGGGCTCGAATAAAGGTTACGCCGCCCATACAATACTTCCGCCATTCAGCACGAAAAAGGATGACCCTATTAAAAGAAGCCTGCGGGGTCACAAGAGATGACTGGGCAAGGTTGTTGAGAAGACTAAAAACCTGATTGTGGAACATTTTGACCGAGATATCAGGATTGATTCTGTTATTAATAATAATATAATTATACATGTAGGCGAAGATGATGATGAAGACACCACCTCCTCAAGCGATCGAAGTCTGATTAATATTCTGTACGCACATTCAATTCAATGTACTTTATTGCATAGAAATACAGATTGTAACTTTGTAACAAAGAATAAATAAAACAATTTTATTATATTAATATTACCTTTTTGGTTTCCATAAATTACTAAAATATAAATTTTAAATGATTCCGCCAATTTAAAACGAAAATAATCTTAAAAATAACGCGGCGGTTCATTTTGGAGGAACGGTAACGAACTCAGTGTTATGTTGTGCCCATCACTAGTCGTGACTAACTGATAGGTGTCAGGAACGCATTCTCTGAACGGCCGAACTATAATCGTTAATATTGCTCGTGTGAACCACTTTTAACAGTACCACACTTAGCATATACTTCAATCTCATATTAGTCTACGATAGTCATTTGAACAGTGGACACAGGTTCTAAGCTACGCCACTTAGCCCGTGCTTCGTCTTCATGTATTTAACTGCTGTCAGTTGTCTTTCGCCAGCAGTCGCTTCATCCAGTAAGATCTTGTTCCAGAATAAGCTTGCCTAAGTACGTAAACAAATTCTAGGTCAAAGGTATAAAATAATTTGCGGTTGCAATGAATAAGGCAATCTATGGGGAAGCCTATGTTCAGCAGTAGACTTCCATAGGCTGTATGAAAGTTATGAAGTACATCTTCGTATCTGGGATATCTTTTCACTTCTGTGACAAAAATACCAGTCTATTACCCGTTCAAACTGTAGAGATGGAAGACTATGTTAACGATTTTTTTATTTTAATGGCTATAAATAGGTTTATGAACCCATTATGGCTGATGAACCGAATAAACCGATTATGACAAAACATAGTGCGTTAAAATATTTTTTTTAATATTCTGTGCCAGTGCACGACTATTTTCCCTGACAGCACTGATGTAGCCGCATCGTCGGCTAAAAGCGCACTGACTTCGGTTGACAAAAATCCTTAAGAACTAAATATATTTTGAATGATGCTTGAAAAACATACCGAAAAATAGACAAATAATAGTAAAAAGCACAGGATTACGTTGAACGATTTCAATTTCTAATAAAATTGTAAAAACATAATATTATAATGTAATACTACTTCTTTCCTTTGAATTTAGCACAGGTTAATTACAGGAAAAATGAAGGGCTCAGTAATAATAATGTTCCCTAGACCAAATTTAAGTCACGGCGGCTGGTCTCGATGGAGATTACAGTGTCAGGTGCATTCTCTTTTCCCTCATTCTCATAGACCAATGGGTCGGCAATTAGGCCGAACCGGTATTCGAACCCACATGATGAGTCAGTGTTTAGTAATTCAGAATAAATAGCACAATAAATCAAATACCTTTAAACAGATACAATTTTGTTATCATAGTTACATTTTTTATTTTATTTTATTCGATTGCCATTTAAAAGGGCTCAGCAAAAGGTCAAAACAATTGCCTTAGCAATGGTAGCACTGAAATGACGTTCAACACAATTACACCAACTGCCAACTTTCAGGTAAGAAAGATTCAACCATTCAACAATGTACAGAAACCTCACCTGAGTTCGAATAATAAATTAGTGTGGTTAAAAATAATAACGATTTTATAATACAAAACTTTTACGAAACAATGAAAGTTTTTATTTTTTTAATTACAAAAAAATTATCCTTTTACTTTTTATTAAAAAAATACGTCTCTATTGCTGCAAAATACGGGTTTGCGAACGATCCGTATCACCGCAATTCTACCACAATAACAAATCTAACTGTACACTTGTCAATTTCTTGTCAAAGTGTTGCTGATGCTGAGATTAAGTTAATGAAGTAGCTGTAGTAATTTCTGTACATATTGTCCTAATAATAACCAGCAAAATGGCAGAATCTATAACAGAAATGCCATTACACATCGAGGAAAGTGTTAAAGAGACATTAAAAAATGCGACAGATAAACCACCAACGTCTATTGAGGGCATCGCGATCGCGTACTTAAGTTTGGTTATTATGGCTGTGTTGCCCATATTTTTCGGCTCTTTTAGGTCTGTTAAGTACCTGAAGGAACAGAAGGTAAGCTTGACAACATCTTTTCAGTGAAAATAATCTAATAATAATACTTGAGTAGCGGAGGCAATAATAGGGATGCATGTATGTCATCGTGGCACTGCGACTAGTCAATTTGCTTAGTTAAAATAAGCATCCTTTGCCAACTATGAGAAATGGACCAGCAATTGCAAATAGCATCAAAAGTTTTGAGACATCTGGTACTGCGATCCCTAGTTCGCCTATCAAGCATGACGCTTATGGAAAATCCTTCCTACTAGGAAAAAGCTATATACTATTATTAACAAACTCTGATGTAACCTAAGGGTTGGGCTTAGTATTCTGTGGCATGTTTATGTTGGTAACAATAATACTCTAATGCAACTGTAGCGGAGTTTTATGCGGAAATATGAAGTATTCAAAATATTATTTCTTTCAAGTTTTGAGATTAATTGGGAATGAGAACATGTTTATTGCCTACTAATAAACAACAGGAAAAATGATAAAAAAAGATAGAGGTCATATGTAGCAACAGTAAAATTTATTTATTTCTAACATTGTATTACATCATTCTATTGAAACACACAAGTCTAAGACTGCTAATGCATTAAAATTTATTAAGAAGCAGTACATACACATTGTTAATTAATAATGAAACAATAAAGACAAAAACAAATTTAAAAAGAATTTAAAATTAAAATGTGACATTAAATAGGTCTTTAACTCGGCATAATGCTGCAAAAGCAGTGCTGGTTTTCAGTTGGAGCCTTGTGAATTAACTGACAAGTCGGTGTGTGATCCTCCAATTATGTGTTGCTACGAGTTACAGAGTTATTAGTAATTACTAGCTAGAGAATAATGCTAATGTACACAGTTAATAAACACTTACTAAATTAAATGTTATTTAGTAGATCTATAAATGGTGTATAGTATATTTAGGTGTAATAAAGTCTTAATATAATTATGATTCCATAGAACTAATCATATGGCGGGAAATTTAAATTGTAATTTGTGTGTTAAGTACTTTAATTATGTAGAATTAAACTTAATAAAGAATTAAGGAGAAAATTTCTCTTGCAAAACTTCCAACGCTTCCAACAAGTTTCTTTTTAAAAACAAAGTTCGTGAACATTTTAGTAAAGCATTGCAAGTGTGAATTAACGCTTTTTCCTAAAGAATGATTCTATCGTCTTTAGGAAAAAGCGTTATATTTATATTTTCCTTATTTACTATGGCACAAATATATATGTATATAATATAATGTATTTAAGTCAATTTATGTATGTGTGTACATCTGTATTAATATATTTACATTTTATGATATATGTATAGAATATGTTTTATAGATATATATATTCTGGTTTATTCGAACTTTGTTACCTTTTTTTTTTCTCATTATTAGTTTACTTTCGCTGCACTACCTCCCATATGTTTATCTCTGCTTAGCCTAATGGTTGACTGGGAGAGAATGCCTTAAGGCATTAAGTCCGCCATATGTACGATTTTTCTTTTATGCATTAAAGTTTAAATAAATAATCTATACAAATAAATAAAATAGAAATGTCTGTTTATAATTTCAAAAAAACAGCTTTTTTACTAAATGCATATGTATGTATACACAGTCCTAAATAACAAAAAACAATTTTTGAAATAATTGTCTGTCAGTGAGTATATACGGTACTTATAACAAAAATACAATTTTTTTAAATTTTTGTCTGTCTGTCTGTTTGTTCCGGCTAATCGCCAAAATGGCAGGACCGATTTTGACGGGACTTTAATTGGCAGATAGCTGATATTATATAGAGTAACTTAGGCTACTTTTATGTTAGAAAAACAAAAATTAAAACTCATGAAATCCAACCGTAATAAATTCCATGTGGATGAAGTCACGGGGAACAGCTAGTATAATACCTATACATATATTTGTGTACATGTCAATGAATCAGAACAAGTGTAACAAATAAGGCAAATCTTATCTAAAAAAGAGAGAGGCAGCAGACTTTAACAGCAGATAAGGAAGACGGAAAATATATCCCTAATTATCTTTAATTGTTTCCATCTATAATATGGTCCCGAGCATGAAAAGTTTTGTGCAATGACTTTTTTCCTTCTGCCAGTGGTCTAAAAAATTTTTAGGATAAACTTTAGGTTCCACATACAGGTTATTTTGCAATAACCGGCCAAGTTTACAGAGGAAGTTCAGAATAAGTAATATAGGCAAATGCTGAAGAAAAATTAATGAAAAAAAATCTCAAACATTCTGTCCTCTTTATCTTTTAAATTCAAAATGCGTGGTAATTTCTTATTTTAATTGATTTTACTCCACACACACAGATTCGTAAGGGTCGAATGGTAGGCAAAAACATGATTTCCCATAAATCACATTCAATTTGGAATAATTTCAAATAAAAGTAGAATGGGGCTCTACACGCTATTGTGAAGAGTCAGAATGTGTCAAAAAAGGCACGTTTGGCAATTCACAATGCTGTGTTAGTCCCTACTTTAATGTATGGTAGTGAAAGTTGGGTCTGGCAGAAGAAGCATGAGTAGAATAAATGCTGTAGAAATGCGGTCATTAAGGTATGCTAGGGCTGAATCTGAATGACAGGGTGAGAAATAGTGTGATAAGAGAAAAGTGTGGTTTGCGGCGTTGTGACCAGGATTAAGAAAGGAATGCTTCGGTGGTTTGGTCATGTAGAAAGAATGAATGAAGAAAGAGTGACAAAGCAAATTTATGCTGCAGAAGTGAACGGCAGAGTCGGAAAGGGACGCCCTAGACGAAGGTTTATCAACCAAATTGGCGATATATTGAAAATGGGCCAGATTAGTAGTACCCTTAACCGACGAGCGTGTATGCGTAGATATATGGATGTAAAGGAGACGAGAGAGGTGTGCCAGGATCGTGCCAAATGGAAGTCCGTAGTCTCTGCCTACCCCTCTGGGTGACTGGCGTGAGTGTTCATGTATGTATGTATGTATTTTTCGGCTACCGTAATATACCTCAGCACAATACGCTGTCGGAGCTTAAAAATCTGATCTCACAGAAGAGATGAACATTTTTTGTTGAGTGCCATGGGTGCTGACATTATGTGACTAAATTTTGCTTGCAGGAGTCTGGGGAGCGTCCTGAGACAATGTCCAACAAAGATGCGCTGATGTTCCCGATAATAGCATCTTGTGCACTTTTTGCACTGTATATCTTCTTCCAGTTCTTCTCCAAAGAATATATAAATCTTCTTCTTACTGGCTACTTCTTCTTCCTTGGAGTGTTGGCATTGAGCCATCTTCTTAGGTAAGTTATATATCGACGGTGAAGTGCCAATATCTTCTAATTGCTGAAGTTAGAATTTTACACCAAGCGAAAAAAACGTTTAATTTTTTAACTGATTTGAAATTGATGAATATGTTTATTTATTATGAATAAGAATAATTAATTCTTTGTTTCTAATGACATTTCAATATATTTTACGATAGTGTTGTAGGTATTCGGTTAGTTAGGAGGTATTAACTTACATTTATTTATTTTGTGATAAATTAATGTACTTAGATGGTAATAAGCTTTAACAAATACGTTAAATATTTTGAATCAAATTCTTTATTTTGTTCATAAACATACAATTGTCATGACGTCTAACAAAAACAATCTAATCTAAGTAGTTTGAATGTAAGGAATACAATGTAGGTAATTCAAAAGTATGTATGTATGCAATCAAATGACAATGAAATAAAAAGTTGTTAAAAGATCACTCATGAGGTAAATTATCATAAAATAAGTGGCAATCTCTTGGTAATACTTCTTTTAACTGTTGAAGATGATTGAATTTAGAAGAAGCTATAGGAATTGGTGCGGCATGCAAAGGTGTATACTGTATCGCATTTAGTTTTCTCGGTCTTACTGGTAGCTCTGACCAATCATCATCAAAGTTAATTTTGAAGAAAATAGTGTCATCTGGTCTATACTGGATGACTCGTGATCAACAACAAGGCGTCTCAGCTTTTCGACCCGGTCTTATGCTGCTGTACCTCCACCTCCATTTATTGCTATAATCCTTAACAAAATCATAATTGATCATAATAGCTTCATACGGAACAGGGTTTATTTGTGCCTCCTTCGTCACAGTAATATAGTCACTGGGAAGATGTATCTCTCTATTTTTTAACTTTCTTTCAATGCAGCATGTACTGAGTCACATTCCATTTGAGTATGACCAGGCTCTAAGTACTTCTGTGTGATAGATACTTCGTGTTCAATACTCATGTTCAACAAAGCATTTGCCATGATATTATTCCTATTTTGATAGGTGCATCCATCTGAGTAAATAACTATGGGTAATCGTTTGGGCAAACAATATCTCTCGAGGTACATACAAAAGATGTGAAAGTACTAGCAGTTAGATCCGCGCACGTTTCATCAAACCAATAACAGGAGGCTTGATGGGTAACCAGGCCATAAATTGTAAAATGATGACAGGTAAGTTTTGTCTTAAAGTAAAGGGCATTAGCAGTTATATAAGGACATACAGTCGAGCGTGTGCCTGCTGTACTACCCTATGTCAGAGGAGTCACAGACAATGTTGGCTACATCTTGAAGCGAGCTTCCATTAAAACATACTTCAAGCCGCTGAAGAAAATTAGTCAATTTTTACCATCCGTCAAGTTTCATATCCCTCTACAAAATGCAGGAGTGTACAAGCTGGATTGTGAATGTGGTCTCTCTTACATGGGACAAACAAAAAGATCTATAAAAATCCGCGTAAAAGAACATATAGCTGACGTGAAGCACCGACGTTCCGGGAAGTCTGCAGTGTGTGAACATATTCAAGATCGTCCCCGCCACTACATCAGATTTGATAGACCACAAATCCTCGCAAAAGAACACCGATTCCTACCAAGGATGATACGCGAGGCTATTGAGATTAAAAAACATCCTAATTTCAATAGAGCTGCCATCTGCTTGGGATCCTATAATAAACAAAATTAAATCCAAACCCAAGCATACCACTGCAAGACTTCAAGATACTGTAAGCTCATTCTGCGGAGATCGGACTAAAAATTAATACTCAAAAAACTGAAGGTAGCCGGGCTAACTATGCCATTGGGACGTCAAACACCTCAGTCCCCCCCGTGACCATGGGTGCTGTAAAGCACCCGAAACGTCGGGAATTAAAATAGTAAATTAAACGCGATAAAATTCGTAAAAATAGTTTTATTCAAGGTATCAACTGTTCAGGCATATCTGATAAGATGATAAACAGTGATAATAAAAACTTTGGAACACGGAAAATCCTAAATTCATCCCCCAGAGTCAAACCTAGAATTATACTGTCACAGAAATTATAGTTCAGTTTAAAAATACTTACATGAGTTAGAAGAAGATGTTTGAGCTGCGTGTTCTCCACAAGTCCCTAAGTATGTTTAATATTTGTCCAGCTCGGACTCTTTGATAACGCTTTGCCATTCGCGACATTATACTGAAATATTAGTAAAACAATACCTCCTAATTACATCAACAACAAAGTAAGAGAAATATATCCTATCTACAACAAAAAAAAAATGTTTAATAATTACAATTAAATGAATAAAAAATTATCCCTGACGTAAAATATATTTATTTTTCTTACCTGTTATACTTTAGACCTCGTCAATACGTTACTAACACCATTAACAAAATATTTTATTTAATAATTCCGGCACTCGTAGTTAAAACTATAGCTTGTCGTAATAGGAATTGCTGCCAGCTGACTTTTGAAACTGTAGGATCGTTCTTCCGCCCCTTCCGCATTCGCCCATCGTGCGATATGTACGCCGCCACAGAAGAAGTCCTAATTTGTCACTCGGAAGCAAACTACGATCACGTATAGACGAGTCTTTTAGAAGTTAGGAGGTAATGCCATAAAATAGATACGATGATTTAGTTAGAAGGTATTACTAGATTGTGATAAAACTTGTCACAGTTAAAAAATCAGTTCAGAGGTTTTACTAAGACATGCGAATTCGAACTTTAAATTTAAATGTATAAAAAAGTGAATTTCCCGGAAAATGTCAGATAGGAGGTATTGGCACTTCACCGTCGATATACCTTTATATTAACTTTATATATTTATTTATTTTACTTATTATAAGCCAATGCTTGACCACAATCCCACCTGATGGTAAGTGGTGATGCAGCCTTAGATGGTAAATCGCACTGTCTTAACGTAACAAAAGACTATTCACTCTTGTCTTGAAGATGCCCAGATTGTATTCGGTAAGTTGAAGTGCAATTGTCAAATGTAACACTTATTTTATTTTGAATTAAATTATGTACAAAAAGAAAAAAGAAAAGATTTTAGAGGGCATGCAAAAACGCGATTTATAGCAATTTTGTATCATATTTCAATGGTACCGTGAAACACGCCAACATTGCCCGAAATTTTAAAATAAATCTAGATATCTCAAGATTTTTGTATGCAACCCAGGACATAGTTTTTATCTGTGTCAGCACTAAGATCATATGTATGCATTGACACCGTCAAATTTAGCTTCCGAAATCTTTTTCTTGATCATATAGACAATTTTCAACGCGGGCAAAGTTATCTGGACTTTTAGCCAACATTACCCACCGAGATTTTAGCGGAACTATAGCTCTTATTTCAATGATATTAAAAATAATAAAAGCATTTTGGCAATAAAAGCGAGTATATAAAAATCTACTCGATATCAAACATATTTTCAAACTAAAATGAATGGGCAATATTACCTGATATTTTTTTCTCTTCTCCATACAAACGGTAAGAAGCGATTTAAAAGTGCTAAGGTTGTCATATTTGAGTTAAAATAAAACATAATATATTAAATTTTATAAAGTATGTGGGAAGAGGCAATAAGGAAAATATTTTTAAAATGCAAAGTTGTTTATTAAAGGGTTTAATTGTGTTTAATTGACTAAATTTGTTACAGAAATCAACATCGTTAAAAATGATAAAATTTGTTTTAAAACTTAAGAAAATAAAATACTTAGAGACATACACCTCACAAACTTAAGCTATTTCACTAAAGTATACAGACCCGCTACATATATCTACCTTACCTATACCTTTGCCATAATATATCGCATGAAATTTAAACAAATAAATTTATATATACTAACTAATCAAATGCAAACTAGACGTTTTCAATCATGTTTCCCGATTACGATACGAGGAACGGCATAGATTCTCAGTCTTTTAGGTACTTATCAATAATATTCATTGGTGAATTCAGTCTTAAAAATCACTTCAGTCATATAATCTATATTTTTCCTAACTAATCAACAATATCATTAATCAATATACTGAGCATTTCTAAGAACTTAATTAAATTATTCTATCAAAAATGTAGTCTTAATCAAAATTCTTAGTAATTGAAATTAATAATAAATTTGAATAATTAATTTCAACAGTCAAAAAAGCTTGTTGCGTTATTTTTATTGTATGTTGAAATTACTGAGATCTACATGAAATACAATCTGACCACGTCGAGTAATCGTTGGCTCGGGTAAAACTGTTAAAACATCTTCTAAATATTGTATGTTGCAAATGTCATCAACGGTTGGATATGAAAAGGTCATTCCTGTATGACATTTAGATTCTTTAACTTTTCGTAAAAATTTAACCGTAGGAGTTACACCATTAATCGATAAAACCTTACCGACAAAGTGTTTCAAACTCTTTTTGGTGGAGAATCGAACAATAATCCAGTCATTTACTTTAAGTCTTTCTTGATTTTCAGAAAAATATTTAAACTCATGTAATCCGAAGGGTTATTACATCAGAGCTCAAAATTTTCCTTATCTTCTTGTTCTCTTAGGGTTTCAGAAATGTAAAAATCATTTATTGTTTCGTAATCATCATCTGTGTCAACTGTCATAAAATCATTATCCGCAGATATCGAGCTTGACTCACTATCGTCTGGTGTAGATAACCTTCTTTTGATTGAAGTACGTCGTCTGGCTGATTTTTTCCTTTGAATTATTCTTAACCTGTTTCTTTCTATCACTTTTCGTATCTTTCCTAGTATGTTTCTTCTTTATTTTCTTCACTTTCTTTTCTTCCCTTTCAGGCATTCTGGTAAATCAGTTTCATGTGTGCAATGAACGATATATTTTCAGTGTTATCAGACAGTTCTTTTAAAAACAAACATCAGTCACCGGTGTTCCTGCTTTTAGGAGTACATTTGAAAGTATTGTTATTTTATTTTTAATAGGACGATCTTGCATGGAGTTTTCATAATCCTTTCAGCAATTAATATTTTGGTGGTACTATTTGCGAAATCTTTTGAATGTAAATGATCTGTGAGTGATTTTCCGGTTTTAATAGGCAATGAGTTGGCCTAAATAAAAATTAATTACATTGATACATTGTCTACTAAGGTTTTCAGGAATATAATTATCCCTATACTGGCGATACTTGAACACTCTTTGAAGTCTTGAACAAAATTTGTACAAGTATTTGAACAAAAGATGTTCTGCTACAAAAGGCCAGTATGTTCATCTAAATAGAACGATTCTTGATTTGTTTTTGCACATTACCCAATTTAACGGTTTCTTTTTGTTTTTTTTATTGCAAGTATCATTTAAATCAGAAATGCTTACTGATTTGCCAGGCTCATAATTAATTTTTTTACTCTCTGTACTTGCATACATGAGCTCTGGTTTCTAACAAATAATCTACCAGTACTTTATCGATTCCACATGACAGTATTTCCCCTTGTATTTCTGGAATCTTCTTGGGACTTCCTGTGGATTCAGGAAATATTCCCGATGCCCTAAAGCCACTTATTATGTTCTTTTTCTGTTATTTTAATTGCTTCTGTTAATTCATTAAGCAATTTCGGAAAATGTTTTTTGTTTAATGTGGCTTGGGTTGGATTCTTGAGCTTGTATTGGTACAAAATTTTACGCCAGCATCTTTTCAAAGGCGCAAAAAATGCAACATCTAGTGGTTGCGTGAGATGTGTAGATCTCGGAGGATGAATACAAACTTAATGTCATGTTGCTCGCATGACTCTACTACTGAAACTCAAATGGCTAGATAGGTTATCGCAAAGGACAACTTTTGTCCCGACCGTTTCATTTGCCCATGGAAGAATTATTGTTTCAAAGTAATTCTCAAACGTGGCGCTGTCAAACCAACCTGACTTAGTACAATTGTATCTGGTTTCCGGTGATCCTCCATTAACCCATTCTGAGTATAATTTTGTTGCTTTGTAAACAACATATAAAGGAAGGCACCTACCATCTGCGGTAGCCGTAAACATAAGGGATATGTTTCCTTTGGTGGAATTAACTATTCTCTCTGGATATTTTACTCCTTCTAAAATGCTCTTAGAAGAGCCAGGGTCGTCGGAAGGTTGGTTTCATCGAAATTTACGATATTTTCTGCTGGTATGTTTTTTAATGTTGACGTTAAGTTATTAAAATAGTTGAGTATGTCTTGAGCTCCCCTTTCAGCTCTCGCCTTTGAAATATTTTGCGTAGTTCGTAAGGTCAATTCATCAGCATGCCTTGCCAAAAGCTTTGTACCCAAGCATCACCGGGAATCTTGTTCTTAAAAATATGATCTCTTGAGTTTTTTTTGAGATATTCGTAAACCAATAGCTTTAGATCAAGTTTTGTAAGCGGGGAGCCAAAATCGCTAGAAGCTTGTAAAACCTTAACAATTTGATCCTCTTCTTTAGTTGATAGAGCAGTAGGATGTCCGACAGACTTCATGTGAACTCGTTTTATTTTATTAACTATAGTCCGCCTTGGGATTCCAAACTGTCTTTGAGCATCTCTTGATGAAATTTGACCTGATTGAACAGATTCACATGCAAGCATCAACATTTCTTCAGAGTAATTTTATACACCCTGGATCCAAGTTCACGTCTTGACCTCCTTTGTGAAACACGTGATTTATGTTTGTTTTCTGAAATAAAAAAATGCAAATTATTTTATACTAATAACATAGTAAATAAGATAACTCATCTATTCATGGAAATTACATAAATTCTCAAGAAAAAGTAATTTTAACCTACTAAAAAGTTTAAAATTTTAAAATAATGACAATTTTCGAGCTAAAAAGAGACGAAAAAAGAGTAGTACAGCTAAAAAGCGTAGGAATAGCTAACCAAGTCACTATGGCGTTATGGTCTACCATAAAACACAACATACTACACCATGAACCCAGAAAGCATTACATTCATTTTTGGCGGTCATGTAAAGAAAATAAAAGTGTCAACCCTTAACGTTTTTGACGGCGGGCAATGTTGACATTTACATGACTGCACATCACTTGGTAACTTTGCCGCCTTCATAACTTTTGTAACACACAACCTACAGCAATGAAACTATTACCAAAATACTCAGCACATTGTTTTACACAACAAAAATACGATTAAACTTACCTGTGTTTTCGCCATAATGCACAATTCACTTGAAAAAATCCACAGAAATTGGCCCGCCAAAAACCGCACCGTTTTCGACAAGTGCCGACAGGTAACTGAGTGACGTTGAGATCGGAAACAGTATTTTGTGTTGCCACACGTATATTTTATTTTCTACCAATATTATAAATGCTGTCCTAAGTTTGATAATTTTTTTTTTATTAGTTGATTTCCTTAAAAATTGTGTTTCGGGCAAAGTTTTCCCTGGTGGCAAAGTTGGCGTATTTCACGGTAAGTAAACATTGCTGATTCCGAAATTATTTTGACGGGTCAGTCACGCAGTGGCTAAACTTTAGGCTGCGATAATGTGGGTTCAAATTCCTCACGGAAATGTAGCAAATTGTATGTTTGTTTTACCAGAAGCAGACTTTAACAGCAGATAAGGATGAAGGAAAATATATTCCTAATTATCTTAAATTGTTTCCATCTATAGTATGGTCCCCGAGGATGAAAAGTTTTGTGCAATGATTTTTTGCCTTCTGCCAATGGTCAAAAAAATTTTTGGATAAACTTTAGGTTCAATATATCTTCTCTATATAAATAAAATGATATAGGTTTGCAGTTGTGCGCGCTTCGCGGATAAACTACTGGATAGATTTCAATTAGGTTTTCTAAGTTTTATTTCTTAGACACACTTGGCCCTTATCCAAAAAAAATTGCGATATTTTAATTTAATATAAAGTTATTAAAGTTTTAAGAAAAAACGATTTTTATAAGCACTACGTGTTCAGTGATGTGTGTAAGCAACGCGGACGAAAGGTATCAGCTAGTTATATACATAAATATGTTAATTATCATTGACTTGTGTATGTAATAAATAATGGATGAAAAATAACAAACATAGGGGTAATGTTTTTTAACAGATAAAAAAACAAAAATTTACGTTATTTTTGTATTTCTTTGAAACTTTTATAATGTATAAACACAAGAAAACGGCAAGATTATGCAGACAAAATTTTTTCTTCTCTTAATAATAATCACTTAATTTAGGTTCAGAAAACCTTATCAGCCATGTTTGTTTAAATTAATAAAAACGGACTTAAGTGATGAAAGTAAAATATAATTTAGTTTTCGTTTTTCGGAGGCTCAATGCTCTTGCATCAGCACAATATGGTATTGTATGGTGGTAAATATTTTGGATAATATATAAGCTAAGGATAGCTTTGCCTTATCGCCACGCTTGTCAGGCGGTTTGGCAACCGCAGTTGTCTATTATTTTCAAATAGATGATCTTGAGGTCCCGGGTTCGAACATCGGGTCGGGTCAAAATCAGTTATTGGATTTTTCTGACAAGAAATTCTCAGTGGCAGCCCGGAGTCAGCAAGTTGCAGTTTTTCACCCCCGTGCCTCGGAAAGCACGTAAAGCCGTAGGTCCTGCGCCTGATCTTTATCCGGTTGTGTCGGTTTATCAACCCATCGGACTGTGAGAGTGAGGGAGTACACACACTGGCACTATAATCCTGTCCGCGCAGATGACTAGTCTCCGTGGAGACTGACCGCAGTGACCGAAATTCGGTCTGTAGGACATTGTTATTATTATTTTGAACCGTTATCAGGTAGATGCTGCTGCCCATCCCACACTCCCTCTGTCGCCTCTTACGACACTTATTCTTACACCGCCACTACACAGTAAAAGAAAATGTATGTATGTACGTAATTATTTTCCTGAGTATTTTGTATGTATATTGTTGGTGCACCGAATTAATTACATAAATTAATAGTGATGGAGAAATATGGTTATGTGTAATTTCGTGTGATTACATGACCTATATTCCCACAGATAATGATTTATAAACAAAATCTATGAATCCGTGTATTCAAATTTTTTCATTCAATTCAAACACACGCACGCACGCACGCACGCGCACACACACACACACACACACACACACACACACACACACCATAGCGCTTTCGAATAAATATACCGCCGCTTTTTTATAGAATAAGGGTGACAAATGACAAATGAAAACACAGACCACCTGATGGTATGTCTGCGAAATATACTACACGCACTGGAGCAGCGAATTGCTCCATTTCATTTCAGAAATGACAGGAGGTCTGTGCCCAGCAGTGGAACGTAGATTTTATTTTTTAATAGAATAACGGTGACAAACGAGCACACATTCAGTAGATGCTGTGGCCCTTAAACATCTACATCTATCCTTGATTAAGAATCCAAATGCAGATGCATTGTCCCACCTGAGGGCTAAGATGGAATGCCTCATTTTCAGTAAAAAGGATCTCCTATTCTCTACACTCACCATACGAAACACAGCAGCAATAAGCTGCTATTTTACGCTGGTATTAGTAATTATGGAATAATCCTTCTAAACAGTTTGACTGTTTCAGAATGAACATAAGAAAAGCGTATAATATACATTCCGCTGCTTAGCTCGTGATTCCTCTCATTTCTTATATTTGTGTATATTGTATATAATATATATGGAGCAATGCAAATTTCCTCACGATGTCTTTCTTTTCTGCCGAGCATATGGTTAATTAGTACTTAAAATTGTATAAACAATTTTATTGGTGGCCGCGGGGATTGAACGATGGTTGCTCGCGTACTGTGTAATTTACAACGAGCTCTTAGCCCTTGAGCTACCATAGATATACTTGAGTATGAGGTTAAATATACTTTCAGTCCAATCATCGCACTGGTGGTCCCTGCGTCGATTCCGAATGTTCCTTACCACGTGCACTTCACGCGCGGCGAGCGGGACGCGCGCTCTGACATCATCAACTACAAGTTCACGTCCTATGACGTCGTCTGCCTGCTGATCTCGCTCTGCCTTGGCGCCTGGTACCTGTTCAAAAAGGTAACACAATCTACACTTGATTTATTTTTGCGGCAGTCTTTTCTGCCAGTACTTAACTAATATTTAACTGTTGTCTCTGTTCTATTTAGTACGTCATTGTTTTCTTTCTTATTATCTTATTACTTTTTTTTTTAACTAGAATATAAGTGTATCTCGTTTTATTGGTCAATTACGAAGGAAATCAGTTATTGTAGCTACATCTGTCTATTTTGATCATGGAGATCTACAGTTGGGGACCTGGTGACCTAAGATATAGGTTTTAAGTGTACCTAGTTTAGGCACCAGTTTTTCACCTATCAATAGTATTGTTTCATGTGTAAGCACGTATTCTTTGTTGCTCTCTTTAATGTATATTGTTGGTGTAAATAAATAAATAAAATCTATAGGGTTAACAATTTTAAAATGTCATCTTGGCTAACCCCACTTATCAGTTTCATTCAATTTTTTTATGGGATAAGGGTGACAAACGAACACACAGTCCACCTGATGGTAAGTGGTTGCTGTGACCCATAGACCTCTGCATCTATCCTCGTTTACGAATCAAAATGCAGATGCGTTGTTAGCCGTGAGGACTAAGATGGAATGCCTCTTTTCCAGTAAAAAGGGTCTCCGGTTCTCTACACTCACCATACGAAACACAGCAGCATTAAGCTGCTATTTTACGCTGGTATTCTTGAGAGCGTGGTCCTTCTCCGGTCGAGAGGACCAATTGTGCTACAACTATACAATTAATAACTATAAATTATGGCTCTACCACGTATAAAATTTAATTTGCTTTCTTAAATACTAATTAAAATTGTAGGTGTATAATTTTACTGTATTTAAGAATAACCAGTTTTTATTTTAACTTAAAAACAGCATGCGGTGAAGGTCAAAACATTAGTTTATCGTAAACAAAATGCGTCTTCCTCTTCCTTAAGCAATAAGTTAACCGCATATTACATAGTAATTTGTTGTTGATTATTCAAGTGAATGTATTGTATACAAAAAAAAAATTAAAGATTAAAGTAATAAAATTATAATGTATTTGAAGGCTAACCACTTACCACGGCTCTACCACATAAATATTAATTATAGTCGTAGTCGTAGAATGAATAGGCTTTTGTTACGCTAAGACAGTGCGATTTACCATCTAAGGCTGCATCGTAAATAAAAGTATTTATTTTCAAATAACAAAACGTGAATGTTTTGGATATATATATATATATATATATATATTAGCTGTTCCCCGCGATTTCGCTCGCGTGTAATTTAGGGTTTTAATTTTTTTGCGCGGAACCCTAATTCTTTTTCTAAAATAAAAGTTACTCCTTATGACATCAGCTATCTGCCAGTGAAAGTCCCGTCAAAATCGGTCCAGCCGTTTCGGAGATTAGCAGGAACAAACAGACAGACAGACAAAAATTAAAAAAATGTATTTTTGTTATAAATACCGTATATACTTTCATATGCATTTAGTAAAAAGCTTTAATTTTGACATTACAAACAGACTTCAATTTTATTTACTTGTATAGATTTATATAACAATAAACATGTCCTCCAGACCGTACTTCGGTCACGGCGGCCAGTCTCAACGGAGCCTAGCCATCTGTGTACGACAGGATTTTAGTGGCGCAAGCACAGTTGCACTCTATTCCCTTATTCTCATATTCCGATGGGACGGTAATCCGACACGACTGTAGAGAGATCAGTCGCAGCACCAACGGCTTCACGTGCTTGCCGAGGTACGGGGGTGTTTCACTGACAACTTCCTGACTCCGGGCTGCTACTTAGAATTTATAGAACCTAAAGATCTAGTGTAGGGCGTCCCCCCATTAGATGGAGTGACGACCTGGTAAGACATGCAGGAAGTCGATGGATGCAGGTGGCTCAGGACCGTGCTTTGTGGCATTCCTTGGGGAGGCCTATGTTCAGCAGTGGACTTGTGAAGGGCTGTAATGATGATGATGATGATGAAGATCATCAGTTGCGTTTACGACCACTAGACCAAAGAGGATAAATAAATTATCTATGGTGTGACGGCGTAAGTGAAGCCATCACCCCATTTCATCCCAAGGTTGTCGTAAGAGGTGACTATGGCCCGTATTAATAAACGTTACTCAACGACGAGCTCAAGTGCGTAATCATTTGCTACGCCCTCATTACGAAATCAGCATCTCAAGGTCGTTGCTAATTAATAAACACATAAAAACAGTATCTCAAAACGCTTTACTTAGGAATACTGTTCTGTGACTTGCACTCAAATATACACACTTGAGAGTCGAATTTCGTTTATTGATCAGTGTGGCACTCAGCTGATATCGTAAACCTAAACCGCATCTTGAGATATGTTTATTAATAAGATCATAACCTCAAGATTGTACTCAAGTGCGTGTACTTGAGCTGAGTAACGTTTATTAATACGGGCCTATGAGAGGCGTCGGAAATATCACATAGATGGCGATATGATCATCTCGTTGATGCCAGATGTGAAATTTACAGACTGTCGACGAGGTGAAGCATCAAAAGTGCGATATATTCGGTGCTGCTATTACTAATGTTTTGACTACTGTCCCACCTGATGATTACTGGCGATGTAGCCAAAGACAATATTGCGTACTGTTTACTGGCTAAGCTTAACACAAGTGGTAAAATTAAAAATTTTGTACAACCGATTTCAATATAAATTATTAAGGATAACTCAAAAACTACTGGTCAGACCTTGATCAAATTTATATGTGACCACATGAGAAGCACCAGCTTTCAAATAAAAAAAGAACCATCAAAATCGGTTCATCTAGAAAAAAGTTCTGAGGTAACACACATAAAAAAAATCTACAGACTAGAAGACAACTTATTCCACTCCTTTGCTGCATTAGAAAATGTATATATTGCCTGTATGCAGCCACAAGGTGACCACAAGCTCATGCCCGGCTTGATTACCCATTTTTGTAATGGTAAGACTTAGTAGGATAGATATAGAACCACAGTAATTGTTGTTTGATGAATTTATAACCTAATTCATGACTATGATTTCACTTAATGGTAAGTGGACATACAGTCCTTGATCGAAAATCGAAGTAGCTTAGAAAATGCCCGTTCATTCTTTTCTTGAATATATTCATTCACATTGTATTCGGACAGAGACTGATGCTGGCAAATTAGTCTTTTCTTCGTGGAATATTGATATCAAGTTGAATCAACAAGTCCACTACGGCACGGGGTTGAAACACCGCCAACTTCATGACTCCGGGCTGTTATTGAGAATTTATTGTCAGAAAAACTCAATAATTGATTTTGACCCGACCCGGGATTCGAACCCGGGACCTCATGACCAGCAACTGCGTTTACGATCACTGGACCAAGGAGGCAGTTGCGGCTCATATCAATAATGAGGGGAGGCCTGTGCCCAACAGTATAAATACATACCATATATAGGCTGTTATTTTTTTACTTTTATAATTAACCGAGCCTGATTGCACCCAGCACTGGATCGCGAACAACCTGTTCGGCATCGCGTTCGCGATCAACGGCGTGGAGCTGCTGCACCTCAACAACGTGGTGACCGGCTGCATCCTCCTCAGTGGGCTCTTCCTCTACGACATCTTCTGGGTCTTCGGCACCAACGTCATGGTCACCGTCGCCAAGTCCTTCGAGGCGCCCATCAAACGTAAGTGCTGTGCGAATTTTCGATGTGTTAATTTATGATTACAATGGCATAAGAATTATAGAATTACGCATAACACACAGAAAATTAGTATCCGCATACATAGTAAAGCAATTTAAAGTAAGCTATAAATGGTTTACCCTGTCGACATATCTGTGAACAACATAACAAGGTAATTATGCTGAGAGAAAAGGAAACTTGTGGTGGCCCAGGACGGTGCTGTGGCATTCCTTGGGGGAGGCCTATGTTCAGCAGTGCACTTTTGAAGGGCTGTAATGATGATGATGGAAAGGAAACTTTATAATTTAATATTGAACACTCACTCACACGCGTCCACACGCACGCACACACTGACGCACGTAAATACACACTGATGCCATAAATAAGAAGGTGGTCCAAACGAACACTTATACAAAATGGATAGTAGATATTGTATCTATTTATTGTACATAGACTCCTCTCATTGAAGAAATAATGTTTCGCACCTTTGATGCTATTCCACGTCTCACGTCCAGGAATTTTACTTCGGACTTATATTTGATGGTAGTCCCACCATTTGTCTAAGGTCACAAAATTTTTTTTTTATAGAATATCATACCATATCATCTCGCGGGTAGGACTAGAGGGAAATGAAGCAGGAGATGGGCAGCAGCATCTTCGTGATAACAACTCCAAAAAAAAAATGCGGTTCATAACCCGCTTGCCAAACGTGGCAACTATGACTAAATCGCCTCTATGATGTAATGAACACAGTGGAGTTACTGAGATAAATATGCCGCCTAAATATGGACTTTTAATCAGCTGTAATGTGCCCTCTACATTCGCGCGCGCTTCACGCCGTGAATTCACGCCGCGGTTCCCGCCGTGAATTTGGTGTCAAACTCGCAATTTCGTTCGCGGTCTCAAAAACAATGAACGACGGCGTGGCTGTTGCTGATGCTGTGACGCTATAAATTAAATTAACAGGAATATTCAGAATTTCACTTATTCGCGTCCAGGCGTTTGGACTGCCAAAGTATTGGTTCAGCTTGGTAACACTCAATCAAGCTCAAGTGTATTACTCCATGACGTAGTACTCATAATTAAATTAAATAAATACGCAAGACCATTCCCGAATACGTTCTACGAAAATCCGCGAGTGTGGATGCGATCGCGTTCGCGCGCCGTGAACCAAGCGCGAACCCTTTATCAATTCTCAAATAAGATATTCTCATGGTGTCACAGTCACATTGACTTAAAGTGATAGAGACAACACGAGACTTAACGGCATCTTAAAATTGAGCAGCGTTTGAGTATTTTTGCATAAATGAACGAACCCACATGAATGGACACTACACGACAAGAAATAAATATAAAGTTCGCGCGTTCTATCTTGGCGGGACTGTAGTGACTAGTGAGTCGCGAACATCGATCACTAATAAAAACTAGATGCACAATCCCATACAAAAGTTCTCTAAAAACTGTCGCCAATTGTTTTGACGTAATTCTAGTTGAAATAAATATACATTAATGTAAATTCAACCTTAAATGCATTGCCTAAAGTTGTATTGACAAAGCTACGTGCAAAAAGCAATAAATTTTTATGACCGATGCTCACTCGTCAACCTACAATAAAACAAATTCAACCTTACGCTCATGGTTTAAAGTCAGAATTACAAAGTGCCAATAAAAAGCAATAAAACTTTACGACCGAGGCTCGTCGCTTGGACAAAGGAGTGGAATCGAACTGCACAATATTTTTGTTATTGTAATTTTAATTTTACAATTTTGTTCAACTTGTTTTAAATAATTCGTCTACTTAATAAAGCATATTCTGTTCTATTCTATGGTGTACATGTGTAATGGCTATATTATTACCTGAATGTAAATATGCTTTTGGATAGGCACCACATTCATTTAGTAATAAAGTAATTGAAACAGTAATAATTATTTATTTATACTTTATTTTGTGTGAAAAATTTAAAGATATTGCTTGACAAACAACTTAAATCTAAATTTAATAAATAATTCAAAATCTAAGAATATTATTGTCCATATTTATGACGTAATGTTTATATTTACAGATGTTAAATAAACGGAAAAGACTGAATAATTATAATGATTTCTTATATTTAAGCGAACACTACACATTGAATAAAACTACTTTTACGGATTATATCGCGTTTAATTAACTTATTTTATTAATTCCCGACGTTGAGTCCCCGTGACCATGGGTGTTGTAAAGCACCGAAACATGTAGCACATACTTATTTAAAATCAAATCTATAAAATGTTACTATAGTATTTAGAGAAACAGTAAAGAAGTCTCAATAAACAAAAAAACAATCATACTTTAATAATAAAAAAATAAAAACAATAGCGTCTCCACAAATGGAACAGAATCAACATATACCTCGAACAATGACGACTTATTTTATTACGACTTAATTTAAAAATACTTTTACGATGATTTCTTGACAAAATATCAGTATTTACAATACAGTGATAACAATTAAATAATGTTAATATTAATACTTACCGAAAATATGAAATTCCATCCCTTTTAGCGTCCTGTATGTGTGATTTTACTTTTAAACGAGCACTGAGGCATGTTTACCGTCGGAGCATTCGAATGCTACTGGATTAAAAGTGCACCCATATGTTCAGTGGGTGCACATTCAGTTACGCCATTTTTGTCACTGATTGTGTATCTAGTTTTGATTAGTGATCGATGGTCGCGAAGAAACAAAATGCTGACTAGGAGTGGGGAGTGCGGGCGGTAACAAAGACTAGAGATGCGAATACGCATATTGCGCGGTTACAATTACGTAAATACTCGATTATCGTTATTATCGATTTCATTTTATATTTCTTTATAATTAATTGCATTGCTCCCTTTTTCATTGGTGTGTAAATGCAACATGTTATTTTAATGCAATGAATATGTGCATTAAAGATTTTATTGAAAAATTTGGTTACTTTGGGGTTACTGAAAGAAATTGTTGTGCCCGCCAATATGGTGTTTTTGCTATATATTATATTCAAACTTTTGATCGTGATTCTTTAATAAATATTTTTCATAAAGATATTTGCATAGTAAACATAACTTTCAATTTATTCTATATAATCTATATAGACCACTGACGGTCAGTGATATAGACAGAACAAACTGTTTGGCGAATATGAAGTGGCACATCTTTATCGACACCCCGCCACGATTACATGCGCGAATTTCTCGAAGAGCACTTCAGTCCAGCCAAGATATAACGTGTGGACTTAACTTTTTCCCGTAAGACCTGCTTGTGAACGGCCTGAACGCGAGCAACTTAATTTACTACTTAATTTGCTTAATTTAATTTCATGCACTTAATTTACCGCAAAACGACTCGTAAAAGAATTATTATGTACACATAAGACCTAGCAAATACTCACCTGGGTAATTTCTGAGCTGCCCGACGTTTACCGGGCCCGCTGTGATGTTTCTTCTGGCCAAATGTGTCCACTATTTTCTTTTATCCACAGGTCAGGTATGGAAAATTGCCTTAGTATTCGATGGAACAGGGAAATGAGATCTTATCTACTGCCAGTAACGGAACGCGCACGTAGTGTGTACCGTCAAAAGCGTTATTGCTTGCGTTGACGAGGAAGTTGGCCGTTACTAGTGGTCGTTGCGGGTGTAGTTGAAAAAAAGGTTGCTCGCTTCAAAGTTAAAGAGCGCTTGCCAGTAAGAAAAAATATTTATTCAAAATATTTTACGTAAAACGAAATGTTTTCCTTTCAAATTGCACTATTTCTAGTTATAAAAATTATACTGAAACTTTAATGAAAAAAAAAAGATATCATACACGGAACAAGAATACTAAACGTTTTTAAATATAGAAATCTAGCATTAGTCGACATTACATTACACGTAAAAGACAAAAGTAATACTCTTTTTTAAATTCTATCCAGTGGTGTTCCCGCAAGACCTGCTCGTGAACGGCCTGAACGCGAGCAACTTCGCGATGCTCGGCCTCGGCGACATCGTGGTGCCGGGCATCTTCATAGCGCTGCTGCTGCGCTTCGACAAGTCGCTGAAGCGCGGGTCCGAGTTCTACTTCCGGGCGACGTTCTCCGCGTACATCGTGGGGCTGCTGGCCACCATCCTGGTGATGCACGTGTTCAAGCACGCGCAACCGGCTCTCTTGTACCTGGTGCCGGCCTGTCTTGGTACACCCCTCACGCTGGCACTCCTCCGTGGAGACATCAACGCCCTCTTCAAGTGAGTACCGGCATTGTGCTTTAAGATGTTATACGCAGTAACCACGCTGCAGCTATATTATGGTTGTAGGACGAATGGGTCGGCTTGTGGTTAGGACCTCACTCTCATACCAACGTAAAATAGCAGCTCAATACTGCTGTGTTTCATATGGTGAGTGCTGTCAACTGACAACGCTGGACAGAATATCCTCACATTCAAAATGCCGCTTCAAGAGTTTTTTGGCAGGAATTTCGTTGGAAATTTGTCAACCGACAACGCGGCATAGAATACCCTCACATTCAAAATGACGCTTGCTGTCATCCGACTGGAGGAATTGAGTGCGGCATTTAAGGATTGACTTTTCGCCATCATTAACTAGTACTATTTATTGTAGGTCTTTTCATGTTTCTGTAGCAAATTAATAAAAGTTAAGTTTTAAATATTTCTTTTAATATTATTTCATCATCATCACTACAGCGCTTCACAAATCCACTAGACATAAAACTATATATTGCCTCGCAGGGGGATTTATTTGCAATAGTTACCATGCAAGGCGGGCTAGCCACCGCAGTTTTATATTATTTTAACCTGTTATCTAGAAGATGGTGCTGCCCATCTCCTGATTCATTTCCCTCTGTCGCCTCTATCAATGATACGAAGGAGTGCATTCTCTCTACACGACATTACGTCTCTAAACCTTTACGCATACTTTACAAATTGTTTCAGCTACGAAGACCAACCAGCGAAAGAAGAACCGGCAGCGGAAAGCAGCAAGTCGAAGAAGACTGAATAAATTCAAAGGCGCCACGTCAAATGCGAAAGCACAAACTTCTGCACACACCTTGCGTTTTAAGTATATAGAAAAAAAAACTCCTTATTTTTTTTAAATCAATGACGACGGCTAGGGACCATGGCTAGTGACGTGAACTGGTATTTGTCGATATTTTGTTTTATCGATTTTTTGGTGTGAGCTAAATTGCAAAGTTTGAGAATTTGTAAAAATGTTTGTGTTCTTCCAATATTTGTATCTTCCATTGTCTTTGTTGGGATTTAATGTTGTGGTTATAATAGCGTAATTATTTAGCTCTCCGTGTCTAATTTGATAGGTAGTGTAATATAATTTGTATTTCAACGATGTTTTTTTTGGCGGCGAAAGTATTTCTCTCCTTGCGTATTTTTTTATTTAATATATTATTTATTTTACATTTCAGATGTGTTTATTTCTTAAAGAAATCGTTGTATATATTGTTTTGTTTAGCTCAATATCAATGTTAGCTAAATAAGTTTATATTTTTGTTATCAAAACTTCTCTTTGCTGTTTGTTTTGTATCTATATTTGTTACCAGCTACGTCCAAACTATAAATAAAATTATTTTCGCTTAATTTTTTATTTAAATAGCAAATTTTCTTTTCTATTCTCGTATTTAATAGCTATATAATGTAAAGGAGATTGCAAAGTATTTCGCATATTTTGTATTTTACATACATTGGCAGATGTCACAATAGGAATATGACAGGGCCAATCAGAAGAATGCCGATTGGTGTAACAATTATACATAATAAATACATGGATCTAACGTTGTTTTCTTTATTATATCTGTACAATTATAAATAGTGGAAACGCACCTCACCTTGAATTTCTCTGTATGCCTGTAAATCGAGATCGTAACTGAGGCATTACACGGTCAATCAAGACAAGACTGACGGTTCATGCATTCTAGAGCGAGAATCCGTGATCGTCAGACCTTATTTTATAGAAGCTGAAAGTTAAAGCTGAAAATTTATCAGCGCATGCTCCCAACATAGGTAGGAACGATGGGCTACTATGAAGTTTGGATCATCGTGGCTTTGGCAGGTAACATGTAGCAAAGGTGTATAAAATAGCAACTTAAATTTGTCAAAGTATAAAGAGAAATTTTCTCATATTTTCCTTCGCAATAATATTAGAAATCGCGTCATCCATTGGTATCATGGCAACCTCTTGCCAGACACCCTTAAACTTCAATAAATTGTAACTGTACTTACGTTATTAAATGCTGAATTTTATATGTTACTTATGTAACTATTAGAAGATGTTTCCTTAGTAGCCAGACAGTTTCGACAGTTCTAACACTTGGCCAGACAAACATATTATAGGGTAGTTGTAGGTGAGAGCAAAAGGGCAATATATATGAGTGGATGCGAGTGAGATAGTTACGTCTATTGCGACGCTTCGGTGCGCATATCCTTCGTTTACTCAATACGTATACGTTTTACAATTTGCTTGTGCAGTTTATAAAATGAATCAGATTCAATTTTGATAACGTACCATCATTAGAGACGACGACATGATAATTTGTGTTATTTGTAAAATTATTTCACAGTTACTTCCATCTTTTTCTGGAACAAACTCCCTGTTGACCTGAATAATACCCGCAAGAAATGTATTTAAAAGAAAATTATACGAAGATATCCGGCTTTTATAAAATTCAGCTTTTAAGGTGTTGCTTTGTTGTATCCTAACGACAAAATAATCATATGAAATATATACATTATGCGAATTCTTTTAAACAATCCTGCGGATGTTATCCAGCAAAAACACGGACAGTTTGTTTAACAGAGTATTGAAATCCTAATAAAAACTATAATATCGACGGCTCCATTGGGCAGTGGCTCAGCATTGCGTTGCGGCGCCGAGGGCCGCGGGTTCGAATCTCGCAGGTAACAAGTATTTGTATTTTGTATGGCCTTACAAGTAATTTTTCAAGGTCTGGATGTTTGTCCTAGTGCAATTTGTGTGTAAACTGCCTCCACGATACAGGAGAAAATCCTAGTGCGTGGGGGTAACGGGTAACGTTTTTTTTTCAAATATCAAATACTGCGGTTGCCAATCATGGCAACTATGATAAATTCCCCCCTATGACATATGATGCAATCTATGGAGGAGGCCTATGTTCAGTAGTGGACTTATATTAAGCTGTAATGATGATGAGATGATGTGAAGTTCGCCAATAAGCATTAGCAGATTGGCACAGCGTGACGTATTTATCAATATAATTAATATTGTGCATCTCGTGAATTCGTTTTAAACAGGTAGGTGGTACATAGGATAAGAGAGATAGTTTTGTTTACCGTGTGCAACAAATTGTAAGTGAATCGAAATAATCAGCCGTGTGGTGTGTATTAATTAATTGATGGATGGAATAAATGGGTATATAATAATATCAAAAAGCCACTCAGACAGCGACAACGCCCCACCCTCCCCCGCCGAGGCGGGAGAGCGAACGATCATCGAGGGCTGGCAGTGAACCACTGCCGCCCGCCTCACGCTCAGGGCGCCGCGCCACATCTCATCAACGCGGCTGGATAGATCTCACATAGTGTGAAGGTCTCGTGAAGAACTTGCTATAGAAATGATCCTATGAAGTAAGGTCTTGCCGATCTACACGCGGCACACGGACCTCATTACATCAGCAAGAATCTCTACATCGCAACGCATATTATATTTAAAATGCTATAGCGCCACCTACCGACAGAACATTAGATTTAAAAAATATTTAAAGCGACATCTTTTTTGGCATGACAGAATACTAGCAATACATCTAACGACATCTATCAACAATGAATAAGAACTAACAAAGCCTAATAATAAAACAATAGGTTGCGCATGCGCACGCTTCATTGCTAATTTCACGATTTGCTACATAACATGATACAAAAGTAAAAAAAATAAATACAAAAGAGATAATTTAACCCGTGGGGGATAAAAAGGAATAGAATTCATTCTTATTCATCCAATTACAATTATTATTATCAAAGCATATACCTAGTGCTTAAATATTGGCAATCGGTAAAGCTTTGTACCACTGAATCGCATAAATCTAATATATTAAAAATTAATATTTGTTTGTTCATATTCTATGCGCTGCCATACCGTTCATCAGATTGTGGCACGCGGTAACATAATACAAAAGTAAAAAAAAAAATATACAAAAGAGATAATTTAACCCGTGGGGGATAAAAAGGAATAGAATTCATTCTTATTCATCCAATTACAATTATTGTTATCAAAGCATGTAATAATAAAAGTCATTACTTAATATTAGACAAATTGTATAGGGAGATTGTTAGTATTCTGTCGGCAGACCTATGTTAAAAGAATATGTACAAGAAAGACAGGCTAAGTCACTGGGTGGAATAAATACGTTGCTGGCGCGCACAGGAAGGCTAGACTTAAATTTGAGATTTGGTTATTGGCAGGTAAACCAAAAATCGGCAATATTTTTAATGATATGTTAGAAACGCGTAAAAAATTTAAATCAAAGTTAAAATGGCGCCAAGACAGGCAAGAGCAATTACAAATGGATTTACTTGCTTCAAATCATTCGGCTAAAAATTTGTGGAAAACACCAATAAATTAAATGTAAAAACTACATCGGTCGGCGGCGTCCACGATTATAAGATGATTGCCCATTTACTTAGCGATCATCTTAGTGTTCAGTCGTCCTCGGATCCAGTTTCTTGTAATGTAAATGATGCTGCGACCACTGTGACGGAACGTAAGGTATCCTTCTCAGCAAAGCATGTATTACAATTATAAAAAACATGCAGAGGTTCAAATCGCTCGGTCACGATGGTCTCAGCATCGAACATTTTAGGTATGCTGGGGTACTACTGCTACCGCGCGTACTCGCGATGTTCTTTAATTTATGTCTATGTCGCTCTTACTTACTTCGGCCTATCTCACTTGCTACAACAACAGCTAAATTGCTTGACAGTCTGTTGAATAGCAATCTCGAAGAATATGTGAAGCTAAATGATGCCCAGTTCGGGTTTAGAGCTGGATTATCCACCGAGAGTGCTATTCTGAGCTTGAAGCATACTGTAAACTACTTATTATACGAAGAGAAGGACCCCAGTATACGCTTGCTTCCTCGACCTGTCAAAAGCCTTTTTTCGTTTAGGGCATTGTTTAGGTGCTGATAATACGCTTGCGGTTGTCAAACAGAATCCATTTTTCGTCGCAGATAACAATGTGTTTCAACATTCCTTCGTTTGTGTGCCTGTTAAGCAGTGCAAGGCACGTCTCGACGCGTACTTCGCGCTGGCGATCATTGAGTTCGTGGAGCACCCATTTGTCAATCTATTTTACCTTGCCAATTTGACGCAAATGGACCAATATTGTTTTGTGCTAACGTCGAAAGCTGCTGCTAATTCTTTATTAATTATTAATGTAGATTGAGTATCATCAGCTTCCACAATCGCCTTTAATTCGTCATTGTCGACCAAAGTTTTCGGACGACCACGGGGTTCATTTTTAAGGTCGAAATTTCCAAAACGGAAGCGGGCAAACGAATAAGTGGTGCGTTCGATTGTAGTATTCGCTCCGTAATCGTCACTGAATTTGCATGCCGCTCGTGCCGCGTTGTTGCCACAACGGTACTCATATTCCATAATTGTTTACGTGGTAGAGCCATGCTTTACGTGGTATAGCCATGCTGCAGCTATATTAATTGTATAGGAGTAGCACGAATGGGTTGGCTCGACTGGGGAAGGACCACGCTCTCACAGAATACCAGCGTAAAATAGCGGTTTAATGCTGCTGTGTTTCGTTTTTTTTCGCATACGAGGATAGATGTAGATGTCTATGGGCCACATCAACCACTTACCATCAGATGGAATGTATGCTCGCTTGTCACCCTTATCTTATAAAAAAAAAATTACTCGAATTCTTAACGTATCCATGATGAAGAAAAAGATTCAAATGCGATGAAAACATAACGCTAATCAATAAACAAATGACTAATTTTGAAAAAATAATTCCATGGTTTTAAAATAAAATTATGTAATTTGAAATTATAATTCGTAGCCATACAAAAATTATTTTGGTTTGAAATAGCCAGTACTGCAGAACAGCAATTTCATAAGTAAAAACCTATTATATGTGTGCATGAAATCCAGTCCAATAAGCTTTAAATTAAACGATACTAGAAAATCAGCTAATTATAATAGCGTTTTTTGTACCTACTTTACGTAGTGATTTATCTCTACATAGTACAAAACAAAGTCGCTTCCCGCCGTCTGTACGCCTAGACCTTTTAAATTATGATGCGGTTTTCATCAATAGACAGAATGAAAGGAAGAGTTAGGTTTGAAGAGGAAGGTTTTTATGTATAGTACATGCATATTATCTATAGAAATAAATAAAACTGAAGTGTCTGTTTGTAATGTCAAAATAACAGCTTTTTACTAAATGTATATGAAAGAAGTATATACAATACTTATAACAAAAAAAAAAAACAATTTTTAAAACTTTTGTCTGTCTGTCTTTCTGTCTGTCTGTTAGTTCCGGCTAATCTCCGAAATGGCTGGACCGATTTTGACGGGACTTTCATGGCAGATAGCTAATGTTATAAGAAGTAACTTAGGCTACTTTTATTTTGGAAAAATAATTAGGATTACGCACAAAACAATTTCAAACCCACGAAATCCATACGTAATAATTTCGACGCAGACGAAGTCGCGGGGAACAGCTAGTATAATATATAATTCTACTCACCGTTTGATAACCGTATATAGCGTGTGATAACGGTATACCGTTAGAGGCCCGTGGCAAGTGGCGCAACTACAGTTACGCCACTGCTCATTCTCTCGAAGCTTAGTTTTCTGAAGGTATCACTTCTAGCGCGTGTGAACTGCACACATCATGTTTTTTTGAAGTGAAACTTTTTACGGGAGGGCTTTGAAATTCTGATCGGCAACCTTTTTGTGTGACGTAAAGTGGTGGATTTAAAACTACGTACCTACCGCGTCATTCATGTCGATCATTCAAATCACGAACGCAGGCCATTACATACCATAAAGTATATAGGAATACAATTACAATTACAAGATTATAAGGGTCTTTCGTTCAAATACTAATCTATTAATTTTATTTAAGACAGTTACCAAGGTACACGTATTTATTTTAGAAAGAGTGATCACATTTGAGTAATAGCGCCATCTACTACATGTTCTACGTACCACCATAATAGTTAATCAATTTTGGTTCGATGAAATGACTTTACTGGATAGAATGTAGTAGATGGCGCTATTAAAAAAAAATAACAAGTAGTAATTTTTGAAGCCCAATAAGGCAAAGCAGCGTTTATTTTAAATAACAGTATGTAAATTTTCATTTAAATATTTTTTTTGACATTTTATAAAACTTTGGTTTAATTAAAATAAAATAACATAAAAAATTACTTAAACAATAGATAATTACCTAATTAACAAACTTTATTTTGTGTTACACTGGAATCTATAATAATTACTTCATTCACTGTGGAACCGATAATTTATCTTCTTAAGATTGAAGAAGATGATACACTGTGACACATATGTATTTAATTTTATGTAAATAAATGAATGATTTACACAATCTATGCTATTCAAAAGTCATTGATAAATAATTGAAATGTTTCCCTGTATTACAAAAGTTTCACTTCTATCGTGTGTCTTCACGACACACACTGTTTTATTTTCTTTCTATAAAATATTGAAGTATTATATTTGGTAGGTACCTATTAATAATTAAAATACTAGCTGGTGCCCGGTACTGAGTTGCTACCGCAGAGGAAATAATTGTGGAGATATCGTTTTAAATTTGGAAAAGTTATATTGTTTAAGTAGGAATGATAATACGTTCTTTGAAATTCAATGATATAGAACTTTCAAAAAAAATTGTCGGTACGATACGCGCGCCACCTACTGTAAGTTAATTGTACTATGCCTATAACTTTCGCGTAAAGTGCAAATAATAAGTTGACAAAGTTTTACCGCATGCCGCAATCTGATGAACGGTATGGCAGCGCATAGAATATGAACAAACAAATATTAATTTTTAATATATTAGATTTATGCGATTCAGTGGTACAAAGCTTTACCGATTGCCAATATTTAAGCACTAGGTATATGCTTTGATAATAATTGTAATTGGATGAATAAGAATGAATTCTATTCCTTTTTATCCCCCACGGGTTAAATTATCTCTTTTGTATATTTTTTTTTTTACTTTTGTATTATGTTACCGCGTGCCACAATCTGATGAACGGTATGGCAGCGCATAGAATATGAACAAACAAATATTAATTTTTAATATATTAGATTTATGCGATTCAGTGGTACAAAGCTTTACCGATTGCCAATATTTAAGCACTAGGTATATGCTTTGATAACAATAATTGTAATTGGATGAATAAGAATGAATTCTATTCCTTTTTATCCCCCACGGGTTAAATTATCTCTTTTGTACATATATTTTTTTACTTTTGTATCATGTTATGTAGCAAATCGTGAAATTAGCAATGACGCGTGCGCATGCGCAACCTATTGTTTTATTATTAGGCTTTGTTAGTTCTTATGCATTGTTGATAGATGTCGCTAGATGTATTGCTAGTATTCTGTCATGCCAAAAAAGATGTCGCTTTCAATATTTTTTAAATCTAATGTTCTGTCGGTAGGTGGCGCTATAGCATTTTAAATATAATATGCGTCGCGATGTAGAGATTCTTGCTGATGTAATGAGGTCCGTGTGCCGCGTGTAGATCGGCAAGACCTTACTTCATAGGATCATTTCTATAGCAAGTTCTTCACGAGACCTTCACACTATGTGAGATCTATCCAGCCGCGTTGATGAGATGTGGCGCGGCGCCCTGAGCGTGAGGCGGGCGGCAGTGGTTCACTGCCAGCCCTCGATGATCGTTCGCTCTCCCGCCTCGGCGGGGGAGGGTGGGGCGTTGTCGCTGTCTGAGTGGCTTTTTGAAATTATTATATACCAATCTATTCCATCCATCAATTCATTAATACACACCACACCGCTGATTATTTCGATTCACTTACAATTTGTTGCACACGGTAAACAAAACTATCTCTCTTATCCTATGTACCACCTACCTGTTTAAAACGAATTCACGAGCTTAATAAAAGTCCACTACTGAACATAGGCCTCCTTCATAGATTGCATCATATGTCATAGGGGGGAATTTATCATAGTTGCCATGATTGGCAACCGCAGTATTTGATATTTGAAAAAAAAAAACGTTACCCGTTACCCCCACGCACTAGGATTTTCTTCAGTATCGTGGAGGCAGTTTACACACAAATTGCACTAGGACAAACATCCAGACCTGGAAAAATTACTTGTAAGGCCATACAAAATACAAATACTTGTTACCTGCGAGATTCGAACCCGCGGCCCTCGGCGCCGCAACGCAATGCTGAGCCACTGCGCAATGGAGCCGTCGATATTATAGTTTTTATTAGGATTTCAAACTGTTAAAACAAACTGTCCTTGTCTTTGCTGGATAACATCTGCAGGACTGTTTAAAAGAATCCGCATAATGTATATATTTCATATGATTATTTCGTCGTTAGGATACAACAAAGCAACACCTTGATAATATGGGGTACCTGCCACGTGGAGTATAAAAAATGTAATTACATTGAACCATTTATATGTAGCACTACCGTGCACAGGTCTCCTCTCATTTTTATCATTGTATTCATTATTATTAATCCGCCACACTGTGCCAATGCTTGTTGGCGGACTTCCACAATCCACGTCCTCGAAATGTAGACATGCCGGTTTCCTGATGTTTTTCCTTACCGCTATACACGTGGTAAATTAGATTTCCTTAGTGCTGGCAGAGTACAAACTATTTGTACTGTATGATCTATATATAGATCGAACCAGAGTTGCACTCGTTCTGTGAAATTCAAGCGAGAGCTTAGAAGCTGAGTATAGCTGATACTATTTATTACATCCAAATGCTATGCATTTTATGCAACTTCTATGCGGCGGTAGGTGACTCTGTTTAATACTTCTAAAAATCCACTCACTCATATCGTCCAGGTGTCGTAAGTGACGACAGAGGGAAACAAACCGGGAGAGGAGCAGCAGCGTAGTCCCAATAATAAGTAATAAGTATTAAAAAACTGCGGGTGCCAGCCCGCCTGCCAAGAGGAGCAACTATCGCAAATATCCCCCCTGTGAGACAATCTATGTTCCGCAGTGGACTTTGGATAGGCTGTAACGGTAAGGGATACTTCGGGAAAAAAAAAAAATCATAGCACAGTTTGTTTAATACCAAAATTTGGTTATACAATGTTACATTTACTCAAACATATAATATACAAGTTTTGCCATACTTATATGTATTAATATTATATACCTTAGCTTACATAAATAATCCATAATTTATCAGTAAATTATAGGCGTAGGTCCAGACATATTAAAATGGGTACGTATGACAAGTAGTCGATGTTGTGACTTAATTGTCATGAACATGTCTGAGAAATATTTGCAAATTTGGCGAAGAAACTCATTCTGAACAAAACTAAACCTAAGCTGATGATAAATACTTTGATTTTAATTATTTGATCTTATGGAGTCAACTAATTTTATTATTTTGATTGTAGTATACTATATAAACCTAGTTAAAGGTATATAAAATGATTTTGTTTTCTCAAATTGCATTGCAAAGAAAATTTCATTAAATATAAAAAAATGTTATGTTTTTAGATTTTATAATTTTGTTTTTATTCGATTTTTTCGACAAATTGTGTCCTTACATAATGATAATGTGTCTGAGTACAAAAAAATAAATGATTATTTATTAATTAGTTTTTTAAATCTCTGACATATCCCATAGGTCTTTTAGGTTACGTGCGACCGCTGCCGTTAAAAATGACTGCGCGCCCGCTTGAAGGTTAATACAGTTCGTAGTTTCCCACGCAGATCGAATGAGATAAAAGCTATTTAAGGCAAACTATCAGTCTTTACGCATTCCAATAAAATCAGATGTATGGTGGAATAACCATTTAAATATACACTCAAGTCAATTTGAAATACATTTTGAGCTGCCAAGAAATTTTTCTCTACAAAAATCACGTATGGGAGGTAAGCTATAAATGACGTCATAAGTTTATTTTTAAATAGAAATAAAACTAATTTATGAAAAATTAAATTGAAAAACAAGTTCTGCGACATTAAACGAACTAAAAGTAAAAGCAGAAAATTCAAATTATGTTATGTAATGCAATTGTTGGTTACAAAATCTCTAAGTAAGTAATATACTCTAAGCCGACTATAAATCTAAAACTTTTCAACTGTAAAACTTAGTTATCTTAATTAATTATTTGAAAATAATAAATTAAAAAATGTACATATAAGATATTTATTGCACCTACAAGAAACTTTGACGCCACCAAAAAAAATCTGTTGTTTTTAACCGACTAAAGACAAAAAGGAGGATGTTTTCAATTCGAGTGTTTTTTTTTGTATGTATGTTACGCGATATCTTCGCAGATTGTGAACCAATTTTGACGATTCTTTTTTTATTAAATAGGTTATATTTCAAGGGTGGTCCCAAATAAATTTGGATTAAATAACTTCTTTTTTAGCAATTTGAAGCCGGTTTTTACTTTTTGTAAAAAGTTATGAATATTATATATGGCGATTTTGTTTTAACCCTTTATAAGGCTCTGTCCATATTTTGGACACCATAACTTTTAAATTTTCGCGGCTGAATGAAACGTCAGGCAAATTAAATTTTTGTACTCTGCAGTTGTTAGCAATAACAAAACGAAAAATAAACAAAATCTATGGACGTCATTTCTCGGTGTTTGGGTTATCTTGCAAAATTCGGTGATTTTTGAGTGCTGTGTGTTTATCCAACTTCATCTTCGTGAAAATGAATAGAAAGGTAAGTTTTATTTTAGAAGATGTTCTAAATATTGTAAATATGGTATAAATGTCTTGATTGTAGTCATTACTTTCATTTTCAACGAAAATTTCGAAAAATTATGACGTCCATATATTGGACAGGCCTGTTGGCCTGTCCGGCAAGTCACTTTGAATAAACTGCTTTTATGTTTTCCTGTTTCAGATAATACAATTAGATAAACTTGAGGCAACTCTAGAGGAACTTTTGGCTTATCGGATGGTGAGCATTCGGAAGATGGTTATGAAAGCGATGAACGGGAAAATGAGGCAATTTTCACGGAAACAAGTCAAGAAGAACTCGAAAATATTTTGGATTCTCCGTCGTCTTCTAGAAGCCAAGTTGCTGTCAATTCACCTATACCTTCTGTAAGTGGAGTTTCTGTAATTCAAGATATCAACGAATCGGCACCAGATGATGCCAATAATAGCATTGTTCTGAGAAGCAATAGTTCGGAGCCTGAAACTATTTCAGACACTGAAGAGAACGACGACGACGATGATGATTGGAAGAGTGTTTTTCCCTCATATGGCACCTATTGAAAAGTTTGATGATATTCCAGTAAAACCAAAACAAATTTTCCAAACAGAAGTGGTCCTCATACATATTTTAGATTATTTTTTCTCTGAAATCTTGTCTGTAATAGTTGAGCAAACCAATCTTTATGCAGCACAAAACAAGCAGAAGAATTGGGTTGATGTTTCTGTTGTGAAATCAGGCGTTTCTTGGAATATTGGTACTAATGGGTGTACATCCTCTTCCAAATTTAGATCTATACTGGGCAACAGATCCACTGTTTTGTGTCAAAATTGCGGATGTTATGACCTCAAAGATTTAAAATGATCCTAAGGAACTTGCATCTAAATGATAATACGAAAATGCCTCAAAGGGTGAACCAGAATTCGATAAACTGTATAAGATTAGGCCTTTAGTCGATTTCATGAATACGGCTTTTCAAAATGCGGCAAGAAACTCTTCATCACAAAGCATAGATGAATGTATGGTGAAATTCAAAGGGCGCAGTGCTTTGAAGCAATATATGCCCAATAAGCCCGTAAAGAGGGCTTCAAAATATGGGCGCGGTGTGATAGCAACACAGGCTATCTTTATGAATATGAAAATATATACTGGCAAAGGACAACGAAACAGAGTTTGGATTGGGAGCTAGTGTAGTAAAGTCTCTGCAAAGCACTAGTGGAAGAAAAGATGGATACTGTTCGTTGCATTCGACAATTTTTTTCTTCAACTGAGCTTATGCAGAATTTATTTGAACAGAACATATATTCAACAGCGACAGTCCGGTCTAGCAGAACCAATTTACCCAAGAGATTGAAAAAGCAGGCTGCCAAAAAGTGAACCAAAACTAAAACTTAGTAAAGGGCAATATAAGTGGAGGGTCAACAAAATGTTAGTTTTTGTTGGATGGATACTAAGATAGTCAATATTCTTAGTACTGCCTACCATCAAAACAAAAGTGTTATGTAAGAGGACACAAAAGATGGCAGTAAAAGGAGGTGCCATGTCCACTGGGAGTGGTTGAATATACGAAGAGGATGGGGTGTGGACCGCTTCGACCAAAGCGTGGCACATATCAAGTGGCTAGGCGAAGTCGAAGATGGTGGATGAGGATATTTTATTTTATAATAGATGCTGCCATCACTAACGCATATATTTTATATGCTCAAAAAATGCGATACCCTATGACTAGTTTGCAGTTCCGCACAATGCTGGGAAGGAATTTGATTGGTTTTCAGCAGCAGGAAGAAAAGGTGTCTAACTTACCATCATTTGTTTGTAAAAAACCAAAACTTGATAGCCGACAGAAAGCTAAGTATGGTCTACCAGACGATCTGCGGCTAACAGATGTAGGATCTCATCTCCCTGGTCCACTGGAAAGTTACAGAAGATGCAGAGCTTGCAGCAGCAAGGAAAACAGCAAAAAATCAAAAATACAGTGCATCCGCTGTGAAGTTGCCTTGTGTGTGGTCCCATACTTTGCCGAATTCCATAGACCCTAGTAAGGCTCTGGCCAAATAATGGACACCATGTTTAAAAAAAAATTAAAAAAAGATAAAACTCATATTCTTAATAAAGAGGTTCTAGTTATCATATTTATCAATTTTTTAATTCCATACCCTTAGCAGTTTTCTGTGCCTTATAAAGGGTTAACGGATTCTGACAATATCAAGTTGTCAAGTCGGTCATGGAATTGACACATAGTATATAGTTCTAAAATTTGATGTCACATTTTTGTTTTCTGTCAAGCTGTTTATTGTACATTGCTACTAAACGTAGTGATTATATTCTCTTTAATTGCTACAGGCAGTAACTATAAAATGATGTGATACGTAACAATGTAAGAAAATCAAACTCGCCCTAAATACCGAATAATACAAATTTTACGTATTTTATCTTAATTTTTTAAAGATATATAATTCGTAAAATTAGTTTTATTCAATATTAGCTGTTCCCCGCGACTTCGCCCGCGTGGATTTAATTACAATTGGATTTATTGGTTTTAATTTTTTTTACGCGGAACCCTAATTATTTTTATAAAATAAAAGTAGCCTAAGTTAGCCTAAGTTCTAAGTTCAGCTATTTGCAAGTGAAAATCCCGTCAAAATCGGCCCAGCCGTTTCGGAGATTAGCCGGAACAGACAGACAGACAGACAAAAATTTAAAAATTGTTTTTTTGTTATAAGTACTGTATATACTTTCATATGCATTTAGTAAAAAGCTGTTATTTTGACATTGCAGACAGACACTTCAATTTTATTTATTTGTATAGATGTAGTATTCGCGTAGATATAAGAAATTATTATATCGCCTTATATGCGTCATGAAAGCGGGCTAAGGGAAGGCAAAAGCCCCGCTGGGTTTCTTGCTGGTTCTTCCTGGGACGGGAGCAATAACATAATGTTGGAATAAAATACATTCTTTCCATGTCATTTTGATCATAGCATTCGATGGTCAATAGCACAATATTAGCATGTTTCGCTTGTTGTTTTAACCTCAAAATTTCAAAATAACACACGGTCTTTCGGCTTGAAAATGTTCACTCCGGTGGGATGCTCTTGTTGATGAGACCCAGCCCTGTGCACTCGATTATATTCAGGTCACCTTCGGGTTGAATGGTGAATTTTGTCTGAAAAATAATAATAAATAAAGTAGACAGAACTCGACATTCGAGATTTGCTTTCGCACTAAAACAAAGATCAGGTAGTTTTTGCACGCAATTTATTTAGGGTAATCGGTGAAATATTTTGTGCATTTAAAAATCCATAATTTTGTATGTTAGGTTGTTCCTTGTTATACTGAAATAACAATTGAACTTACAGTCTTTATGGTAAGTGGCTACTTCAGTATAGAATAGAATAGAATGGAATGATTTTTATTCAATACTAGCGATCCGCCTCGGCTTCGCATGGGTGATTTCTGGATCTCGACAACAGCTCCACCTACCGGGTCCAATTGTAAATTTAAACCATCCAGGGACCCATTCAAACACAAAAAAAATTAAAGTTGGAAAAATTTACTTTGCCAATATCCACTCAATAAAATAAAATGATGTCTTACCTACACTTTAATATAATGGATTTCCGCAAAGTAACGCCTGATTCTATTAATTAACAAAAAAAATTATCAGAATCAGTCAAGCCAGTTTCTAGTTTTAGCAAACGGACAGCAATTGGTTTTTATATATAGGAATATATAGGTAATTACATAATACTTATTGAAAGTATTTTTTTTCTTTACCACTGGTTCGTAAAATACCTCTGTCCTGGGAAGAACCAACGAGAAACATATTTCACTTTACAATAATTTTTAAATTAATTTTAATAGAACCAGCATGGTGGCGATCACCTCATTCCCAGGGATTATTTTCATTGATGTATTCCTTGATATTATAATAACCCTTTTATAAAAAAAATCTGTAATTAAACATTTAAAGTTGTTTATTGACATTTTCTGGATTTTGTTGTAAAAGTCACGAATACGTGCAGTCACCTTCAAGCAATTAAAGCTAGAGATACGTTGTCACTTTTAAGGACTAACATGTAATTCGTCGCAGCCTGTAATCATACCGGCTCTCTATACCCTTCAGACCGAAACGCAGTAGTGCACGCTATTTGGCGGCAGAAGTAGGTACTTACACAGACGGACCACTAGACAAAGAAGCTGTCCTATCACCTAGTTCCACCAGGTATTGACCGTTACCATTACAGCCTATCAAAAGTCCACTGCTGAATATAAGCCTCACCATAGATTGCCTCATATGAGGGATATTTGCCACAGTTGCCACGCTTGGCAAGCAGGTTAGCAACCGCAGTTTTTAATTTAGTTGTTATTAGGAAGACGCTGCCGCCCATTTGGTTTGTTTTCCTCTCTCACCATGAACAATATTGGTCAGGAGGCTATTATACCCATACTAACCTTTGCAATTAGTTCAGCTATGTGTATCGCAGTCTTGGTGTGCAGGGTTAATTCCCCCGTCTTTATCGCGGATCTGCCTTCAGCCAGCGCCATGTAAATTACCACTTGATCCTGAAAACCAAATGTGTACAAATGATTACAGGTCAACTAACTGTTTGTTGCCTTTTTTCACTGCCATTATTTTATATTTTTTTTATATAACGTTACCTTCACACTAGGAGTTTAGATACATAAATTTCACAAGGACAATTAATATCCACACCCGGAACAATTATTTGCAGGCCATACGAATACTTGTTCCGTGTGGGACTGAACCCGCGGCTCTTAGCGCTGCAATTCATTGCTGAGCCACTGCACCACAAAGCTGTCATTTAACCATATTACAAATTTATTCTGAAATTTTGCAGCTTAATATTAATTGTTACGTGGCATTCTTCCTCATCACCATTATCAATAGCTGGGGATAAGCTTCTCCAAAAATATGCCAGCAGGCATGAGTTTTTTTGAATGATAATCAATCTAAAATACTGATCCGTTCGACGTAACTCAACGATTCTGTAAGTTGAAGTGGCAATAGGCGGTCTAATAGCTTGAATAACTGACAACTGAGGGGAAACATTAGCGAAGTGTAGGGCCGCCCTCAACTAGATGACCGGTAAGAAATGCAGGAAGTCGATGGATGCAGATGGCAGATGGAACCGAGTTTTGTGACATTACTTGGAGGAGGCTTATGTTCAGCAGTGGACTGGTGATGGGTTGTGATGTAGATGATGATGATGAAGTGAAAATACAGTTGGGTATCTGTAATTCAATATGACATAATACATCTATATCTCTTTTATCGGTAACATAGCATTTTATCTTAGTAGTGAGGGCTGATAATGCATTTTGATTTTTAAAAGGGGCAGAGATCGTCTACAATCAAGTCTGGCAACTTTACCAATGGAAGTTAACTTTGCCAGCAGGGGTGTATTGGTGCAAAATTACGATTAACACGGAAAACGTAACGTTTTTCGAGATATGCCATTTTTTGGATGAAAATACAATAACTAATTGACAGCATTGCTTTCAATATGGCAACATGAGAATTAATTTTGGCATTTTATTACAACGCGGAATTGTGCCGGCGAAATAACCTCTTTGTTCAGTGCTCCAGAACTTTAGTTTTTTTATGTTTGAAATACTGAATGTAGGTATCTTTGTAGTAACGTAATATTAATGGTTATCAAATGTAATATATCGTTTTTAACGTGTTGGTCTTAATATTTATCTATAAAACTAGCTTGGCAAAGTTACCATACTAAAGATGTCACGATGTGACGGTTACGTTGCCATGTTTTGCTACAACCAAGGGTTGTCACTTTTAACCGATTACAACTATTTAAACAAAGTGTTCTGTACTTGACATTTTATGTGTATATGTATGTTTGTATCGATGTTTCACCGTACCTGCCCATTAGACTGATTTTACCAAATGAGTCGTCAATCAATTCATCTTTATCAAAAGTGAAGGAAAAGAAAAGAGAAATCTATATTATTTTTATTGCGTTGTTAGGCATTAATAATATTATTACTACTCAGTATTTTTCTTAATTTCAACTTAGAGTACCGATATTAAACAAAACATTAATTGTAATTTTTAATGATTATTATATATATAATGTATATAAAAATGATTAATGTTTTGCCATTGTGGGAAAACAATATTTAGATTGATTACAATAATTATGACCTGACATGATTTTATTACGAACCGTAACAAAATGATGATGAAGACTAATACAAAAACGAATACTTGTTAAAAATGATTGTGACAAACTTTTTTTGTAACGAAGTTCTTTATCGGACGGTACGGATTTGGCGGATGGGGGCTAGACGACAAAAAGTGTAAGATTTTTCCATCACGACCCCATCTGACGTATGTAGACGGCTTTGGTTATAAGGAAGCGAGATGGAATAATATCCACATCCCTCGTACTTTTTCTTATCTTGCCATGAAAGAATTTTTTTTTTAAACGACGCTTCATTTTAATAAACGCTAGTAATTCAAATATTCGTATTTGTTAATCAATAATATAATACGTTTAACAATAATAATATACTACGAAAGGAACTTCGTTCCAACCGAGTGTTCCACGACACTCACGCGTGTTTTTTTATCTATACTATAATTGATTTAAGCTTATTATTATTGCACGAATTTGATTTTTAATTTTAAAGGAGAGTATTTTTGTTTGATATATTTTAGATTTTCGCTTAAGAAATTATTGTGACAAGATTAAAATAAAAAAAAAATTAAGTACGTGATCAAGGATTTTTGACAACCCTGACAAATATTTTCAAGTTTGTATGAAATAGTGAAAAATGGGAGGGCAACTTTGCCACAAGAGTAAATTTTACTATTTACCAGGGTTTTTAAAGGAGCAAATCATAACTCTGAGTGTTGTGTATTATATTATGAGGTAAACTCACCTTCAACCTTTAAGTCAAATCCTATTATTTTCTTTATAAACCCTGATGGCAAAGTAGCCACAAAGTGAGGTTAACTTTGCCATTTTCTATTTTTGAGTATTTTGTCTATTGATGAGTATTTTGTTAGTATTTGTTTAAATCAAATCTATGAAGAATATAATGTCACATTTAACATTGACGCCCAGTCTGACAGTACATTTTTTCTTGGAAAATTGGTCCTAAACTTTTAAGTCCTTCCAAAAATGGCAAAGTTTGCCGCACGCGCGTCACTTTTATTTTGGTGTGGTAGCTAAAATCTACTTAAACACTACACAAAGGGCACGCACACTTAGATTTTGTGATACATTACTTATTTTAGTCCTTCTCAATCATTTTTGTCATATCGTTACTGTTACAGCCTATTGAAGTCCACTGCTGAACATAGGCCTCCCCTTTAGATTGTCTCATACGGGGGACCTTTGTCATAGTTGCCACACCTGGCAAGCGGGTTGGCAACCGCAGTTTTTTATTTTTAGTCGTTATTAGGAAGACGCTGCTGCACATCTCCTTATTTGTTTTCCTCTGTCTCCTCTTACGACACCCACGGGATGATATGGAGTAGTGGAAATTCTTACACCGCCACTACATAGTTTCATTTGTCATAAAAATATAGAATATAGTTCCGTTTTAGGGACACCTCCGATTTGGACCAAAATTGTTTTACATGTTTACCAACATAAATGATGAAAAACCCCCAAGGGATTTTTGGCGCAAATGCCTCTGAAATTTTTTACGAGGGTTTGAAGTTTTAGATTTTTAAGGCAGTTTTTCATGATAAATTGACTAAAAAATGACAAAATCGCCTTAATAGGGGGCGGGGGAGGTGTAGGTTCGCTACTACCTTTTCCCTGCAGGACGTGCCTATTTTTTAAATATTAAATGTCTAGGATTAAAATTTTTATTGAATGATTTCTGAGAAAAATCACTTTAATAGGGGAGTGGGGCGTCCCCTTCCGTCAAGTAATACCAAAGTCTAGTCGACGGAGCCTCGCTAAGCGGGCTCCTATTTCTGGATGGTTTATAAACAAACCTAACCTTCCTTCTAACCTAACCTGTCCGAGTCAGGGTGCCTTTAGTCCCGAGCTCCTTCGCTCCTCTTGCACCACAAATAACGCTTATGACGCGTACCAAAAAAAAAAACGGTCCAAAAATCCAAGTCTTTAAACCCCCATAAAAATGTTATGGTGTATTTACGCCAAAAATCCTTTAGAGATTTTTTATGTTGCACCAAGACTAACAAATTCCCGATGTTCCTTCTCAATCGGGGGTGTCCCTAGAACGAAACTTTACCCACAAAATCCACCAAAATACAAAGAAGTCGCGTGCACTTTTAAATTAGGCGATCTCTGCAAAGTTTTCCTTCACGTATTAATATATAGCTAGCAAAGAGAAGAGGAAAGGGCGTGTACATACTTGCATGTGCGCATCGAAGCAGGTGCGGGCGAGGAGCGCACGCCGCAGCGGGCCGGCCGCCTGCACGCCCGCTGTGTACGCGTCCGTGCCGCGCCGCCCCAGCGCGTCCCCGCCCAACACGCAGCCGGACGACGTCTCGCACCAAAGCCTGACCAAACAGTGACCACAGCCGGGTAATGGGCGCACATAACGTTTCTTACTGAGGGTCCATGGTGACAGTTCATACAGCTTCACACATAGGTAGGACCACGCTCTCATAGAATAATACCAGCGTAAAATAGCAGCTTAATGCTGCTGTGTTTCGTATGGTGAGTTCAGAGAACTGGAGACCCTTTTTATTGGAAACGGGGTATTCCAACTTAGTCCTCAGGGGTGACAAGGCATTTTGATTCTTAATCGAGAATATGGGACACAGCATCCACTTACCATCAGGTGGACTGTGTGCTCATCTGTCACCCTTATTCTGTAAAAATAAATAACACTGCTTACTGACTGACGAAAAAAGATGGACCATAATTCACGATAAATGGCATATTCTTGGGACGAATAATCTTTTAGCTGATGATTATGATAGTGTATTTAGAGAGACGTAACAGCTAGGTACTAGGTAGGTAAAAAATATCGAATATATCACTGATATTTTTGAAGACGATATTCGATATTTATTTTAGAGTATCGAATTCGTATCAATTTCGATATGTTTTAAAATGTTATATTAATCGACAAAACATTAAGCAATTGCCGTTTTTTTTTTCTTCGTCGTCCAACCGTCAGTAATAAAATTTTGGGCCTTATCCGAGTACATCATGCAAAACATGGCGATATATCGATATCTATCACGCGATATATATCGATACTGTTTAAAAATATTGATACGATATATATTTTTTCACTTGTCTATACCTACTAGGTACTATAAGGAAAATATATGGTATTTATGTCGAATACTATTACAACCTATAAAAATCCACTACTGAACATAGGCCCCCAATAAATTGCCTCATAGGGGGAATTTTTTGTTTGTTTTGTTGGCAGGCGGGTTGGCAACCGCAGTTTTTATTATTTCGAGTTGTTATCAGGAAGATGCTATTGCTCATCACTTGTTTCGATTTCCCTCTGTCGCCTCTTACGACACCCAAGGGACGATATGCGGTAGTGGTAATTCTCCCCACTACACGGCACGGTAAGGGGACACCGAGCCTACCATATTGAAGCACCGCTAAATTTGTTTTATGGTGTTTGAGATGTTAGTTTGAAAAGAGGGGAAAACTAGACTTTTTAGTACTGCAATTTTAAATGGCGATTTACGATGTGCTCTACTTGTTTCTCTAAATAAATTAACACAGATTGCAGTACTAATAATTCATCACCCAATCATCATCTACCCATCAATCCACCGCTGAACATAGGCCTCTACACAGATTGCCTTATAAGATGGATATTTGGAATATTTGCCAAGCTTGGCAGGCGGATTGTAACCACATTTTTTGAATATTTTTAAGTCATTAAGACGAAGCTGCCGCCCATCTCCTGGCTTGTTTCCCTCTGTCGTCTCTTACGGCACTCACAGGACGATATGGGGTAGTACAGTTTTTTACGCCGCCATTACGCGGTTTGCATTTATTTATTAGTACTAATAATTATACTCAAGTTATATTGCTTTATTATCTTTTTTTCCTAAGTTAACCCCCCCCCTTCCACTAGAATTTTCTCCTGTATCGTGGAGGCAGTTTACAAACATAAATTGGACAGGGACAAACATCCAGAACCAGGATCTCAGCGCTGCAACTCATTGCTAAGCCACTATGGAGCCGTCAAAATTACTGAATGAAAGAAGTCAGTGGTACCCTAATTAATCCTTGTTTTACACAAAAGTGAATGCTGTACATAGACACCATTTACACTATACACATTTTATCCTAAATTAAGAATCAAAATTCAAATGTTTTATAACCCCGAGGACGAAGATGGAATGGGAGGATCTCTAATTCCCATCGCCCTTCAATGCCCTGATGGACATGGAAAGAAAAAAGATCCTCTCTCAGAAAAATAAGCACAGAAGTTTTGCCCCTGTATACTCGGAAATACCAAATACCAGAAAGGGTGACCCTTTCACCAGAAATATTATTTGCCTCTTATACGTAAACACGTAAAGTGCTGTGATTGTTATGCTGGGGCGCCACAGTAACGGGAAACTGTCAATGCCCATAAACGCAACAATTATTGCTTTAATTTTAACGCGATAAGTGAGTGGCTATACTTGAACGGTCAACGTCATTTCAATTTCAATGCCGTTGAACGGCATTAAAGTTGGCGTTAATGTTCCTTGAATTTCAAGCAAGATGGATGGACGTTGACGCTGCTACTCTATATTTGAAGAGTGTAAATTTTTATTATTTGAATATATTTTATCATTGTAGAATCTCAAGGAATGTAATAAAATTTTCATTATCCCACTCCATCATACCCATACGTGCGACCCCGTTGCATTCAATGTGTTCAATGCGTGCACAATGAGACAAACGTAGTGTGGCCGCTTTTACGCGTTATTTCGTGCGTTAATCTCTTTGATGTACCGCCACTCGAGTTATCGCCAAACGGCTAACGGCATCGTTAATGCCGTTGTCAAATTATCGCGATAAGTCGTGGCCACACCTACATTCAACGTCCATCAACGCGATAATGAGGGCTAATAATTTTCTGCTCACCAGATGTCGCTAGTTGACACTGAGGTAAAGTTTTATGTTACACAATGTAATTTAATTGAGAAGTTGTTTTTAATAAAAGTTTATCAGTTTCTAGAGTATTATATTAATACACAAGACAATGCGTCAGTGGTTTGCGCTTTAATTTTTTGCACATTTTTAACTTTTTTTTTAATTTTTCTACTTTTATGAATATTTGTGGTTTGGTTTATTTATTTTTAATGTTATTAATATAAAATATAGCTAATAGTACAGCAAGAAACAATAACTTTTACATTTTTCGAACAAATTAACTTCCCCGCTATGAAATCTGTCAAATATTATACCTCACTTTCTAGTGGCGCCGCCCTGGTGGCAGAAAAAGTCGTGGATGCCCTCATTAACGGCATTTCTCGTTAGTGTGGCCCGAGCAATACAGTAACACAGCTAGCACATAAATTACCAGAGATCAAGAAATAAAAATTAAGTAAGCGATTGGGTAGGCTAATATTTAACTACCCACACTATGCCGCTACAGTTGTCTGGCGCCATGTTCCTGTCTTCCTTGTAGCAGTTGATGTTCACGTTTGGAAACTGACCGATTTCTTGTCGAGCGCCGTCGGCCATGTGACACGCTAGCTGCGGACAGTAATATTATTCAATAAAAAAAAAATAGACCTCGTATAATTCCTAAAGAACAAATTCATTTAATAATTTGTTATGTTTACGCAAATACTACAAATATAAACGAAACTAATTTTCACGGATTTTATCTCGCATATTAAGTTATTTTTATATGCCCGACGTTTCGAGTAATTTACAGCACCCATGGTCCCGGGGGGATACGTCTGGAATATAAAATAAGTTAATATACGCGTGATAAGATTCGTAATTTTTTTTTTCATTTAAACAGATTCATTTGTCATTGAAGCAATCCATGGCACCCTCAGAAACCTCCTCTTACACCATGTTTGAAATTAATGCTGGCATATTTCTGGCAAATAAAATAAATAATTTAAAAAAAAATCTCCGACGTAAGAAAATAAAATTACGTTTGTTAAATTTTAGTTTTTCAAATCTGCGACTGTTTTGAAATAACGTTCCTATTACCGGAGAAGAAACTCCGCAAGTATCCTCTTTTTTTACTTTTTTTAAGCTAATATTACAATACCATAGTTTAAACAGATTGGAAATCGATAACAGACACATCTGTAACTAAAGCATAATATTCTTGGATATATTCAATAAGCAGACATCGCCCTTCTCGACCATTTTTGAGGGAAGTAGTTGGGAGACCTATCACGCTTTCGTAAGCAGAGCCCTCCAATTATAGTGATTTATTTATAGCATATTTATCAAAGATTTTTGATCTTCGTTGTGCTTTTTTGGTTTTGCCATATTTTATCCAGTCTTGGAGCAGTCCTAATATCATTATCATCATCGTCATCATTACAGCCCTTCACAAGTCCACAGCTGAACAAGGCTGTACTTGAGAACCTTTCTTCCCCATTGGTCATTGATTCGGGCTATATGGCCATTTGTTGCCACTTCGTTATGTCAGTTACTCTGGTTCAACTGCGTATTACCCACTAAGTATTAAGAATAAAGTTGAACTTAAACAAACCTTGATTGGTAATGTGCCGGCCACAAAACTCAACCCCTTAACACTCAATAAATCTCCACGATCTGTTATAACGGCGCTCTGCAATTGTCTAACAGGTGTTACATCCACTGTTACATGGCCACCACCTCTCGGATAGTACCTGCGAAATTATACAAATGTTTGTTAATTCTCCTAATGTTTGGTAATATTATAACCATCCAGGAATAATGTTTAAAAGGCCACTGCTAACATGGGCCTCCCCTGTAGACTGCTTCATGGCGGGGTATTTGCTATAGTTGCCAAGCTGGCAGGTTGACAACCGCAGTATTTCAATTTTTGTTGTTATTAGGAAGACGCTGCTGCCAATCTCCTGGCTTATTTCCCTTTATCGCCACTTACGACACCCTCGGAACGATATAGGATAGTGGACATTGTTACAGTGCCACTACATGGTCAAATACTGAGTTGATAGCTAATATCACAAAGTGAGATATTGTTAAAAATATTGGTCACCCAACCTTACACCTTATCTTCATCTTTTTCTCAGCCTGTAAAAGTCTACTGCTGGGCATAGATCTCTCCTGTCGTAGAGAGGATGTCATAATCGCCACACTTAGCAGGCGGACAGGCAGTCACCGTACCTTTGATCCTGCCCCTCGTCGTAGGTCCGGGTATTTTAAGTCTGGATAAAGGAGATCAAACAGAAGCTGTGCAATTTTCATCATTTTCATTATTGCCCCATGTGTGACAAAAGTAAAGTAAAGATACAGCCTATATAAGTGCCATTGAAAGCCACAGGCTCCACTGTGGCCTGCAATGGCAATGAAGCTGCAAGAGCCACATAGGCTAACAGCACTAACATCACGAAATAGATGATGACAGGCCTCCACTCATTTCTTAGACCTTTTAGGCCAAGGAAATGTCTGCAGCGTTGCCGCAATGCATGTTGGCAGACTTCCGCATATCTTTGAAACATATTTTTTATCTTGGACATGCAGGTTTCCTCATGATGTTTTCCTTCACCTGTGAGCATGTGGAACATCAGCACTTAAAATTGCAATTTACAATTACATCGGTGCTGACGGGGATCATCGTGAAATTTACAGTGAGCGCTTAACCCCCGTACTGTTAAAAATAACAAGTATAAGCCTGGTAGAGAAATAATATAATAGAAAGTGGTATTAACAGTTATTTCACTTACCCTCTCCTATGTATCTTTAATGAGAAGTCGGCATTAAATTTTTTCAACACTGGCCTTAACACTTTGTCCATGTAATCAATTTGAGGTGCCATGTCAGCATTGGTGCCCCCTTTGAGATCCAGTGTGACTGGACCATCGGCCATCAATGCACAAGGTAATGCTACTTGCAGGAGTAAGCTAATGGACCTGAAAAACAATTTAAATTCCTATTTCTATTATCTCATATATATAACTATAAATGTCAGTGACAAAGCAACTGACAAGCATGTATATTTTGATATATTGATGTAAAGGAAGATAAAGGGGCATGTCATATTCATGCCAAATGGATGTTTATGTAAAAAATTATGATAGTACTAGAAAGTAAATAGATAGTGAAAATCACAAAATTTTTGTTTTTTAACAATTTAAGTACTGCAAGATTTTACATAATTGCTATACTTGACAGGTAGATTGGGAAACACTGCAAAACATGTCTTACACCTTTATTGCGGCTCTTTGTTGCTATTAGTACAGACATAATTTTATTTTATAAATTTGAAGTGACAAACAAACTTACAGTCCACTTGATGGTAAGTGGCTACTGTAGTCCATGGACACCTGCAGCCTACTTCAAACAAAGAAGGCTACAGGTGTGTTCTCACCCCTGAGGACTAAGATGGAAGGCCTCGTAGTGTGTAATTATACTGGCTCTCTATACCCTTTAGATCGGAACACAGCAGTGCATGCATTGCTATTTGTTTATAGAAATAGGTACAAGGGTGTGGACTCGTACACAGAAAAAATTCCTATTGCCTAGTAAATATTGCCATCTTAAGCTTAAGAGCACATGGTTTTCCTCGGTTAGCCTCGCATAGTCACCTCTTACAACATGGGACAAAATTGAGTGATGAATTCTTTTACAGGACAAGTAATATATCAGTATGAGCTTTACATGAACTTTACTTGCAAGGATCTGATATGCATATGGATTTATACAGATTAGATTCTTAGAGTTGATCCCAAAACGAAAAAATCGCTAGATAAAAATTATGATATGTTATTTAAAATTTGTAACATTATTTCCATAGAAATTAAAATCCACCATCGTATTAGAACAGTATGGAATGGTAACATTTAAGAAACCTAAGACATATTATAATGCCGAAGCGCCAACTCTAACTGGGCTACGACTGTGTGTGCTGGAACAGTTAGAGAATTAGAAATAATAATAGTAACATTGCAATGTTAAATGAACAAACAAATGTTTATAATTCGCCTCTCTTAAACATCTTTAAGCCTGCTCCTTAATAACATACAGCCTCGCAATGTGGTCGTTTGTCACCCTCACAGTGTGGTGGCTAGAGATTGGTTGCGTGGTTGGAGGGTAGGCGGACATTTTGCAGTGGTCTGTTGTTAATTTTACAGCAAATGGCTGCATACGTCAGGTGGTGATTGGTCACATGAGGTAGTTGCTCGCTACGTAAGTGGGGAGCGGTTATGTAAGCAAGTAGTATAAATAGCAGCTGTTTCGGCTTGCCGCTCACTTAGCGACCAGCCTCCGCAGAGTCTACTTCACCTAAAGATGCCTCGTGTAGAGGCGAATCACGTGTTGTATTATCGAATAGTGCACGCAATTGAGGGAGGGTGGGAGGTCCCCTTCCAACTGGGCAGGACACATGATTTTCTTTCTTTACATGGAATTAAGCAAATTAAGTCATAACAACTTCATTAGAAACATTATATTTTATTGTGTCCATAGTGGTGAATGTCTCTTGTATTTAAGATAAGCAGAGATTTAACTATTTATAAGTACCATATATTGTCATTAAGAAGTATGAAACATTAAACTGTTTTGTTGCCGACAAACTGGCTTACAGTTTGGCAAAATTAAAAAAGGAAAAGAATATACACCCTTTTAAGAATAAATAAAAAAGCATCTACTAAGACTATTAGATTTTTATGAAACATCATTTCCAAGCAACTTATTTTCCTAAATACAAAATTTATAATAAATACTTACCCTGCTGTTTGTGTATCAGCAACATAATGTCCTCCCCTGATCTTTCCAGGTGTGAACTCAATTTCTGTAGATCCAATCCTAGCACCTTTAAGCTTTGCTTGACACATATCTGCTACCAACTGAATACCTGAAGAAATGAAGGTCAAGTCATGGTAACAAACAGCTACAACACAACATATCTCTACATAGTATAAAACAAAGTCGCTTCCCGCTGTCTGTACACTTAGATCTTTTAAACAATGCAAAGGATTTTGATGCTGACAGAATGATTCAAGAGGAAGGTTTGTATGTATAATACAATCCTCCTTAACGGCTGGACCGATTTTGATGACATTTTGTGTGTGTGATTAAGTTGATTAGATAATGGTTTAGATTCACAATTGGACCCAGTAGGTCCGGAAATCAACCGTGCGAAGCCAGGGCGAATCACTAGTTCACATAATTTGAAGTAAAATTTTGTTAACTATTAACTTATCTATAGGTACTTCTTTTAATTTAAACAAAGATTATGGGGTTAAGTTTATACAACATTAGTATATTATGCTGAAATAGCCGGGTTCTAAGCATGTAAATCCCGATTATTCAAACTCCTGGGTTATTATCACTAGTTATTTTCTGTAAAAATGCAAATTATTTAAATAACCTTTTAAATGTTGAGCTGCTAATCCTGGCTTGCTGCGCCCTGCTCTAATATTCATAACACGTACAGGTATTCGTAAAATAGCGCTGAGCGATATAGAAATGCGAAGAATTTGGCCACCCTGTAATAAAAATTTATGTTTTATTCATGATTTAGTAACTAACTAACGTTATTACTACTTATACTATACTATATCTATGGTTTTATTGTACATTTGTAAGCATTTTATTTTAAAACTTAGTATCTGCGGTTAAATATAAATCATACCCCTTCTAATATACTTCCATCGATGTCCAAACATTGCGCCATAGTGAGACTGAGCTAATAATTGCACTAATAGTTATATTATTATAATATAAGTGTTATTTATTACACTTGATTCAGCATTCTGCCGAAACCCGAAAGCTCGAAACCCGGAAGCCGGAACCGAATTCCGTAACCGGAACGGAATTTAAGGTTAGCTATTTGTTGTAGTTAATTTGACAATTAGGACAGGCAAAGGTCTGAGATCATACAGCCTTGAGAGACATGATGCATTTTGTTCTTTTTTTTTTTTTTTTTATAGGAGAGGGGGCAAACGAGCATGCGGCTCACCTGATGGTAAGTGACTACCGCCGCCCATGAACAACTGCAACACCAGGGGAACCAGAGGAATTGCAGATGCGTTGCCGGCCTTTTAAAAAGGAGTAGGCTCTTTTCTTGAAGGTCCCTAAGTCGTATCGGTCCGGAAAAATCACTGGTGGTAAACTATTCCACAAGGAAGTTGTGCGAGGAAGAAAACATCTTCTAAATCGCACAGTGGTGGACCGCCAATCATCCAGATGGTGTGGATGGTATCGGGAGTTCTGCCGCGATGTGCGTTCGTGAAATGTGGCGGCTGGGATAAAACACAAAATTCTTCATAATATTATGCTAATGCGTCTTACTAAGTTGTTGTAAACTTTTCACAACATTTTGGGTTACCAGCGGACAGTTAATGACGATAGTATCTTAAGGAACTATAGTTGATAACAAACTTGACATTTAATATCACCATCGCAGCACTCGTTAGATTATCTTCTTTAATACATAGTTCACATGCCCAGACCTTTCAATCATTATTTTAATAATGACACAGTATATCTGCTTGGTTATGCTACCATTTGAATCACCAATATTGCTAAAATCTTGCAGCGACTTCAGAAGCTATTATTATGTGGAAATAATTTTTTCGTATTAGTTTTGTAAAGTCGGCATTTACTTAATTTTTGTTTATTTTTTTCATCCCTTTGAGTGGACTAAGGAGTAAGAAGTTCAACAATATACTCGTTTAAATAAATATACCCGTATAATAATATACTTACTCGTTTATATAATAAATAATAAGGGACCAACCCTGAAGTAAAACCTATTTAATAAAAAAATAACCATAAAAATCAGTTTACAATTAATATCGTGTAACATAATTATTTACAAAAAAAGATCTTACAGTTGATTTGCCAGAACCTCCTCCTATTTTGAAGTCGGCTAAATATTAATATACTTCAGATAAGGCTGTAGGTAAAGATCCCTTCGCCTTTAGGTCAAAAGCAAATAGATCAAAATAGATCCCCGCAAAATGTCAATAGTTGTTTTTGATTGTTTTGTTGGGATTTGCAAATTGTAATTATACTGCGGTTGTAAATAATAAATATCATCAGTGCAAAGATTGGGTAGATTTTAGTTATTGATATAATTTAAGTAAATAAGTGCAGTGTTGTGTAATTATTTAATGGAACCTTGATATTTGATTCATATTGTATAGCATACAAAACTTGCATCGACAAAGATGCAACGAAAACCAGGTTTCCCCGTGGCCAATTGCAGTATTAAAATGGTAATTGTGTATGTTTAAGAATTGTGTGACGCTTAATTAAGAAATGTATTAGCTTGCTTTTTACAAAAGTGAATATCTTCAAATCGTACGCCGCAGTGCTGAGTTTTTCAACATTATGTTCATTTAGTTATTTAGCCTTGTATTTTTAGACTGAAAATAACTGCTATCGTAAATTCATTTACATTCTTCTTGTAGTGTATCTGTGGCGAATTTAACTAGTTAGATTCGTCATTGTGGTTGAAGACTTAACTAATTTGCCTTCTAGATTGCCCAGTGTGTGCTGGACTATAGGAGTTCAGAATGTCACACCGTTTAAACACTCCTTTCCTTCCTTCCTTTACACTTACTTTTGTTACATATTTTATCTCCTATGTTCACTCAATGAATATAGTTGGCACCTTACATGTGTTAACATAATATGTGAAAGTTATTTCAATGACGGTTAAATGACTGGGCACTAAAATATAAGTTGTTGAGTGTTCATACTAACTAACAGAACCAGTCCTCTTGTCACCAGCAGCAACGACCAGTAGCGGATAGAGTTCCTTTAGGAACTTCACTGCACATGGACCCCACGGACCAATAGTCTCTACAGCAAATGGCACAAATATGTAGTCATCTCTCAGAGACTCATATTTGCGCCAATTACTCAGTTCAGCTGCCTCTGATGCCGCCCCGGCTCTAAACGAGGTACCCCTGAGATGAGAGGCCGCCAAAGTGTCTACGCAAGTAGCATCCCACACTAGGGCTTTACCTCTCTCCCAAGGGACCAATGTCATACCGTCGTCTCTAAATATTCCACAAGGCTCTAAAACCGAGGGAACATTTATGGAGACAAGAGCCCTTTGGATTACATCGTTCAAAGAACAGTGCCGTGAAAACCTACCAGCACTTTTCTTACATGAAAGTCAGTGGAGCCCAAACTTGTCAACGCTGCTACCACAGGGGCACTGATAGGGTTGACAAATCGCCGCTCCTAGTCGGATTCCTACGGCGATGCGCGAGCTTTCCCCATCAAGTAATGTGCCGAGATTACTTGATGGTAAAGCATGTAACCAGTGACTAGATTCCTTAGTCGAAACAGCTAGAAGGCGTGGCTGATCTTGGTCACTATGGAAATTATGAAACAAATCTTTCTGCATGCTCTGTACCAACGGAATATCTCACTGTTTTTGTTGGTTAACTTCCAGTGGAACATTTTCGCTGGGACAGAGCGTTCGCCATGTCTGGCCTGCCTCCGTAGCAAAGCACAGGTCTACTTAATTATTTAAAATTATGTTACTTAAGTCACTGACACTAAGCACGGAAGCAAGGAAAGCAGGTAATGCAACGCTAGAAAGATTTCTTACACCAATACCACCAAATTTTATAGGTGAAATAGCTTAAGTCCAGGCTGTTGTATTTAAAGTTAAATTTAGAAATTTTTCTATAGCTATTTTAAGATTTATTTTTTTTATTTAAAAACGTTACCCCCCACACTAGGATTTTCTCCTGTATCGTGGAGGCAGTTTACAAACATAAATTGCATGAGGACAAACATCCAGGCCCGGAACAATTATTTGTAGGCCATACAAATACTTGTTCCGTGCAGGATTCAAACCCGCGGCCCCCAGCGCAACAACTCATTGCTAAGCCACTGCACCACGTAGCCGTCTATCAATATCTTTTAAAATATCGGAACATTTCCAGACTGGACTCGAGCGGAGTAAGTATGGAAATCTAGGTACATGGAGACAATATTTTAAAATAGTAAGAGCAATGTGGGTGTTTAGTTTATAAAATTTATCAACGTGGTTTAAAAACTGATTAATTTTTGTTTTTAAAACAGGTTTAATACTATTGAAAAACAACGGGGCACCTAGCTGGTATAGTGATTCTATACTTTTTTTATTCCTGGAGAAATATGATTGAAATTTTGAATTAAAGTGTCTCTGTTAGAACTAGATAAATTATTATTGGAAAAAAATATTTCATGTTTATTGCTATATGGTTCAAGACCAATATTTTTAAAACTTCGAAAAATATGGGTAAGATCACTGAGGACGTCATCTGCTCTACCTCCCAGTGTACCGTCGTCCAGGTACCAGACATTCAGCTTGGATTTCAAGTTTGAAATAATGCGTTGAATTCCCAAACTGAAAAGTGCTGGACCTAGTGGGTCACCCTGCTGAACACCGACGGCAGAATCGATAATATGGTTTTCGTAAAACAAGTTAGTATTTTGACTGTAACATTGCCAAACGTTTACAAGATCTTTAAGATGTTGTGGCGTAATTCCGTCAATGCTGCCAGCAGAGCCATTCCAAAATGACATAATTGCTTCTAAAGTGACTTTTTCAGAAATTTGTAAAGGTTGCATAGAAGGTTTGGGAGGCAGCGGTAAACTTTGAGAAGGATTGACAATTGACACAATTAACAACACAAAACAAATAAGAAATAGCTTGGTAGCGATCACCTCATTCCCAGGGGTTATTATCATCCATAAATTCCTTAATATTATAATAACCCTTTTTATACAAACTTAGTTTAATAAAGTTTTTGAACTTTGAGCAGGTCAAATTTTGTATGTTTTTCCTTCATTCCAAAGGAGATTATCAGATCATTCAGACTAGAAGAGTAAAAAAATCAATTGACATCTACTTCTAAAAAAAATCATAATTATAAATTACTAAATTACGACAATACTGATACTTAAAATTCCTTACAGTACATTAGTACTTAAAAAAAGTTTGCATATCACGCATAATATTTAAAAGTAGTGTATCATCTTGACAAAATAGATGTGTTACATCATTTGTAGGCCATACAAATTATAAACACTTGTTCCGTGCAGGATTAATACCAAAAATCTTGCAGAAAAATGCCTTGCCTTTTGCGATATGGAGCCATTAGGAGTGTTGTTTCATTGTTTGTTAATATTTCTTTATATAACATGTTAATTCAACATAACATAAAAACATAAACACTCACGCCTGTCACCCAGAGGGGTAGGCAGAGACTACGGACTTCCACTTGGCACGATCCTGGCACACCTCTCTCGCCTCCTTTACATTCAATTTTATTAATTTATAATTATTATTATTCTGAGTCTATTACATCTGCAAAAGTACTAAATACAAGATCCTACTAATTTAGTTGTTGTAAAATTAAGAAGATAATAATATAATTTAAAGTCAATGTCATGTATAAATAAAATTAAAATTAAAATCTCATAGATATCAACAGGGTCATCTATATATTATATTTAATAAGTCATAAAAAAAGGTGCCTTTGACTTCAAACTTTAAAATATTTGTACATAGTTATTTTACATGCTTACTGTTTTTAGACAAAGTTTATACCTGTTTTGATTCATAATCGAGGATAGATGTAGATGTTTATGGGCCACAACATTCACTTACCATCACGTGGACTGTATGCTTAATTGTCACCCTTGTTCTGTAAAAAAACTGTGATGTGTGCAGTTTACACTCACTGTATTCTGTCTCATTCTCTCGCAGGCTAGATCCTATAGTACATATACGTTTGTCTCTTTTTAGTGTTGCTTTTTCGTTTCATCGAGTTTCAAATCACAATTCTAAAGGAGATTTCACTTCAAAAGGTTCAGTTTCAATAGAAACTGAAAGGGGAACTGTATATTTGGTTATGGTTTCATTTTCTGCAGAAATAGAGCCATGTTGCAGCTATATAGCATGTCTATCATATTTAAGATCATTCACTTTCTATATATTCTCTGACTCTTTAGGTACTTATTCCCCGTTTAGTGGCAGCATTAGATAATGTTGAAAGAGGCGATAGAGAGTCATCTCTAGTTTCAGTTTTCCTCTGTCGCCTATTGCGACACTCACAAGATGATAATATAAAGAACAATGGTAAAATAATTATAAATATTAGTTTTTAGTGTAAGGTAATATAATATATAATAAAATAAATATTCCTACACATGTAGTGGCGGTGTAAGAATATCTACTATCCATCCCATGTCATCCATGGTGTCATCCCATGGGTGTCATGAGAGGCGATAGAGGGGAAACAAATCAAGAAATAGACAACAGCAACATAGTAATAAAAAAATTTTGGTTGCTAAGCATGGCAGGAAGCCAATGTTCAGCAGTGGACCTTGATAGTCTGTAATGGTAATGCTATTAGTTATAATTTATTTAATTTTGTATTTTGTTAACAGCCTGATGGTGCAATCATGCCAGAGGCTGCACCTTCTGAAGAAGAATGGGAGCCAGTACAGAGGCGGCAACAGTTGATAAACTTTGGACATTCCCAGTGGGGCTTCAACAACTGGAACTGGTCGGTCAGCAAGCAGGATCTTGGTAAGTTAATGGAGTGATGTAGCAATTATATCAATTGTATCAATTACTCTGACTAAAGCTATTGTTAGAAAAATGTTGTCAACATCACATCATTATTATCATCATCATCCCTACAGCTCTTCCCAAGTCCTGCACTGAACATAGGCCTCCCCGTGGAATGCTACACAACAGTTCTAACCCATCAACATTCTGAATGTCTTACCAGGTTGCCGCTTCATCTAGTAAGAGGCCCACCCTACACGTTTGCTTATGAGTGTGAGACTGCCACTTTTCATTTTTCCCCCAACGGTTGTCAGTATTTCTAGCTATATGCTTGACCCCTTGACACTTCAACCTATGTTCCCAATAAATGAATGGAAAAATGTAGTGGCATGTAACAAATACCAAAACAAGCATTTTAACAAACCTAAATCAATGACTGCATGTAAGGCATGATGGGTATGTTTCTTCGATGGTAAATTTATCCATAAACTGTGGTTGGAGGCTATCAGTTTTAGTGACGGAGCTTTCTTTAGCAGTAAGAGTATAACATTTGTTTTTCTAATAAAATACGACAATATTGTGTATATTATTTTATTAACCATTGATGTTTATTACGATAGGACAGGCAGACAGGTCTAAGTCTAGAACGTCTTGAAATCTTTCTTATCTCTTGCAAGAGTTATAGTTTGAAACTTGTCAACCTTATGGCAGGGAATCTTGTTATAAATAGTTATTACATCTACTCAAAAATTAGCCGCTAATTTCATGAAGTCTGTACTTTGAATCAGAAAGTTTAGATTTATTGCATGTGTTAAAATTACGGCGATCTCTAATTTTGTCATTTATAAATTTTTTTTTACATAAATAATATTATCCCAAATTGAATATGAATTTTGAATTAGAAACATTTGTTTCATAATTTCCATAGTGACCAAGATCAGGCCCGCCTTCTAGCTGTTTCGACTAAGGAATCGAAAGTCTCTGGTTACATGTTTTACCATCAAGTAATCCGGCACATTACTTGGTGGTGAAAGGCGCAGGCTTTCACCATCAAGGAGAGAGGTAAAGCCCTAGTGTGGGATGCTACTTGCGTAGACACTTTGGCGGCCTCTCATCTCAGGGGTACCTCGTTTAGAGCCGGTGCGGCATCAGAGGCAGCTGAAGTTAGTAAGTGGCGCAAATATGAGTCTCTGAGAGATGACTACATATTTGTGCCATTTACTGTAGTGACTATCGTTCCGTGGGGCCCACGTATGGTGAAGTACCTAAAGGAACTGTAGGCGCGAATGTATTCGTCGCTGTTGGTGATAAGAGGGCTGGTTCGTTCTTGGCATGATATCACGGGAAGTAGGACTATGATAATTTTAGTTTTAGTTATTGGAACGAAGTTCCTTATCGCACGGTACGAATTTGGCGGATGGGGGCTAGGCGAGAAAAAGTGTAAGATTTTTCCGTCACGACCCTTTCTATAGTGCGAGCAAGATGAATAATATCTATCTCCCTCGCACTTTTTCTTATCTTGCCATGAAAGAAATATTATTTTAAATGACGCTTCATTTTAATAGATACCAGTCATTCATTTATTTGTATTTGTTAATCAATAATATAATACGTTTATCAATAATAGTATACTGTTTATCAATAATAGTATTCTACAACTTCGTTTCAACCGATTGTTCCACGACACTCACGCCTGTTTTTTTATTATAGTTTTTTTTATAGTATAATAGGTTTCTTATAATATATTTATATGATTATAAATATCATCATTTATAGGCCATACAAATTATAAACACTTGTTCCGTGCAGGATTAATACCAAAAATCTTGCAGAAAAATGCCTTGCCTTTTGCGATATGGAGCCATTAGGAGTGTTGTTTCATTGTTTGTTAATATTTCTTTATATAACATGTTAATTCAACATAACATAAAAACATAAACACTCACGCCTGTCACCCAGAGGGTAGGCAGAGACTACGGACTTCCACTTGGCACGATCCTGGCACACCTCTCTCGCCTCCTTTACATTCAATTTTATTAATTTATAATTATTATTATTCTGAGTCTATTACATCTGCAAAAGTACTAAATACAAGATCCTACTAATTTAGTTGTTGTAAAATTAAGAAGATAATAATATAATTTAAAGTCAATGTCATGTATAAATAAAATTAAAATTAAAATCTCATAGATATCAACAGGGTCATCTATATATTATATTTAATAAGTCATAAAAAAAGGTGCCTTTGACTTCAAACTGTAAAATATTTGTACATAGTTATTTTACATGCTTACTGTTTTTAGACAAAGTTTATACCTGTTTTGATTCATAATCGAGGATAGATGTAGATGTTTATGGGCCACAACATTCACTTACCATCACGTGGACTGTATGCTTAATTGTCACCCTTGTTCTGTAAAAAAACTGTGATGTGTGCAGTTTACACTCACTGTATTCTGTCTCATTCTCTCGAGCTAGATCCTATAGTACATATATGTTTGTCTCTTTTTAGTGTTGCTTTTTCGTTTCATCGAGTTTCAAATCACAATTCTAAAGGAGATTTCACTTCAAAAGGTTCAGTTTCAATAGAAACTAAAAGGGGAACTGTATATTTGGTTATGGTTTCATTTTCTGCAGAAATAGAGCCATGTTGCAGCTATATAGCATGTCTATCATATTTAAGATCATTCACTTTCTATATATTCTCTGACTCTTTAGGTACTTATTCCCCGTTTAGTGGCAGCATTAGATAATGTTGAAAGAGGCGATAGAGAGTCATCTCTAGTTTCAGTTTTCCTCTGTCGCCTATTGCGACACTCACAAGATGATAATATAAAGAACAATGGTAAAATAATTATAAATATTAGTTTTTAGTGTAAGGTAATATAATATATAATAAAATAAATATTCCTACACATGTAGTGGCGGTGTAAGAATATCTACTATCCATCCCATGTCATCCATGGTGTCATCCCATGGGTGTCATGAGAGGCGATAGAGGGGAAACAAATCAAGAAATAGACAACAGCAACATAGTAATAAAAAAATTTTGGTTGCTAAGCATGGCAGGAAGCCAATGTTCAGCAGTGGACCTTGATAGTCTGTAATGGTAATGCTATTAGTTATAATTTATTTAATTTTGTATTTTTAACAGCCTGATGGTGCAATCATGCCAGAGGCTGCACCTTCTGAAGAAGAATGGGAGCCAGTACAGAGGCGGCAACAGTTGATAAACTTTGGACATTCCCAGTGGGGCTTCAACAACTGGAACTGGTCGGTCAGCAAGCAGGATCTTGGTAAGTTAATGGAGTGATGTAGCAATTATCAATTGTATCAATTACTCTGACTAAAGCTATTGTTAGAAAAATGTTGTCAACATCACATCATTATTATCATCATCATCCCTACAGCTCTTCCCAAGTCCTGCACTGAACATAGGCCTCCCCGTGGAATGCTACACAACAGTTCTAACCCATCAACATTCTGAATGTCTTACCAGGTTGCCTTCATCTAGTAAGAGGCCCACCCTACACGTTTGCTTATGAGTGTGAGACTGCCACTTTTCATTTTTCCCCAACGGTTGTCAGTATTTCTAGCTATATGCTTGACCCCTGACACTTCAACCTATGTTCCCAATAAATGAATGGAAAAATGTAGTGGCATGTAACAAATACCAAAACAAGCATTTTAACAAACCTAAATCAATGACTGCATGTAAGGCATGATGGGTATGTTTCTTCGATGGTAAATTTATCCATAAACTGTGGTTGGAGGCTATCAGTTTTAGTGACGGAGCTTTCTTTAGCAGTAAGAGTATAACATTTGTTTTTCTAATAAAATACGACAATATTGTGTATATTATTTTATTAACCATTGATGTTTATTACGATAGGACAGGCAGACAGGTCTAAGTCTAGAACGTCTTGAAATCTTTCTTATCTCTTGCAAGTGTTATAGTTTGAAACTTGTCAACCTTATGGCAGGGAATCTTGTTATAAATAGTTATTACATCTACTCAAAAATTAGCCGCTAATTTCATGAAGTCTGTACTTTGAATCAGAAAGTTTAGATTTATGTGTTAAAATTACGGCGATCCCTAATTTTGTCATTTATAAATTTTTTTTTTACATAAATAATATTATCCCAAATTGAATATGAATTTTGAATTAGAAACATTTGTTTCATAATTTCCATAGTGACCAAGATCAGGCCCGCCTTCTAGCTGTTTCGACTAAGGAATCGAAAGTCTCTGGTTACATGTTTTACCATCAAGTAATCCGGCACATTACTTGGTGGTGAAAGGCGCAGGCTTTCACCATCAAGGAGAGAGGTAAAGCCCTAGTGTGGGATGCTACTTGCGTAGACACTTTGGCGGCCTCTCATCTCAGGGGTACCTCGTTTAGAGCCGGTGCATCAGAGGCAGCTGAAGTTAGTAAGTGGCGCAAATATGAGTCTCTGAGAGATGACTACATATTTGTGCCATTTACTATAGTGACTATCGTTCCGTGGGGCCCACGTATGGTGAAGTACCTAAAGGAACTGTAGGCGCGAATGTATCCGTCGCTGTTGGTGATAAGAGGGCTGGTTCGTTCTTGGCATGATATCACGGGGAGTAGGACTATGATAATTTTAGTTTTAGTTATTGGAACGAAGTTCCTTATCGCACGGTACGAATTTGGCGGATGGGGGCTAGGCGAGAAAAAGTGTAAGATTTTTCCGTCACGACCCTTTCTATAGTGCGAGCAAGATGAATAATATCTATCTCCCTCGCACTTTTTCTTATCTTGCCATGAAAGAAATATTATTTTAAATGACGCTTCATTTTAATAGATACCAGTCATTCATTTATTTGTATTTGTTAATCAATAATATAATACGTTTATCAATAATAGTATACTGTTTATCAATAATAGTATACTGTTTATCAATAATAGTATTCTACAAAAGGAACTTCGTTTCAACCGATTGTTCCACGACACTCACGCCTGTTTTTTTATTATAGTTTTTTTTATAGTATAATAGGTTTCTTATAATATATTTATATGATTATAAATATCATCATTTATTGATGCCAATAAATGCTGCTCAGGTAACAGACAATATTGATGGTGTGTATGGGACCACTCATGGAGTGAACATACTTTATGTTTTTCATTTGATCTCACCATTCTGGAAATTTGGATCACAATGAGCTCAGTGTTGACACAATTAAGTCTATAACAATGAATTGAATGCTATACTGAAAATAGATGTGGCAAGGGTGGCCCAAGTATAGCAATCATATCATGTCCTAAACGCAAATCGAATAAACCTCCTCGCACACCCCCACAACACACCAAACTTTAGTGTGGGGTCACTGATGTCCTATGTCCTTTTTCGCAATAAAGTTACTGTACCTCTATGCCTAACTTTTAATAATAGCTATTTGAGTGACAAACATACAAACAAACCAACTTCTACATTTATAATATTTTAAGAATAAAGTTATTAAAGGATTCATAAATTCTTTCTGCTGTATCTAATTTCTAAACATTAATTGGATTTTTTTTTAGATTTCGTTGATTTAGTGGGAGGCAAATACAGTGCAGGTGTAGCGGCCTTCGTTTCAGTGTCTATCAAAAGCTTTGACATCCACCGAGAGAATGTGGGCTACGCCACCGCACTAGCTCCTCATAAGGGCTCGGCCATACATCGCGCTAGAAAGGTATATCGAAAAATATAATGCGCTTTTATATTGCTTTAAAATATCGATCTCATGTTTTTGATAAAAAAACATCGATTCGGATGCTTTTACTTTTTGTTACATTTTTTTTACCCTTTTGAGTGGGCTAAGGAATGTCACAATTTCAATGTCGTCTAAATTGTAACATTAAAAACTTCATCCCCAATTGTGCCACCCTTAGGGGTGGAATTTCCTCACCAAATTTACCCCTGGAGTATAATCTATTTAATAAAAAGAATCTTCGAAATTATATAATATAATAATAAACATACAGTAGAATTATGAACTTAATCCTTTTTAGAAGTCGGCTAAAACTAAGCTTATTATCGTTGGTTTATTTCCAGTGTGCGGTAACAAATGCATTACGGGAAACGCTCCTCAGCTTCGGCGGCAGCGTGGCCACAGAACTAATGGAGCTGCTGGAGACAAGCAAACCCGAAGTCGTCAACCCGACGCCGGAGCAACAGCCGGAGAACAATCAGAACATCGCCAATAAGCAGGAGCCAAAGAACAGCCCGCTGAATAAGAACATGAGGAAGGACTCTTCGGACAGCGGCAGCTCGGCGAACGTTCGCGTGGCGCCCCCCGCGATTAAGAACGCGGTGATGACCCCCGCGCCCCCTGTGGCCAAGGCGCACCCGATGCCGGCCAACCTGCCGCCGGCCGCCAACCGGCTGGCGCGGCCCCCCGCGCCCCCCGCGGTGCCCCCCGCCGCGCACCCAGTGCCCCCCGCCGCGCCGCCGCACGTGCCGATCCGCCCCAACTCCAACGTAAGTTTCGTCCTGCCCGTGATGGGGGGCGTCGTGCCGCCGCTCTACGCCCCCCCGCCGCGTATAGCGCCCCCTCACGTCGGTCCCCCGCATATATTCCCCAACACGTATTACGAGTACTCGGCCGGGCCCTGGCACTTCACCTACGAAAGTTTCGACCGCCACCACAGCAACGTGAACTTGAATTTCAACATCCCACCGAAGAACCTCGTGGTGAACTCGCGCACGGGGTCCGAGTGCAAGAACGCGTGCGTGAGGCCCAACGGCCCGGAAGGTGAACCGGTGCAATACGGCCCGACACAGAACCAGGGCTGCTGGATCAAACCCACCATCTTCTACGATGGCTTCTGGACGGAGCAGAAGGTGAAGAAGTGGGTCGCGGAACAAGTGGAGAAGCAGTTCCCTGAAGACGCTTTGCAGAAGTCAAGCTCTCCAAGCAATAACCCGGATGCTTCCACACCTAAGCCTTAACTTATTTGCTCATCGGTGGAAATTATGTCAAGTTGGTTAAGAACAATCCAGTGCAAATAAGCTACAGCTGCCATTATTTAGTGTCTCGAAAGAGTACACATAATCAGTGTTTCTGTATGTTTTAGTGTTTGTGCATTAAAAGCATATATTTATTAAAGAAGGGCTCATAATTTTAAGTCTGTTTGGAAGAAAAATGATTAAGTTAGTGTTTTGTGGTATAAGGAAACTCCCCAAATAGAGTATTTCGGTACATGATTTCTAAACATCATATAAGGTCCACTTTAATACTTCTTCTTCTTCTTTTAAATTATGGCTTCTCTTGATAGAATTCTGCCAGTGTCATGTCAGTCATGGGAGTGACAGTCCACTTTAATATCTTTGTGCATCCATTTTAATTAGTCAAAAATCATCTTGTTATGTCCTTTTTTGGCCTTAAATGTTTACTTCACTATAAGATATGATATGATAAAATGATTGTGAAAAGTATCTCGGTGAATAGTATTAACCTAATGTGCGACTATCTTAATGATTGCTCAGTTAAAATAAGAATTACCCGTACAATCAGGGTCTTGTTTGGTACTTTGGTTGTGCCAAACGAGGTGTGAATTATATGAATTATAATCATTATCTTGATCATTAATTACATTCTATCACACAGTCCACTGCTGAACATAGGCCTCTTACATAGATTGCACATGGGGGCGGGGCGGGAGGGAGCGGTTTGGCCGTAGTTTCCAAGGTGACTACCGAATTTTTTTATTATTTTGGGATTTTACTAGGAAGATGAAGATCTCTACTGTTTTATTTCACTCTCTTGCCTGTTACGACACCTCTACAAATATAAATAGTGACGTGGCAAACATTTCAACATATTATCGACTTTCCGTGGTATATCTACGGTCTTGAAACAGGTTTTCAATCCTAAATCATATTTGTAGACATTAATAATTGCCGACATAATTATGTTCTTTAAAAAGAGGCATAATTTATTTCTAAACTCTTTAATTTCACCTTGCTATGCCGCTTTTAAAATTGAATTGATTCGGCCATTCGGCGGAAAATATATATTTGTAATTTAGCTAAAAAATTGGCAAAATAAATGGAGTACTTTTATTTACCGGCATATGTACGTTAAAGAGCAAAGTTAAATTTTATCCACTCCCCCCCCGGGTGAGCCCCCCCCCCGCCCCAGAAAGTGTCCTTAAGCGCGGTTTTTTCCAGTTTTAAAGAAAACTGTACAAGATACATGATATATCTGCAGGTACGAAATAATCCTTAATAAATTTGTTATCATCCTCTTATACATACAAAAGCTATATTACTTATAGTTTCCGCGCAATCATCAAAAAAATTTAGTCATTCAGTCAGTCAGTCTAATCGACGAGAGTAGCTGATGACGCTGAATACATATTCAAAATGGAAAAATCTTCTTTCCATGTAAGACTACTGAGAACCATCCCGAGAAAAAAATGCCCATTCCCTAATAGTAAGACTACTTGGTGAGGCTACTGGGATACCCCAAAAAAGGCGAAGTAAATTCACGCGTTAGGAATCTTTAGACTTAGCACATGGAGCTAGTGAATCTGTATTAACTTTAGTACGGTGTTAGTGTTTCATATATCTCGAAATTGGTACACTATTTTTTATTGAATTTTGCCGAAGATACTAAGTACGTTTAGGATTAAGTGTTATTAGGTTAACTATGTTTTACTAGACCTAGAGTATTTTAGATTACATGACGTATATGAGTTTTTATTTCAATAAAATCTGTTTTACTGAATCAGGACGGAAGCTCGCATATTTGGACGCAATCGGCCCTACAAAACTTGGATGTGAAGCATTTCCGGTTTTATATTTTATGCATTCATGTGTACAACTTAATTTTTTTAATAATTCTGTTTAAAAATGTAATGTCTATCTTACTTTCATTTTCAACATACATATATGTCAAGCCTGTAATCCCCGAGGGATAGGTAGAGTCCGAAGTGCGAACCACTCGGGTCACATTTAGCCAAAAAAATATGGGTATGGAGAGGGCTATGCTCGGGGTTTCTTTCCGTGATAGACTTAAAATCGAGGATATCCGCAGATCATCGGATTGCATTATTGCAGTAGAACCAGAGTAATCGACATAGCCCAACGGATTAGTTAGCTGAAGTGGCAATGGGCCGGCCATATAGCTCGAAGAACCGACAACCGATGGGGAAGAAAGGTTCTCGAGTGGCAGCCTCGTACCGGTAAGCGAAGTGTAGGGCGTCCCCCCACTAGATGGAGTGACGACCTGGTACGAGGGTGGATTGAAAAGTACTCGGCCTAACCAAGAAAATAAACACATACTAAATTAGTAATATTTTTATTTTTCTACATAATCACCATCAAGTTCAATACACTTTTGCCACCTCCCCTTCCAAGCATTTAGTCCGTTGAAAAAAAATGATTCTTCCTTAGAGTCAAAATATGCGTCTACAGCTGCTTTGACCTCGTCGTTTGTCGAAAATCTTTGACCTCCCAAGTGCTTTTTTAGGTTAGGGAACAGAAAGAAGTCTGATGGTGCCAGATCAGGTGAATACGGCGGATGCGGTAACAGTTCAAAGCCACAGTTGTGAATTTCAGCCATTGACTGTACTGACGTGTGAACACGGGCGTTATCTTGATGAAACAGGACTTTACTTCTGAGCATTCCTCGACGTTTTCTTTTATTTCCTCGTAAACGACGTAGTAAGGTGCAGTAGTAATCAGAGTTTATAGTCTGACCCTTTCAAGATAATCAATCATAATCACACCTTTCGAGTCCCAGAATACTGAAGCTATCACCTTATTTGCCGACAAAATCGACTTAGCCTTTTTAGGGGTGGTGAACCAGGTCTTCTCCACTGTTTTGATTGTTGTTTTGTTTCCGGTGTACAGTAATGAACCCATGTTTCGTCCATAGTAACAAAACGATTCAAAAATCATCTGCATCGGCTTCAAATAACTCCAAACAGTCGCGTGAAATAGTCAATCGCGTCCTTTTTGTTCAACTGAAAGCAGTCGCGGAACCCACCTCGCAGACACCTTGTGGAAACCCAACTCGTTGACAATGATGTTTTGAGTTCGTTCATAAGAGATGCCTATAATCTCGGCTATCTCTCTAATTTTTATCTGCGGTCTCCCATTATTAAATCAAGTACTTTTTAATATTTTCGTCAGTAGTTGACGTCGAAGGCCTTCAGAGCGGGGTTCATCTTTCACACTCTCTCTACCACGCTTAAATTCTGCTATCCATTTTTGACGGATGAATATGACAGAGCACAATCGCCTAATGTACTGACCATGTCATCATGGATGGCTTTTGATGATAGCCCCTTCTTATGGAGGTACTTAATGACGGCACGCTGCTCGATTTGCTCCATTCGCGGAAATTATGTCCGATTACTTTGTTAATAAATTTATAAAATCACAACTAATTATCGCACACGTTTCGAACTTCACACAATAAACTAGTCTGAACTGAACTAAATAATGTGGGTAGATTTGATTTTTAGAATTGAATGGATCTGTGTTAGGCCGAGTACTTTTCAATCCACCCTCGTAAGACATGCAGGAAGTCAATGGATGCAGGTGGCTCGGGACCGTGCTTTGTGGCATTCCTTGGGGGAGGACTATGTTCAGCAGTGGACTTGTGAAGGGCTGTAATGATGATGATAGATGGAAAATTGTGAAAGAAGTTACAAGTGGTTAAACCATTGCTTACACAATATTGCGACAAGCTAGGCAAGTTACGAAGTCGGCACATTATTTTTTGCTGTAAGTCCCACATAAACATGGGACCTATAAGTCCCAGATCAACATGGCCCATCTCATATTCAAATCGGAGATAAATGACAAGACTTTTACGAGGAAGTGATATTATTTGTATTTTCCTAACGTTAATAATATTCATATCTAAGTCTTTTAGAGCAGAAGGTAATAATAATGTTTTATTACACGCGGTTTTTTAATTGTATTTCATTATTAACTAAACATACAGCTCTTAATCCTCGGATGATATATACAGAGTGACGTCACGTTTACCATTAGAATAGTTTTATATTAAGAAGGTAGTTTTATAATCTCTGGTTACATACTATTTAATGTCATATATTATTGAGAATTAGGGTGTATGATGTCTAGTAGTGTCGATTGAATGTGGAATTGCGATATTTAGTTATATGTAGATATAAAAATGGCGTTGTGTGGAATACTGTATGTGTTTTTATTATAATAAATTGTTTGAAAACTTTTGAATGTTTGATTGTTCCTTCACATCATCTTTTATTTGTTTTTATTTTTAACAATTGGAACTCAAAAGGTCGTGGGTTCGTATCCGCCATTCGACTACTGTCGTGAACCACTCCTAACACAAGCATTTTAAGCTTACCAGGAGTGGTTAAAGGGAATATTAATAATGTTAATTAGCATTGCTAGTATTTTTTTAACTATTGCTATCATCATATAGTAGAAAAAATCTTATCCGTCTTAAACATTTCAGAACAAGATCACTATACGTTTCCCTCCATCACGAGGTAATATCAAGTCTAATTTGCATGCATATTTACTATAAATATTCAAAATGTTTGTTGTTTTCTACCGACTTCAAAAAGGAGACGGTACTCAATTCGACTGCATGTTTTTTTTTCTTTTTTTTTTAATGTGTGTTACCTCATAACTTTTTTCTGGGTGAACCGATTTCGATGATTCTTTTTTTATTTTAAAGCTGGTGCTTCTCATGTGGTCCCATATAAATTTGATCAAGGTTTTGACCAATAGTTTTTGAGTTATTTTTAATAATTTATACGGTTGTACAAAATTTTTAATTTGAAATTATTTTATTTGAAACTAGCCCCTGAAATACAGGTATAATATCCCAGTTTAGGGGCTGTTGGCCACTGAATTTTTGTGCATGTAATATGTTTGTCAATAAACATTATTATTATTATTTGCATTCACTGATTGTTTATTTCTGTTTGCTTTGCTCTTCCACAAAGGTTTTGCTGGCTATTCTTGTTTCTATTAAGTTGTAATTTCATTTGAATGAAATCGTTTATAGACAGATGCATTTTCTTTAAAACTATAACTGTTGAATCGTCGTAAAATATATAATAATCGAAGTAAAACTAAACATTTACCGTGTAGTGGTGGTGTAAGAATATCCACTACTCTTTTACTTTACCACTTAATCTTTAGTCCCGTGGGTGCCGTCAGAGGCGGCAGATGGAAACTGAAACAGGATATGGGCAGCAGCATCTTCTTGATAACTCAAACTGATTTAAAACTGCGGTTGCCAACCCGCCTGCCATGCGTGGCAATCTATGCGGGTGGTCTACGTTGAGCCAGTAGTGGATGCAATAGACGGAAACCAAACATCATGTTGTAAAAATCTTTTAAATAATGGTAGAGATCGTCTAATTTAAAACTGTACGCGCTTTCCTTGTATTTGATTTTGTCACTTTTACCGTATTATTCATATAATCGAAATCTATGCGCCCTTTTTATTATATTTAACGATTTTATATTTTGTAGATTTTAGCATTTTTTTATACTTGACATGATAAAAGTGTTAAAATCTACCAAAATAAGGGAGGCGCGTGCAGGTATAAATTACATGATCTCTACATTTTTATTTAGATTTGTACTGACGGTAAAATACTAAAAATTATATTTTTAATTTTGTTTTAAAAGCTTTCGTAAAAATTCACGATTGATCGTCCGATTTATCCAACAACTTGGTGAGTTCAATGAAACTGGATTATGAATTTTTTTTTCTGTGGAAATCACTTCCGATTCTGTGGTGGCAAACAGACAGAAATACATCATAAATACCCTCAGAGTAGGAGCTATACCATAAATAGATTTTATGATGATGATTGCAGACGATGATTGATGATAGCAGAACCAGAATTCTCCCACTATCGATGCTGCCCCGACGTCAGTCTGTGAAATTCACATCTGGTATATACGAGATGGTTATATCGCTACCTATCAGAGGCCATGGGGTTCCCCATCTATCAGAAGAGGCCATGAAGTATTTTTGTCTACTCCCAAAGTCGCCTCTTAAGCCACTTGTCCCACCGCCACTGATGAACGAGAAGCGAGTAGAGCTAGAAACTAGATAAGAGTTGGCGAGCAGCGAGAAACGAGTGTGTAGTTCCATGTTAGTGCACTCAGATCCGCAGTGTAGAGTAAAATGACCGCTGGTTGGTCTCTCGGCGTGAGTTCTGACTTCTGACCACCAAGCAAGCATCGCTGAGCGAGTTTTATCTTTGCTTAGCTTTTGTCGCTGCGACAAACTAGTGGAGAGAGTGTTCTCGCCGGAAGTAAGAACAGCCAACGAACCATTTATATAATGTACCTATCTCTTTTATTGACATGGGATCTATATCTATTGTTCGCATCTTAAGCGAGAAAATATTCGATAGTTAACCGCTTCCTAGTTGGCGGTGGTTCAAGTGCCTGAGACCCCAACGAGACGACATACATAGGTTGATGTATAAAACTAGCGGCTCATTTTTGTGTAGATGTACAACTATGTATAACAGGATTCCCTAGATATACTGATTTGCCTTTGCATGATTTAAAATCGTGTAAAAAGCGTTCTTGTAAGGAAAGGATATTTTGAATGAGACAATTATTTAAAAGATAAGAATGCGTGGCCTTGATAAATTACGTTAGCCTTTTTTTCTAATGTATATATTTTATAAGGTTAAATTGTAACTATTTGTAGAAAAACAGTCTTCATGTGAGTTTCCTACAGCTTTTCTAACAGGGTCTCCCGTAGTAGGGACTTGATCTTGTAGAAGCGAATGTGACGGTGTAGTTTTCTTTCTTTTCTAGACTTTCAAAAAGTGCTTTGTAAAGGCCAATTTTGAATAAAAAAATATTTTGACTTCGATGAAATCTTTAACGCCGTCAATACAAGTAACAGGTTTCAACGTGGTAGAGCCACGCTGCAGTTTTATTATGGTTGTAGCACGAATGGGTCGGCTCGACCGGGGAAGGAACACGCCCTCACAGAATACCAGCGTAAAATAGCAGCTTAACGCTGCTGTGTTTCGTATTGTGAGTGTAGAGACCCTTTTTAACTGGAAACGAGGCATTCCATCATAGTCCTCAGGGGTGACAACGCATTTGTATTTTGATTCTTAATCGAGGATAAATGTAAATATCTATGGGCTTCAGCATCCACTTACCTACCATCAGATGGACCGTGTGCAAGTTTATCATTTTTATTCTATAAAAAAAGATCGTTAAAAACTTCTTATGACAAACACGCTCTAGGTAGATTAAAGCTTCTAAACAGGATTCTAAACAGGAGGGGAGCAAGGCCGACGCCAGCGAGGAGGAGGCGCGGGCGGAGAGGAAGCGGCGCCAGAGACTCGCGCAAGAGGAATTCCGACAGAAGCAACTTCTCAAACAGAAATCTGGTCTAGGTTAGCATGTTATAGGTATCCTATTTTTAAACATTTCTATCATCAAATTCGGCGAGTCTTGTCTGGAACTCTTTGAAGTATTGTATAGCATGCATTTTTTATGGTCTACCTTATTTTGACACAGTTATTTGAAATAATACGGTTTTTGGTTAACCGTAGGAATGCCATAACTACGGATTTTTTAAATTATTTTGGTATTATTTTAGTATAAGCAAATTAAGAAATTACTAATGTATGAAATAAGCATCACGTCTCGTGGGCACCATGAACAGCACCGAGAAAAATTGTCTGATGGTATTGAACTGCAACGGTTCGATTTTTTCGATATTTAAGATTATAAAAAATTAAAAACGAGTGTCGATGCTATTAGGGCGGCTTTATCAATATTGTCTATAGAGGCATACATGCTAAGAAAATTTAACTTTAACCCATTGTTCGCGTATTCACTGTGCGGAAAAGTTTGCTTTTTTACTATAATACTAGCTAGGTACTCTATTTATTAATTTCGTACATATTATAAGAAAAGTATGTCCTCCAGACCGAATTCCGGTCGCGGCGGCCAGTCTACACGGAGACTAGCCATCTGCACAGGACAGGATTATAGTGCCCAAGTGTAGGTATGCCTAAACACAGGTGTACTCTCTCTTCCCTTATTCTCATTGTCCGACGGGACGATAAACCGACACGGCCGGAGAGAGATCAGGCGCAGGACCAACGGCTACGTGCATTCCGAGGCACGGGGTGAGACACCGCCAACTTCCTGACTCCGGGCTTCTACTGAGAATTTCTTGTCAGAAAAACCCAATAACTGAACTGAAATCTAAGAAAAGTACGCAATAATTGATCTCTTTGTAATAATAACGTAAAACTTTTTAAAGACCGGTACTGTTTGCTAGTGCATAGTGGGCACAAATGCATTTATTGCTTAGGGCAAATAGTCTTATAGCACAAACTCATAAGATTGGTTTTAGTCCGGCAGTGCTCCCATTTCATTATTAAATGAAAGTAGAATAAGTTTTAAAATTGATATAATTAACTTGATGTTTAATTTAAAATAGGTTTTTATTATATATAGTATATATGTAGTATAGTTTATATTGCATAGTAACAATTATGAGGCACACGCACATATTCACGAAAAATATGCTATCAAATTACTTAGTTGTCATTATTACAAGTGCTTACGCAGTTTTGTTGTTACTTACATATTGAGTGTCATAATACGCTGATTTACATCAATTTCATCGCATGTTGTTTTGATTAATGCTGATTAAATAATTCTTATTTCCGTACGTCTTATTTTCTTTCACAAGCAACCTTTACACCGTTTCAGCCACGTCAGTCAAGAATAATTTTCTTTTCCAATGCTTACGGCAGCTTTCTGATATTGCTATTGAATATTTTAAATAATTAATTTTTTTACCATCTTCCTATATGTATAAAACAAATCAAGCGTCCGTCGCATTCACAATATATACAGCTTGCACAAAACAGTGAAAACAAAGTTAATTTATTAGTAATCATAAAATCCAAAATTTACACAATAGCTGTGATACGGTTGTAATGAAAACAGCATCTAGGTAGATTATATTATTACTAGTATTATCACGGTAGTACGTGACAGAGCCATGCTACATCTATATTATGGTTGTAGCACGAATGAGTCAGCTCGACCGCGGAAGGGCCACGCTCTCCATCATGCCTTTTCGGCATTAAGTTCGCCTTTGTACCAAATGTTTGTTTGTTCGAGTGCAATAAAGAATTTTCTATCTATCTCCCCGAATACTACCATACTATATAATACTGCTGTGTTCTGCATTTTGATTATTCGTCATTTCATGTCATTAGTACCGGTACCAGGTAGTTGATGGGATCGAACCCGGATACGGCTCGCTTGCTGTGAAATTTACGGCAACGGCTTGCCGTTGAGGCTACGTCGAGCTACTACGTCTCCATGTTACCCTTCAAATTGTCATTTTTAATTTGAAAATTTAAACAATATACCTATAGGTACCGTTATTATTAAATTAATGTAGCTTTTGGGAGCTTTTTTTTAAAGATTTGTTTTTCCATAACAGAGTTATTCAGAAGCCACATTGACAGGCTAATGGCTCGCGAGTTTTGAGTTCTAATCCCAGCATGAACCAGCATTTGTCCAAAAACACAAACGATATTTGAGTCTGGATGTGTTGTAATTCTCTGTGTCTCTTGACACTGCGTCCAAGCATACCTCCAATTTTACCGTTTAAGCATCACGTCAGATACGAAAGACAAGATAGAATACTCAATGAAGATAGGCTGTGAGCCATTTAACTTAGTCGTCAGGGGTGACAACGCATCTGTAGCCTTCTTTGTATGAAGTTGATTGTAAGTGTCCGGGGATTGCAGTAGCAACTTACCATCAGGTGAATTTAGTTCGTTTGTAAATTCTGTTTTATAAAATACGTAGTGAAGGTACCGTTGTAGAAGTAGAATAACCGACATATTTCAACGGATCAGTAAGCTGAAGCTGTCATTAGTCTGGCCATGTAATAATAATGTAATAATTAAATTAATAATTTATGATTTATTTATTCTATAACAATTCAAGATTTCTTTGTATTTAAGTAAATCGGTATAAGTATTTAATTGTACATAATATTTGAATTCAACAAGAATGTTTGTACATAATTTTTACCTAACGGCGAAATAATTTTAAAATATAATATCAGCTTAGTATAATTAATTTTCTATCTATCTATTATATAGTTTGAAGAACTGACAATCGATGGGGAAGAATTCTTGAGTGGTAGCCGCGTAGCGGGCAGCGGATTGTAAGCCCCCCCCTCCCCATTCCTCCACTGGATAGAGTGAGGACCTTTTAAAACATGCGGGATGTCGATGAAAGCAGGTGGCTCAAGAGCTCAAGACCTTGATTAATGGGTCTATGTTCAGTAGTGGACTTTTAAAGGGCTATATAGTGATAATATTGGTGAAGGAACAAGCGAGTAACTAACTACGTTTAAGAAGCATTTATGACTTGTGGCACTATAACTGTGTAAAAACTGTGTGGAAGCCGCGTTAAAGAATATATAACGCCATTTTGGGCTCGTGGGTATCATATTAGACTCCGGGAAATACTGATATCTCATGGCTTCCGACAGTTTAATGCCTAGTTTACGTGTGGCATTAAACGAAATGGGTCTTCGTACTAACAGAGGTAAACTACCGGGACCTTCAACACGGACCAGCGTTACCTATAAGTGCGAGTGATCTGGTACTGCATATACCAATTCGTCTGCAAAGCGATATGTATCAAAGTACTGGAAAAATCAATATATGGTAGATGAACCCCTTATACTATATTTTTTAATGATTAAAGAGTTTTATACGTGGTAGAGCCATGCTGCAGTTATATTATAGTTATAGTATAACTGTATGTATATATATTCACGTGTCATTCACATCCGTTGTACTAATGATTTAAGTAAAATATGACTATTTTATTACGTTTACTTGTTTATTAATTTTCCAAAAGTAGCATATTTAAGTAGTTTTATCATAAGTTTTTGTGTATGTTGTTTACAATACTCAATACAGCGGGAGATCGAGATCCATAATTTTATAGCAAACAAATTTATAAATACACTTAATTATATCGGTTGCATTTCTTTCTCGTGATGGCTTCTAATAAGTTACTTATATTCTATCAAAATTGTGGAGGCTTAAAAACTAAGCTTACAGACTTAAAACTAAATTTACTAACTTGTAACTTCGATATTGTAATTTTAACTGAAACCTGGCTGTTGGATACAATTTTGATGCTGAAATTCAAACTGATGCTTATACAATATTTCGACGCGATCGGAACTGTATGTTATTTAATAAAAGGGCGGTGGCGGGGTGCTAATTTTGTTAAGAAATCGATCTATGTTGTTAGAAAACCTGACTTAGAGGCCACCGACTTAGAAATTATTTTTCTTCATTTCACATTCAAATTTATTATTGAGTGCATGTTACATACCACCAGCGTCTAAAACTACTACCTATGATAAATACTTTTATACACTCACGACATTCACCAAAGGCATTATTCTCACATTACATTATTACTGGTGACTTTAATTTACCCTACCTGGAATGGTCAACTGATGGTCCATCCTTGAGACCTGTTAATGCAGTTACTGATACAGCTAAATTACTGTCTCATATTATGGCCTTTATGAATTTGAAACAAATAAACACATTAAAAAACGAAAACAGTAGAATTCTTGATCTTGTTTTTTGCAACTCACCTGATTGTTCAGTTAATATCTCTGATGATCCACTCTTAAAAACCGTTCCTCACCATCCTCCGCTGGACATTTTTTATGAAACAACTCAATCCAAGTATATGCCCACCAACCAGAAAACAAAACGAAACTTTTACAGAGCAAACTATGACCAAATTAATACTGCTATATCAGAGGCTGATTGGGTTTCTGAACTCAGTTCTTCTTGCATAGACACTGTAGTTGACAAATTTTATAACAAAATTATGCATATTATTGAATCTTATGTACCACTTATCAAAGTTAAAACCAATAGATTCCCTAAGTGGTTCTCTAATAGCTTAATTTATACACTTAGGCGTAAATCTAAAATGTGGGCACGATGGAAAACGTACAATTCGTTACGTGACTATCAAGAGTTCTCCCTATTAAGAACGTGCTAAACGTCTCTTAATTAAATGTTACAATAATTATATAGAGAACGTTGAGTCTTCAATAAAGGATAATATAAAATACTTTTGGAAATATACTTCAGATATAAAGGAAACAAACAGGATATCCTCAAGTAATGAAGCTGGGAACCAAAACTTCAGACGACCCAAAAATAATATCTGAAATGTTTTCACATCATTTCAAATCCGTTTTTGAACCGTTGTCAGACAATGCATATGCATTAACTCAACACTTAGAGGATAATTTTACTGGAATAAACTTACATGACATACGTTTCACACAGATGGAAGTTTGCACTGCTTTAAAAAACATTGATCCAAACAAAGGCGCTGGACCTGACAAAATAAAGCCAGTTTTTAAAACACACTTAATACAATTTGCATGCCGCTCAATATAATCTTTAACAAATGTTTGGAAACTGGAACATTTCCAACTCAATGGAAACAAGCATACATTACACCTATTCACAAATCAGGTTCTAAGAACAACGTAGAAAATTACCGTCCAATATCAATTCTTTCGGCTATTCCTAAAATTTTTGAGAAACTTATTCACGATCATATATATTCTTACTTACTTACTTACTTCACGCACAATCCTGACGGGTAGCCAGAGAACAGATCGCCAAGTGTCACGATCCTTACATATCTCTTTCGCTTCTTTCAGATTCATAATCTTCTTCATACATGCACGTCTAGGTATCCGAGTACTCTTGACCTCCCTCTTCGAGCAGTTTGCTCACATGGTCTTCGAGTTAGTCTCGGTCTACCTCGACACCTTTTAATATTAACTTTCGCGCTATATATTTTCTTCACCATTCGGTCTTCACTCATTCGCTCAACGTGCCCAAACCATCGAAGCACGCCCTTATCAATTTTTGTGATAAATCATCTTTCAAACCTGCCATATTGCGAATCTCTTCGTTTCGCTTTCGGTCGGCCATGGTAACGCCGCACATTTTACGAAGAGATCGCATCTCCACTGCATTCAACTTGCTTTTATGCTTCTTCTGGCATACCCAGGTTTCGCTGCCATATAACAAAGTTGGTACCAACACTGCGTTATGTATTGCAAGGCGTGCGCTCTTCACTACGCCTTGCCTTTGACTAAAGCAGTCAAGGCACCATTGACTTTGTTCCCGGCAGCGACACGCCTGTCCACATCTAAATCACATCTTCCATCCCGGCTAAAAGCATCCCCAAGTATACAATTTCATTTACCTGTTCTAGACATTCTTGATTTACCCATATTTCACACTTCGTTCTCTCTTCGTCCTTTCAAATACCAGAACCTTAGTTTTATTGGCATTCAAACGGAGACCTTTAATTTCACATTCTCTTTCATACGCAGTGACTAATGCCTGCAGTTCTGCCTCTGATGGTGCAATAAGCACTGCATCATCAGCATACAGCAGACAATTTACTTTTATGTCACCCAATTTCACACCCAGACAGCTATCTTTCAGCTTCTGTAAACAGCTGTCGAGATATAGTATGAACAGCCAGGAAGACATGACACAACCCTGTTTTACTCCCGTTTGGACGCTAAACATGGGTGACAGGTCATGCCCTACCCGCACACAGGCTTTACAGTCGCAGTAAAGTGCCTGCACAGCCCTTAGCAATCGACCATCCACACCGTACCCCGGCAACAATTCCCACATTTTCTTCCTTACAACCTTATCAAATGCTTTCTCAAGATCCACAAAAGCACAGAAAATCCTCTGGTTAGCAGCCAGAAGCTTCTCCGTGATCATGCGGAGAGAAAATATTTGATCCGTGCATCCTCTTCCAGGTCTAAATCCGCATTGAGCCTCCCATAGAAATCTTTCCGATTTCTCTTGCATCCTACGTGTCAAAACCTTCGAGTATACTTTACTTGCTAAACTGGTCAGGCTGATCGCCCGATAGCACCCGCAGTCAAAATGTGAACCTTTACCTTTATATAAAGGCACAATGACTGCGGATCGCCAATCATCCGGGACGTCCCCCGTCCGCCAGCACAAATTGCACAGCAGATGAAAGCTGTCCCAGACGCGAGGCCCACCATACTTGATCATTTCAGCAGTAACTCTGTCTAGTCCCGCGGCCTTACCACATTTCAAACTTCGAATCGCACGTTCAATCTCTTTCATACTGATGACCTCAGCGTCATCGAGGTCCAGGTCTGGCGTACCAGTCACGGAGTCATCCCCGGATCCTCACTAAGATCATCACACGCATACATTCTCTATAAAATTGCTCCATCGCATGACGTCCGATTTTTCTGTGAGGACGTCATTAGTTCTCGAAAGCACTTTGTTCATTCTAGGCCGTCACCACTTCGGGTCCTTCCAACCTCTTTCCAGAAGTTTGGAGTTCTCCTAAAGTTGTGCGACAACCTTTGTCCGCCCATTCTACACCTTTCACGCATTTCCTCAATCAATGCTTTGTGTGAACTTTCTGCAGCTTATATCTTTCTTTCATCTTCTCTCTCATATCCTTATCATTACTAGAGGCCAAGTAGTCTAACCATGCTTTCTTCTTCTTTACAGCTTCTTTCACTCATCATTCCACCATGCATCTTCTTTTACTACTGCCTCTTTTATTGTTCCACATACTTCTTCCGCTGCACTTACCATTCCATCCCTAAGGTTCTGCCATGTTCTTCCACACATTCATTTCTGCCATCGATGGTGTCAAGCTTTTGGCTTCCTCGCATGATATTTGTCCCTAGTATCCGCTTCCTGAAGCTTCCAACTTCGGATGCGACAGACCGATTGCGGTTCTGTTACCGCCGTCCGGTAGCGCCAACCCGCGAACAGACCCCAAATCTAGTGATCACTAGATAGTGATCCGTTCTAGGTCAGCACCCTGAACACTCGCGTATCCATCACCTGTTTTCGCAGTCGGTCATCCACCAGGAACAAATCGATCATACTTCTCTCATTCTTACTTTCTCTAGTATATATGGATTTTCTTGTGATTAAACATAGTGTTTGTCAAGAAGACCTTTTCCTTGCATACCGCTAGTATAAGCTTGCCAGCATCATTAACTCTTTATCGCCAACTTTCCAAGCACCGACTCACCCTGGTCGAGCGGTACCAACCCATCCATTCAATCACCACATACAACAATTCTTTCGTTTCCCTAGCCAAATCTAGAACTTCTCTTACATTCTCCCAAAACCTCCAGCTCAGCCCTGGACGACGAAGCTACCGGCGCATAAACAGCCAAAAGGAATAACTTCGTCAGTCCCAATTTAAAGCGAACCCAGAGTAGTCTTGAGTTCACAATCTTATATTCAGTCATAACATCGACCAACCGAGACGACAGCAGCACCCCACTCCCTGGCGGGCGCTCTCGCCTCCGGGACCGGACCATAGAGCTAACGTCCCACCAGGAGCTCTTCAGTACCACTGCCCTTCCGTTTGGTTCTGACATACACACGACATCTAATTCTCTTTCTTTCATTATTTCAATCAACTCATTCGTCTTATCTTTCATGTTTCCAATATTCCACGTGCCAACTCTGCACTCTGTCCTCCACCTTCCGCCGTGTCGGGCTGTGCGTGACGGGTGGCGGTCCCCATCGCCGCTTTGCGCGCTGCATTCCACACCAACGGGGAGCTGGTGCGTCGCCTTGGGGACGCCCTAACCTCGTTAGCATGGGTGCGCAGCTGTAGAATTGCAGCCCTGAAAAGGGCTGGCAGGGGTCGCGACGTGCACGCTTCTACAATGACCCCCTTCATATATATTCAATTTTGAAAAATACATTATTAGAGGAACAACACGGCTTTATAATGGCAGGTCTACACTGACAAATCTTCTTGTTTTACTAACTTTATTTTTAACAGTTTAGACTATAAATCAGATTGAAACTGTATACACCGATTTCGAAAAAGCATTCGACAAAGTTGATCACTTGTTACTTTTAAAAAATCTCCTACAATGGTATCAAAGGTAATCTTCTACGTTGGTTTGCTTCTTACTTACAAAACCGCATACAGTCGGTAGTGCTTATGGCTACATTTCCTTACCCGTTGTAGTAACATCTGGCGTACCACAGGGATCAATACTGGGGCCTCTTTATCCTATTTATTAATGACATTTCAACTTGCTTTGACCACTGTAAATCTTATTATACGCTGATGACTTAAATTATACTCTGCCGTTACTAAACCTGATGACATAAAATTAATACAAAACGATTTGGATAGACTTGAAAACTATTGTAAAATTAATAAATTATTCCTGGCTTATAATAAATGCAAACACATAACATATACTGAACAAAAAAAAAATGCATACGCGGACTTTTACTTAGGTGGTCACAAATTGTATCAGAATTCAGTATACGTGATCTTGGAGTATATTTAGATACCAAACTCACACTAGATAGGCACATCGAGGAAATATTGAATAAATCTTACCGAATGCTAGGCTTGTTACACGTATAACAAAATCATTTAAACACAAAGATACTCTTACCTGCCTTTATCAGTCATTAGTTAGATCTCATCTAGAATATGTGTCCCTGTTTGGAATCCATTCTACTCAGTTTATGAAGATAAAATAGAAAAGGTCCAAAAGAAATTCTTACGTATTGTTAACTATCGAATGCATTCACCTCGCGTTTCCTATGAAAATCTCTTAACAAAATATCAAATGCTGTCATTAAAAGACCGACGCACTTTAATCGACGCCACTACTTTTAGGAATATCTGTGTTGGTGAGATTAAGTGTTCACAGTTATTATCCGAGGTAAGGTTTCGAATACCACCCAAAAACACACGATCAAAAAATTTATTTCATATACCAAAAACCAGGACCAACATTGGTAAAAGAGCACCAGTACACAGAATGTGTGTCCTCCACAATAAAATGCTTAACGACATCGATATTTTCTCTATCTCCCGTTCAGCTTTAAAACTAAATTAAAAAGTACTTTAGTAGCAATTATGAATTAGATATATAAGGATATTTAGTATTTATTATTGTACATGTTAGATGATTGTTTTCAGATGATTGTTTTTCTTTTTATTTAAGTACAGACTTGTTACCCTGCTTGTTGTGCAGACGATACCAATTACGACCTGCTTCATAATATAAATATTATGTATGTTCTTAGTGAGACAGTTTATAGGAAACAATTGTAATTACCATTGTCTTATGTTACTTGTATATTTTTCTTTCATATCTTTTGTTTCTGTTTTGTCTCCAATAAAGTAAATAAATAAATAAATAGCACGAATGGCTCGGCTCGACCGGGGTAGGACCACGCTCTCACAGAATACCAGCGTGAAATAGCAGCTCAGTGCTGTTGTGTTTCGTATGGTGAGTTTAGAGAACCGGAGACCCTTTTTACTGGAAACGAGGCATTCCATCTTAGTCCTCAGGGGTGACAACGCATCTGCATGTTGATTCTTAACCGAGGATAGATGTAGATGTCTATAGGCCACAGCATCTACGTACCATCATGTGGGTTGTGTGCTCGCTTGTCACCCTTATTCTATAAAAAAAAGAATTGAATTAAGAAAAAAACGTATTTATCTAGTACACTGCTGAACATAGGCCTCCCCCACAGGTTACTTCATAGAGGATTTTGTCATAGTACGAAATAATATGTATATATTATTTCGTACTATATATATATATATATATATATATATATATATATATATATATATATATGTGTGTGTAACCAAGCCAGTTTTGCGAGAAAAAGCTGATTTTGTGTTTTTTTTTTGACAAAAACTTATATAAAATATTTTACTGTAAATATATTTAACGTCGATTTTTTTATATGTTAATAAATGGTTCATGGTGCATCTTTTGAGTTTATTGTAAAACCCATATCATATTACCTAAATATTTCAAATAGCATTAAAATGTTATCTAATTTTGTTTCACCGAGTTTTCGGAATTAACATGTAGTTATCTGCTTTATTGTGTTAGTTGTTCACTTTTGCCCGTTAGTTGAATCAGGTTGAAAATCGACATGATAAGTAACATTATTCAATTATTACACTGCAATAATAATTTATTAAAACTTTTGTCTACTTTTTTCGGATATGCCAAAATAAAAAAATCTTTGGTTATGGATGATTGAGAATTACTACTAATTACTTTAAATAAAAATAAAATACTTGGAAGTTAGTGAAATCAATGTATTTTGTTTTAATTTAAAATAAAGTAACATCAAATTATTTGTTAGACAAATAAAAGAAATTAAAGAAGCGGAATGTTTATTAAAAATAATTTGTTTACTAGTATTTGGGATGCTAAAGCTTTGACATAAATCATGTCACGGAAAAAAAATCTTTAATTTGATATGGACGCGCATTTTTATTATGTCGACTAGAGCGAGCTCTATGCATGATACCTTTCCAGTCAATCACTGAATAGACATCGGAAAATCGTTTTTCTTTTTCAATGGCACTATGCATCGAATCAACTTCCATAAAAGTGTGCCCACTTTCTAGATATTTTTGTTCAATTACATGTAAGTTAGGGCTCACTTGAACTAAATGTAACAAAAATGCTGCCCATATATTGATTTCTGTTCTGTCCAGAACAGGTGTCGGAATAAATCGTGACTTCAGTTGCATTTTCTGGTATCGACTTGATCCATGTGTTAATGGCTGATGCAATTTAGATGCTTCCTCTTTTTCCGTTAAGCTCGGTCCAAATAATACAGTGTGCATTATTTTCTGGGGGCTTATGCCCACTTTCACCAACGACCTTTTTTTTACGGATTTATGTGTGGTAATTCCGTCCCAAAATATATGCAGGACCAATCTATCAAAAAGCTTAAAATGTTATTAAGCAAAAATTGTTTAATAAGGGTTATTATACTAAATTGTACAACCAGTGCGTGTTGTCAGTGATGACATATGGAACTGAGACGTGATCCTTCACTGCTGGCCGTATGAGGAAGCTATGGAGAGGGCTATGCTCAGGGTTTCTCTGCGTGATAAACTTAGAAATGAGGATATCCGCAGTAGAACCAGAGTAACCGACATAGCCCAAAGGATTAGTAAGCTGAAGTGGCAATAGGCCGGCCATATAGCTCGAAGAACCGACAACCGATGGGGAAGAAAGTTCTCGAGTGGCAGCCTCGTACCGGCAGGCGAAGTGTAGGGCGTCCCCCTACAAGATGGAGTGACGACCTGGTAAAACATGCAGGAACTCAATAGATGCAGGTGGCTCGGGACCATGCTTTGTGGCATTCCGTGGGGGAGGCCTATGTTCAGCAGTGGACTTGTGAAGGGCTGTAATGATCATGATGATTATACTAAAGAATACATGATTTATAACAACCCCTGGGAATGAGGTGATCGCTACTATGCTGTTTCTTAATGTTTTCATATTTATGTATATATATATATATATATATATATATATATATATATATATAAATGTTTAAAATGTCTAGGTTGGTTTCTTGCTGGTTCTTCGCAGGAGAATTTTTCCGAACCAGTGGTAAAAACATAAATGACTTTCAATAAGTGTTCTTTTAATCTATATTGAATAAAAATATTCTATTCTATTCTATTGTTAACAGATGAGCGCCAAACGCTCTCCAAAGACAACAGCAGCCTGGACACATTGCTGATGGCAATACCGACTCAGGATATAATTATTGAGGAAACTGGTAGCACTGAAGAGGCGGGGAAGCGGAAGTCGCCCGCCCCTGACGGTGGCTCCTCCAAGCGGCGGGGCAGTATTACAAACAAACTCGAAATTGTTTCGGATTAAAATTACCGAACAAGTGATAGAATTAAGAATACCCAAGTTCTAATGGTCGTAATGGTAATTATAAGTTTATACGTGGTAGAGCCATGCTGCAACCATATTAGTATAGTCGTAGCACGAATGGGTGTGGCTCGACCGGGGAAGGACCACGACTCTCACAGAATACCAGCGTATAATAGCAGCTTAACACTGCTGTGTTTCGTATGGTGAGTGTAGAGAACCGGAGACCTCTTTTACTGGAAACGAGCCATTCCATCTTAGTCCTCACGGGTGACAACGCATCTGCATTTTGATTCGTAGTCGAGGATAGATGTAGATGTCTATGGGCCACAGCAGCTACTTACCATCAGGTGGACTGTGTGCTCGTTTGTCACCCTTATCCTATAAAAATGATTTACAATTGTTTCCATTCTCATGCCATTTTGTTCCATTCATATCTGAATAAATTAACTTTAGTTCATTAACTGTAAGATTTATTCTTAATATATTTTATCTCGATGTAGTTTGAATAGAATTCTGATTATAATTGTCAGTGTTTGGGACCAATGAGAAAATAAAAAGCATTTCGATGAACTCAAATTTTATTTTAATCACTAACTACATACGAATCTTACACACAAGTATATACAAAAAGACGCGGGAACACGAAAAATAGTCCGGTTACTGTACTCAAGTGAACTAAGAACGAAAAGAACACCTTGCTTAGGTCGAACACTAAAACAAGTTACCTTACAACTTACTTAAAAGCTAAGTAAAATTAACAAATAGGGTCAGTCCCATCAAAATAAAAATTACATTTAAAATTAGTAAGGAGCCATTTTGTAAAAAAAAATTAATGACAAAATGGCGGAAATCATAACCAAAACATTATTTGCACATTATGCATGAAATTAATAATAAAACAATTATTAGTTCTTAGATGGTTGGCACACTATAAAAGGCCTTATCTGTTTAAAATACATTCAAACCAAATAACCGCAGCGTAACAAAGTTACGTACGTACTTCACATAAACATAAGACGTCTCATCTTAATTTATTATCATTGTATCATAAGTTATATGACGCGTAAGCACTTGTTAAGTCTACATTAAAATTTAAAGCCTTCTCTATGGTCATTTTACATGTCGTTACAAAAGATAATATTAAATGTAGCTACGAATTACTTATATAGATCTTAAATACAGTTTTTAATTGTGAAACATTGCACTACATTTAGATATAGGACCAGTATAATATGTTCAATATAGTTATAAATTGTAAATAAAAATTGCCTCTGTGTATGTAAATTTTTTCAGAAATATTTTTGATCGTGAAAATTATATTCAATCATGTTTTAAAATCATGTCTAATCAACAGGACTTAGTTATCATTAGTGAATGTTTATCCGTGATTATATTATGATAGCTCTATATTTCTATATAAGTATAAAAATTAATATTAAATATACTGTTCAACCTCCTATATAGTGACGGCAAAGCATTGATATGATATTCATCAAGTAAGTACAAATAGCGGCGCAAATGGAGAGTACAGTCAGTAGTGTGGACAGGTTTGCGCGTGTACATTTCCTAGCCAATAGAACAAGAGAATGACACGTAAATATCCAATAGATGATGTCGGTTAACTGACGGACCAATCACATGCAAGAATTTTCACTGTACCCGCGCCTTTGCCTTCACTAAAGACTTGTAAATCGCCTAGTGCGGAAGTCAAGGTTGTGCTAACGACTTGTGCCACTATTTTTAACTATTCAATTCAAAAAAAAATAGTTTATTAGTAACAACTTGTCAGTGTTGCAAGTTTAAATTCATATTTACTCGGAAGCATTGTGTATACAAAATTCTAAGTTACTATATGCCAGATGTTGACGAGATATTTGCACTGCCTACAACTACCCTTTAATTTTTCAACCGTCTATTGAAAATATTACATATATTTATTATATAAAGCTAAATTTACATATTTCGAAAATATATCTTCTATATTCGCTACACACTACCAGTAACCGTTAACATTTATACATGTATATGTTTCATTGATAGTTAGATATTTTAGATATATATTTTAGATATACATATAGTGCTATGTAATCAATAATCATTAAGTCAATAAATACTTGTTTATAACTCGTAATGAAGTAAACAAATTGATCATTAATTAAGTGAAAATCAAGAAGTATCTAAATATTTCAGTTGTGGTGATAGGAATTATTTTCTACTTAGGTTAGTAGTTAGACCAACTGCGTAGGTGCCACCCTTTTACCTGTATCTGCCGCCGAATAACAGTATTGAAAGCTGTGAGGTCTCCAAATTAGTCCTCGGAGGTGACAACGCATCTGGAACTTTTTGTTTTATATTGGCTATAGGTGTCACCATCTACCATCAAGTGGACTGTAAGATCATTTGTTACTTCAGTTTTATTTTAAAAAAAAAACTCAAATTATATAATATGATAATAAAGGAGAGAGATAAAGTTCAGAAAAATAACTAAATCAAAGAATAAATGTCACAAATTGAAATTTTATATAGTGACATATTTTTGTAACTTATAAAATATTCCTTTTGATTTGAAATATATATGTTACGGCTAAAAGCCGAAGTGCGGTTACGCCTAGTTCTAGCCGGCTAGAACTAGGTGCGGCCAGCAGTAATTGGTTAAATTTGTAAAAATACTGAAAAACGCATCAAGTAATATCAGCGACAGTAGGTTAAGGTCCCTTGGGCCACCTTAAAACCGCAGACATTTATCTAATTTATAAATTATGTATGATACATCAACCGCAATCGACTACACCTTGTAACACTTTGGCTATTAGCCGCAACACGAAGTGCGGGTACAACGCACTTCGGCTTTTAGCAAGAATAACATTTTATAAAGCCAGTCAATGTTTCTTATGGATTAGTTTCATATTTTGTAATAATTTTAGGGATTACATAGTTATCTTTTATAGACAAAAACGTTACGCACAAAAACACCAACAGATTTCCATGAGTTTGTTTTATATAAAGCATAAATATGGCAGTTTTATATTGAGCAGAAGCCTAAAACAATTTTTAAGATTTACATTTTATTGATCATTTACACTTAGTGGATAAGTAGGAAAACGTTATAGCTATTTTAAACAGTATATTCTTTCACAAACCACAAATGGAATTAATTAGTTTTTAGTTAATTCTATATCAGCTTCATGACTAAGAACACAAACCCTCTATTTGTTTCCCGGATAATAGCACAACCTAGTGTTCATAAAACTGTCAAACAATATATTATCCTGCTGGAGGGAAAAAATAGTGAATAAATTATATTAGGAACAATCATATAAATGGATCCATTGTTTAATAAGTATAAAATATTTATTATAAGACTTCCTGTACAAGCTAGATTAAAGTTTTCCTTTAAAACATAAGAATGAAGTTAAACTTTAACCCCATCTCTATAGACATGTAGTACAGGATGTAATCACACGTGAAAACTAATTCCACCCTACTTTTAATGCAAAAGAGATTGTTTTATACTTTTATTCTTTATTAAAAAAAAACTTCTCCCCACACTAGGATTTTGTTGTTGCTTAGTGGCAGTTTCCAAACGTATTGCACAAGGACATACAACCAGACCCGGAACAATTATTTGTAGGGCGTACAAATTCTTGTTGCGTGCGGGATTCAAATTCGCGGTCCTCAGTGCCGCAACTAACTGCTAAGCCACTGCCTGCCATACACTGGCACAGATTGACACTATTTCAACAAAAGGACATTTTTAATGTGTAGTACGCGATAATGTGCAATAATTGACCACCGCCAGTGTAAACTCGTTCGCAGCCCAACATTTAAGCAACGCAAGTTTTATTTAATATACATAATTAGAATTTGCGTTGTGTCATTTTATGGCGCCGGGCATGCTTCCACGTGTTATTTGCATTGACTGATGTCGACCTAATTTGATTGCATTTTTGCATACATTGACAATGTGTCACGTACATGTTAACTATGTTATATTGTTACGATGAAAACCATTGTACACCCATTTACTGTCCTTATTAAAAAATAACAAATACACAAAATGTATATAATACGTTTTTTTAGCAATATTGGTTAAATTTCACTTGCAATATATTTGCATATAATATTATTAAAATAATATTTTTTACACCTTTATTATTATATTGTATGTATCTATGTATGTATGAATGTAATACAATTTTGTAATTCACTTTTCACCCACTTCCAGACGTCAGAATTATCTGAAACTTTGCAGATGTCTTAAGGGCCGATAACAATTCCCACTAGGATCATCACAGCTCATGATCAATGCGTGTCGTTTAAGCAGTAGCGGATTATCCGCTAACTTAGGCAAACTAGGCACTTGCCTAGGGGCGCAAGGTTACAAAGGGGCGCGCGCGGAAGTTTTTAAACAAAAAGAAATTTAAATAAGTACATACCTGTTTACACAAAATTTAAAAAAAATACTCTTTTTACAGAGATGTAGAGCGTTCAAAGCGCGCCCCATCTACTTGATTACTCCTACATCGCCCTCACTCTCTTATCATGTTTTTCATACACGCCCACCTGCCCTTATTATTTTGATTATATTATTATAAATTATAATATAGTTTATTTGCAAAGTAAGTAGTTATAATAATATATAGCTGCCAGAGGGGCGCCTATGAGGTTTAAGGCGGTGTCGACATTTAATCCGTCTCTGCGTTTAAGTATTTTTAAACTTTTAATATTATTCGTTTAATAGTCCAAAATAAAGGATTTTATTTAAAGAACCCTTTGATTTGGTTTTATAATGTATTCTAATGTAAATTGTTACGTTAATGTAAGATGAGAAAAAGATACATTACAAAAATTTACGACTTCAATATAAATTATTTATTAATGATAACTCAAAAACTATTGGTCAGACCTTGAAAAAAATTATACGGGACCACAAGAGAAGCACCAGCTTTCAAATAAAAAAAGAATCATCAAAATCGGTTCACCTAGAAAAAAGTTATGACGTAACACACATAAAAAACAGTCGAATTGGGTACCTCATCCTTTTTGTAGAAAAGTATAACTCTTTACTCAAGGTTCTGCTTTATAGCATGCGAAAACCCATCATGCAGTAAAATGTGCAAATTTATTCTTGATCTTCATATTATAATTATAAGCAAGAGAGATGTGTCAAGATTATGCCAAATGGAAATCCTTAGTCTCTGCCTACCCCTATGGGTAACAGGCGCGAATTTATGTATGTTATATATTTTCATATTTATAGATAAATTGACTTTATGTCAGTAAAGTTATAGCGTATACATGACCCATTCCGGGCACAGGCCTCTCATATCTAAGAGGATTTGAGTGCTTAGAGTGTCAGTGTCAGAACCTAGTTAAAACACTAATTACGTTGTTGATGGATGTTACTAAAAAAATATAAGAATGTTGATTCTGTAATAATTTATAGACAATAATGAGATTGTTGATTATGAAATAATTTGAATTGTAACTTTTTTTAGTTAAATGTACATATTCATGCTACATACATATTGCCAAAATTATATATATATATATATATATATATATATATATATACCGAGTGACGATGAAGTTATCACATTAAATGAAAAGACGTATCCTACATAAAGTTCTTTAAACATACACAAGTAAAAAAATATATAACAATTAACATTCTAGTCGCGGTAGCATTTTTTTCGTTTTAATATTAAACAACATCATGTAAATGCATACAGATATCACCTGATGAATAGTAGAAGGTCAAAGACCCATGGCCTTTGAAGGCGAAGATACCTAGTTTAAACGTTGCCAATCCGAATTACTCAAATAAAGTAAAAAATCAAGCAAAAAATGTACTTACGGCTAACAGTTTAAGGCATAGTTTTATGCGCGAAATTAAAACAAAGGGACCGCGCGCTGCAATTGCGAAAACAAGTTCAATCGAAAATCTACTTACAATAAAGGTTAAGGCATAATTCTCTATGCGCGAAGTGACAAGAAATGGGACGGGGTGTCGAAATTCATATTTCTCTGGCGCGTGCGACGATTAGTAAGAAAGTAAGTCACTTAGTCCGACGCCGGCGTCCTTGGGGATAGTTCATGAGTCGCTTGACCTAATTTTCGTTTTTCGCGTACACGTCCTTTGAGTTTTAATTGTTGTTTTTTTTTATTTAGTGGACATTTTAATAAGTTTCTTAATTTGTTTGTGATAGGACACGTTAATACGGTAATAATAGTTGTGATAAGAAGGTGGTGTGACAGTTTGTGCGAAATTGGACGCTTTCTTTTACTGTATTGTATTTATTATTTGTGACAGGACACGTTAATAATACGCTAGATAATCATATTTAATAACTTAGTGGTGTGACAGCCCGTGCGCAATTGCACGCTTTTATTTTTTCAACGTCTTAACTTTTTTTAAATTTAAGATGCCTCGTATCAATTTTACTTGACCGGAATAGATTGATATGATATTTTTTTTTGAAATTTTGATTTGTTTTGATTATGAAACTTGAGTGATTTCCAGATTAAAGTGATTATTTGGGATGCAAACAATACCATTAAATTTGTGATTCGTTGATAACATCGGATTAGCATCGCCCTACGCATGCCTAATTATGGGCAAGTGTAGGTATTATAATTACCTATGTCGATGTCGCGTGAGCACTGTGCGGCGTTGCCGCTTTTACAGGTCACTTCAGGTCAGTAAACTAATATTATCAAGATGATTTATTTCTTGTCAATTTTTTACGCTATTTATTTTGTTTGAAAAATGCATTTTTTATTTTCTTTTATTATTGTTTATTTTATTATTTTAACAGACATATATCAACTTGTATTAACTGCTGTGCTATTTAACGTGATAACCTAAGCGCCACCCAGTATATATATATATTTAATAATACAATGTTACAAAATTAAAAATATCGAGACAAAAATTTTCTTCATGTGAAATATGTCTGAGTTATTTAAAAAATTATAATTTCTCGTTTGAAACATTGTTCTGAGACATTGAAACTTTCATCGCGGTGCTATAACTATACCGCGCTCTTTCCATACTTACAGAACACGAAATAGCTTTTAAATAGAAATATTAAACAGTACAAGAACAAATCTAATTATATAGATCATGTTCATAGATGAAGCCAATCACCCAAATATGAAGCATTCAGCATACATTTGAATATTCAAGTATATCCTTTATGAGAACGATGCAATCGCTTCCGGCGTTGTAGAGTCCATTTAAACACCTGCATGTTATTAAATGCCGTATACCTGAAACAAAAATTATTTTTGTGTTTGAAGTCTCCATAAAAAGTCAATGTCAAATTATCTTGTAAGTAATTCCTTCATGGGGCAATGTATACGCTTTTACAACAAAGTCCCACAAAATATGCAGACCTTATCTATCAAAAGGTTTAAAATATTTATTAAGCAAAAATTGTCTATGGCGTGATCGCGGAGCAGGAAGAATTTCAAATTATTGCAATCCATACAAATGTGATTTTTAATAACTTGAGAATAAAGTCGGTTTTCGAATCACAAATACTGTTCAAAAGGTCCTAAAACTATCTTATCTATCTTAGTTGCAATAGAAATATAACTTTTTATGATGGGAATTAAGTTTAAAAATGCAAAGCAATTAAAAATTCCTGCTCCGCGACCGTGCTTTTTAGTAAGGGTTATTATACTACTAAAGAGTACATGACTGATAATAACCCCTGGGAATGAGGTGATCGCTACCATGCTGTTTCTAAATCTTTTCACAACAAATGTATAAAATACTATATTGTAAATTGTGTTTTAAAAAAAAAGTCCCGCTGGGTTTCCTGCTGGTTCTTCCCAGGACAGTTTTTTTCGAACCAATGGTAAAAGTAAAAAATTACTTTCAATAAGCATTACTGTTATCTATATTGAATAAAATAGCTGCAATATGCACAGGTAAGAATATTATAATAATTCCTGGCAATGAAGTGGTTTCTAAATGTTTATAAATTAAACTAGCAATCCGTTCCGGTTCCATACAACTATGAACCATCGAACAAGCAAATGACAATTTATTATTATCAAGTGCTAAAATTAAAAAATTTGTACAACCGACTTCAATATAAATTATTAAGGATAACTCAAAAACTACAAGTCAGACAGGGGGGAGGGGCAAATAAGAAGCACCAGCTTTCAAATAAAAAAAGAATCATCAAAATCGGTTCACCAAGAAAAAAGTTGAAGTAACACACATAAAAAAAGCATACAGTCGAATTGAGTACCTCCTCCTTTTGAAGTTAAAAGGGCCTCATTGACTTATATATTGAACGCTCGTTAAAACTAAAACGGACCTCTTTACACCGAAGTGAATTAGTCGAGCATCGCGCTATCAGCTTCGCGGGAACGGTCGTAAATTTTACTAGCAAAAATACCAAGTTTTGTCGTGGAGGATTGCGTGAACTACGACGTGAAAAAAAATGATGTTTCATATCACCGCGAAGTCAAAAATAAATCATTAAATAAACTTGCTTACAATATTAAAATAATTTTATTTCTGAATTGTCTCCAAGTCTAAGATCTAACTACTAGATTGTGACGAAGCGAGACGTCTTTTAGGCTCAATTTACATTGCGGCGGAATGGAATGGAAAGGAAGCGTCAATTTCGCCTCGTTGCGCGGGAATGCGCGCGAATTCGACTGCGCCTTCAAACCTGTAGCCACCGTTCAGTTATTTAGTCTAGATCTTTTATTTGACAAAAATGGTTGATTGGATATTATTTTCATATTGCTTACTTGTGAGGCAGAATAAGAAAATGATGAGAAAAGGAAGAATATCAGAAAAAGGAAAAGAAATATTTGGGTTCATAATTTATGGAAGAATTGAAAACGTCACCCTTCGCGCCACTTCCCGCGGATTCCACTGGGCTGAGCCGACAGTAGCTACGGGAATTCTGGAGAATTCCCCGGAAGACGCGCGACTTCTTTTTTGGTTCATATCTAGTTTGCACGTTACACAATTAAAATAAAATTCATATTACTATGTACAATTTCGTTAAAAAATTCGCTTCCATTCCGTTCAGCTGCAATAGAAATTGAGCCTTAGATAGCCCACACCGATCACATTCGCTAGTATACTCAAATACTAAAATCAATGCCCAGTATAACTTGTTAGTTGCTTTTTACCAAACCAGTGTATCTAGTATTCGTTATTGTATAAAATGATTGTATTCTATTCTATAGCAAAACTTACGAAGCTAGACGGCGACTTCCTCTTGCTCCTTCTCCCGCTGGCGCACCGCCACAGCAGTCTCCACCAGCAAGTACAGGCACTTGAACTTGTCGCGTTCGCCTTCTGCCGTCACACTGTTTGGAACCACCTGCACCAAAAACGAGTTGTTTATATGTACGAGCATGTAGTAGCGGTGTAAGAATATCCACTACCCCATATCATCCCGTGGGTGTCGTAAGAGGCGACAGAGGGAAACAAAAGCCAAACAAAAGAAGCCGAGAAGCCAGGCTTGCCCTATCAAACTGCTCAATCAATAATATCAACTAATAACTACGATTGTTTATATAGCAATTAATATGGAACGCCGAAGCCAGGCTTTTAGTGTGAAGTTAGTCGAGAGTGGGGGCGTCGGGCGATACATTTACAGTGCACTTCACATTTCAAAATTTACTGTGTGTGTTTACTTGAGCGAATGAAACTCGCAATATTAAGTTGAAAATTTATACTTTTTTAAAGATTTTTAGTGAACATGGAGAATAATAGTGTTCCTTGTGATTAATTGAAGTGTGTTAAAATGCTAATCGGCGAGGAAAAGGTAAAATCTTTAAACTTTGTTGAGAAAAAACAGCTCATATCCACGCCGAAACCAACGCCTGATCTGTGTATTTCTCAGACGAGTAAAACCCACAAACGGCAATTTAATGGAGCTGTTTACAAAACTCATTGGGTTGTTGGCTGCTCACATACCAATAAGTTGTGTTGCTGGTGCTGTATATTCAGTCATATTTGATCACAATTATGAAAACATATTGCAAAATATATACCTCAAAACTTGAAAACGAGGCTGTACAACCAGTGCGTGTTGCCAGTGATGACCTACGGAACTGAGACGTGGTCCTTCACTGCTGGCCGGATGAGGAAGCTCAAGGTCGCTCAGCGAGCTATGGAGAGGGCTATGCTCGGGTCTCACTGCGTGATAAACTTAGAAATGAGGATATCCGCAGTAGAACCAGAGTGACCGACATAGCCAACAGATTAGTAAGCTGAAGTGGCAATGGGCCGGCCATATAGCTCGAAGAACCGACAACCGATGGGGAAAAAGGTTCTCGAGTGGCGGCCTCGTACCGGCGGACGAGTGTAGGGCGTCCCCACTAGATGGAGTGACGACCTGGTAAGACATGCAGGAAGTCGATGGATGCGGGTGGCTCAGGACCGTGCTTTGTGGCATTCCTTGGGGAGGCCTATGTTCAGCAGTGGACTTGTGAAGGGCTGTAATGATGATGATGATGATGATGATTGCAAAATATGCTCCTCGTTTGAGACGCAATGTGCGCTGTGCTCAGACAGAATACAAACGACTTTTTGTTGAAATAATTGATAACATATCTTGAGAAATTAATGGCCGATATTCTGAAATTTTCAAATTAAATTTTTCCAATTGTTCAACAACAAACTATTCGAAAATATCGTTCAGATTTTCCTTTAGAGGCATTAGATTCATTATTTGAAAATTAGCAAACCATTTTGATAAACAAACATTGAAAACCAATTGATTTCATTGTATTCTCCCTGAATTAAAAGACCGCAATATTTTCGAACTCATTGACTTTAATAAACGAAAATAGTCTTGAAGAGGCCTTTCCCAGCTTTTAAAGTTAGCTTATCTTGTCGTACCTATTCCAGCCACAAGTTCCTCCGCGGAACGTGCTTTCTCATCTCTGAAGCGCATCCATACTAATTTGAGAAATACACAAGGTCAAGAGCGTCTTTCAGACTTATCAATTATGGCAATTGAAAAACAGTTATTGGTACAATGAAAACGTTCACCAACATTTTACGCGGAAGTAATTAAATCTTTCCTTAAGAAAGAGAGACGATTCGATTTAGAATATAAATAATTTGTTGTTTTAATTTTGTACATAGTTTGTTTGTACTTTGTTCATGTATTGTATTGTATGTAAATATCTTTTTCTTTCGCTCAAGCAAACCCAAACGGCTTTTTTCAAAACCACTGAAGGTATGCAATTGCTGATATGTCATACAATCTATCTAGCAGTAGTATGCCTTCTGTGTGCTTTGTTAAACACGTCCTCGACAGCACTGAATATGAAACTGAAGAGTGGAGACAGATCAAGATTGGTGTATTTTTATAAAACTGCTAAAAACAACAAAACCATATCTTGGGCTTGCCCTAGTTTGGAGCCCTAGCTTCGCCACTGCTTCCTAATAGACTTAAAAAAAACTGAAGTTGCCAATCCGCTTGCCAAGCGTGGCAAATAAGGCAAATATCCCCCAAACGAGGGAATCTATGGTCGAAGCCTATGTCCAGCAGTGGGCTTTAATAGGCTGTAACGGTAACGGTAACAATATGAGTGTGCAATGAATTGTATTATTATCACTATCTCATTCCCTTGTATGGTGATGGAGCGGGTGCGGCAGCTGCGAATGTCAGAGTTTAGAAACTAAAAAGGCGAGTGTGCAATGAATTGTATTACTATTGACTGCCTCGTTCGTCTAGTGGTTATAAACGCGATTGCTGATCGTGAGGTCCCGAGTTCGAATTCCGGAGTTAGGCCAAAATACTTTTTTTGCCGCTGTCGCGTTTGTAGCGCAATTGGGGCAATTTCAACCAGTTCATTGCGACTTTCGCGCGGAGCACACGTGTGAGTACAAGTCACAATGGATACCAATAAAGAATGTGAAATTTGGACACTGGTGAAAGAAGTATATAAAGAGCGGCTTCTTCACCCAGTATCTCCTTTTTGACTTTTTTTTGCGGTAGCACCGCAGAAGGAACGTTATTTGAACGTGGTAACGTTTTTAAACTATCTGGCTATCAAATTGCCATCAATACCAAAATCCCTATTAATATCGCATAACGTATATTGCATGAATTACACCCGAGAGAAAGTTTATATATAATTTTTAAGACATTGTACATATCAAAAACGGACATACACAAAAATACCCAGAACATAACAAAAGTGTCGCAAATCTGCTGATACAGTATTGCAATTGCTGGAATATAAATAAAATGTTATTAACTAAATAATTAAATAATAATAAAAATTTTAGTAATTAAAATTATTAAAAGTCATCATTAGAAAACTATGCTGGTTATTTGTAACACTTGTTAAAACTATAGTTACTAAGCACTAGATAGTTAAGTTATATCACAGAATAAATTGGTTATATTAAAATATGACGAGTGAAGTTAGTGACATTTAATGACATTTAATTATCTTTGATAGCTTAAAAATAGCGTGGCAGAGCTATGCTGCAGCTTATAGGCACTATATTATGGTTGTAATTATTAATTAATTAGTTGTTTTATTGTAAATGTGGGTGTCTATGGGACACAGTGACCCCTTACCATCACGTGGACTGTGCTTACTTGTCACCCTTATTCTATATAAAAAAGAGCCAAGGCTATATATACCGATTCATTGATATTTCGATAAAACTGGCGCCATTCTCAACGCGTGTGTCCAGCGAGACGTACACTCTCATATCTGCCGTTCAAGGCATGTGTGTAGAGACAGTTCAGATATTGCCCCGATCGTTGTGCACCCTAGATTGCCCCTGCGGCAGGCATGTGAGTAGCCGCCTTTACAACTGAGAAGGCGAATGTGCAATGAATTGTATTACTATGAGCACTATCTCGCTCACCCGTGCGACGATGGAGCGAGAGATGTGTATATGTTCACCTGCAGACGCCTGCGCAGCGGGTGCGGCAGCTGCGGCAGGTGCGCGAGCTGCGGGTGCCAGCCGCCGCCGTCGGAGCGCGCCCCGCTGCCCGCCCCGCCCGCCGCCCCGCTCCCCGCGCCGCCGCCCGCCGCAGCCTCCTCCGCCGCGGCCTCGTCCGACGTGCGCACCGTCACCACCGCAGCGCTCCTGCAGGCACAACATGTCGCTTATATTGTCCAATCGTCTCAACTCTGCTAAACTAACACAATACATCCCATTGCTGAGCTCGATCTTTTTTATAGAATTATTCGTAAAATTGTGGCATAAAAATCCATCACGCAAGTGATTTTTTTTATAGAATTAGGGACAAAAACTTACGACTTACTATATGAATCATATCTAGAAATATCTGTTCATACTACTCACACACACTATACTCAGCCATCCAGTTGTGTATCACCAATCATGGGTTTGGAAAGTGGCGTTTTGAATGAATATAGAATCATTGTCACAAACTAGCAGACAATAAACATGATAGTAGTAAGTAGATACTGTGAGCCCATAGGCATTTACATCTATCCTTCGATTAAGTATCAAAATGCAGATGTGTTGTCACCTCTGAGGACTAAGATGAAATGCCTCGTTTCAAGTAAAAGGGTCTCCAGTTCCCTACACTCACCATACAAAATAAAGCAGCATTAAGCTGCTATTTTACACTGCTATTCTATGAGAGAATTGTCCTTCCCTTTTTTAAGTTTCTTCCCCAGTCTAGTCTAGCTGCAGCATAGCTCTACCACACTATATTTTCGAATCGACTCTACTGAAGTGAAAGTTACACAATAAATACGTCCTACAGTTGTGCATGAAACAAATTTTTTATAATCTATACAAATAAATAAAATTGAAATGTCTGTTTGTAATGTCAAAATAACAGCTTTTTACTAAACGCATATGAAAGTATATACGGTACTTATAACAAAAACACAATTTTTAAAAATTTTGTCTGTCTGTCTGTTTGTTCCAGCTAATCTCCGAAACGGCTGGACCAATTTCTACGGGACTTTCACTGGCAGATAGCTGATGTTATAAGAAGTAACTTAGGCTACTTATATTTTAGAAAAAGAATTAGGGTTCCGCGCAACATAATTAAAACCCTAAATTATACGCGTGCGAAGTCGCGGGGAATAGCTAGTTGCGGTACAAAAATTCCATCACATGGTGTGATTTATTTTCCCCGTTCTGTGTCATAAGAGTTGACTAAATGCCTTCAAGATTTTATGGTCATATACATATATATAAGTAAGATAGGAGTAATCTTCACTGCCTTTGATATAAAAGTAGTTTTTTTATACAGTAAAGGTATAAAAGCAACCACACAGTCCACCTGATGGTAATTGGATGCTGTAGCCCATAGACATCTACATTTATTCTCGATTAAGTATCTAAATACAGACGTGTTGTGACCCCAGAAATATAACAGATATTTTGTCAGTGATCCCCTCATCATATGCAATTGCATGTAGATGTACGTGCAGATGAGATGAATTCTCCAAACGAAGGCAGATGTGTGCTGATGTACGCAGTCGTGCCCACGTGTGTTGATGTGTGTAAATGTGTGCTGGTATCCGCAGATATGTGCTTGTGTGTGCTGTTATGCGCGCAGGTGTATGCTAGTATGCGCAGGTGTGTGGTGGTGTGTGCAGGTGAGACTGACCCTCTAGCGGCGGGGTGCAGCTCGCGGTCCTCGGGCCCGTAGCGTATGACGGACTGCCAGACGGAGGGGTCGTACTTGACCTCTTCCTCGCTGACGGCACTGGAGGAGTAGTCTTCCTCCGCGTCACCATCGCTGCGGTACACCAGCAGCCCGTCGCCGTACTCGTTTTCGCGACTGCGCTCGCCCTCCGTCTGTAACAAGACAAACACTTTAATATGCTGCTCTGCTCGCAACTTGTTCAAGGTCACATTATTAGGCTGAGGCAACGAAGGCAAATATCACCCTATTAGGCAATCTATACGGGAGCCATTTGTGTATCAGCAGTGGAGTTTTGATTTTCTGTTTAACAGTATTTTATTTTTTTAATACTTTCACAGTTTGATACGTTGAGACAAATATTTTCAAAGATTAAATTGTTAGGTTACAAATTCTATCATAGAATCGACAACCGATGGGAATAAAGGGAAGCGTCACACACTGACGTGATGGTAAGTGACTACCGCCGCCCATGAACAACTGCAGCACCAGGGGAATTGCAAATGCATTGATAAGTCCCTAAATCGTATCGGTCCGGAAAAAATCCACAAGGAAGTTGTGCGAGGAAGAAAATTTCTTCTAAATCGCACAGTGGTGGACCGCCAAACATCCAGATGGTATGGATGGTGTCGCGAGTTTTTCGCGATGTGTGATGGTGAAATTGAGAGGCTGTAATTAGTCTAGAGGTACAATTCCTCTGTGTACCTCTCCGTCGTTGTCCCAGGAGGCGACGAGCACGCCGGCCTGCCCCGAGCCGCTGAGCTGCTTGCGGCCGCGGCGAGAGATCGTGTAGTGCAGCGGGTCGTGGCCCTCGCGCCGGATCATCTCTGGCAGGATGCGGCGACGAGCATTTATGAACCAGTTGCATACCTGCGTCATAGAAATTCGTAAATAGATATGTTCGTCTTAAGTAAAGTAAAAAAAATATATGTATATTTGTCCCATTGTTGAGCACAACGCTTCTCCTCTTATTTCTGAGAGAGTTTTGGAGCAATTAATCCATCACAGTACATTTTTTTCGTTTTATTGTTTTTTAACGTTACCTCCACACTAGGATTTTTTCTTGTATCGTGGGGGCAGTTTACATACATAAATGTCACAAAGACAAACATCCACACCCGGAACAACTATTTGTAGGCAAACTGATCAAATCGCTGCAACAGATTTCTAAGACACTGCACCACGGAGCCGTCATTACAATGCTACAGTGTTTTGGCAGACTTTGCAATATTTTTAAACCATTTTTCAGATAGCAGTTTTGTTTATGATATTTTAAACCGACTTCAAAAAGGAGGAGGTTCTCAATTCGAGTGTATGTTTTTTTGTATGTATGTTACGCGATATCTTCGCAGATTGTGAACTAATTTTTATGATTATTTTTTTATTAAAAAGGCTAATACTTCAAGGGCGATCCCATACAAATTTGGAGAAAAAATTCCACCCCTGAGGGTAGCAAATAAATAACTTCTTTTTTAGCAATTTGATGTGTGTTAGTACTTTTTGTTTAAAATTTATAATTATAAAGCGCCATTGAAATCATACATAAATAATATCCAACTAATTCAGAACCTCTTTTTTTAAAATTTATTGAAAATACTATAAGTTTACGCTAGGAAAAAGCGACTAAAGCGTAACTTCTATCAACATTCGGAGCTCAACACTCACTTGCAACACAGTTAGATTGGCCTCCTGACTGAGGGTGATCTTTTCGGCGTCGCTGGGGTACGCGTTGTACCGGTGCTCGTAGAGCCATCTCTTCAGTATCTTGACCGAGTGCTTCGGCAAGTTGCCGCGCCGCTTCCGCACCGACACCATGCCGGGCGGCGGCACGTGTGCGAGTGCGCGTCTCGTTCTCTCCGCCTCGCCATCTGTGCCCGACTCGTTGTCGTCCGTTGACGAGGTCGACGGGAACCGGTCGCGTGCTGCAATCAAACGTTGCTTATGCTTATTGATTGTGGTTAAGAACACAGTTTTATGGAAATAATAGACGTACTAGATTACCATCTAACGGAAGCCATAGGGCCTTTCGAGCGGATATGCCAATTCCAATATGACGGCTCCATGGAACAGTGGCTTAGCAATGAGTTACAGCGCTGAAGGCCGCGGGTTCGAATCCCGCACGGAACAAGTATCTAATTGTTCCGGGTCTCGATGTTTGTCCTTGTAAAATTTATGTATGTAAACTGCTTCCATGATACAGGAGAAAATCCTAATGTGGGGAAAATCCTAACATATAAAAAAAATTGTTAATATAAAGGTAACATACGATCACACATACCAGTATGTATCAGTAAGTGGGTGCTATGACACATAGACATTTACATCTATCAGTGTTTAAGAATCAAATTGCAGATGCGTTGTCCTCCAGAGAACTAAGATAGAAAGCCTCCTTACTAGCTAGTAAAAAGGTTCTCGGGTTCTCTACACTCACCATACGAAACATAGCAGAATGATTCTGTTTGACGTTGGTATTCTGCGAGAGCGTGGTCCTACCCCGGTCGATCCGACACATTCGTGCTGCAGCTAGCGTACTTGCAGCGTGGTCCTACTTACGTAAATATTTTATTACGTAAAATATTTTTTTTTATAAAAATTAATAGCTTCTACTTATATGTATTATGTTATAAATAAATATAATACAAAAATTCCATTTAAAAATATTCTTTTATTATTAGGGATTCTAAACATCTTGTTACGAAAATTACTCATGTAACGAAAAGTATATCAGAAAAGCATCACTTGAAATTGAATCAAATGTTTAGCGAGTTAGGAAAGGAAATTGTAAAGCAACTTTTGCTCGAGCCTGTCAGACATCATTCAACGACACATCCATCATATTATTGGATGAGCTGTAGAATCTCTCTCGACCAGAAAGTTTTGTGGGCCGGTGTATAGAAAAAAATATACATCGTGTCATCATGTACGTTTCAAACAATCATTTTAACACAAAATCTTTCATAAACACAACATAACATTTTTTTTATTAAAAAAATATTTTACCCATATATCAAACGCGGACCCAATTTAATCATACTATAGCGCACAGACATCTATATCTATATGTTTATCAAGAATGAAAATGAACATGGAATGCCTCTTTACCAGTAGAGTCACCGGTTCTTGTCACTCACCATAAGAACAGTATTATCCTATATAATATGTTCCTTCCCGGTTGAACCGACCTATTAGAGCTGCAGCCAGTGTGGCTTTATCACGTTAAAATATAAAAAACATACAATGAATATGTTTCAATCAAGTCATATTTGTGTCGCCAGCGGGCGAGTTACAAATGATGGTTACTATAATGAACATATATACCTATATATTATATATGTTCTAAGAGAAAGGAGAATGAAAGTGAACGGAAATAAGACGAAAGTGATGGTTTTTGAAAGAGAAGAAAGTAAAACTACAGAATGTCAAATAAGAATAGAATGGGAGTCGGTTGAGCAAGTAGATGAGTTTGTGTATTTAGGATGCGTGTTATAGATATTACGTATATAGAACGACGAGTGAACGCAGGACACAGTTGTTATGGGGTTCTTCACTCTGTCGTGCGAAATCAGAATATGTCAAAAAGTCACATACGGCAATTAACAATGCTGTGTGTGACTTTTTGACATAGTCTGCAGTCTGTGAACATATTCAAGATCGTCCTCGCCATTACATTAGATTTGATAGGCCACAAATATTCGCAAAAGAATACCGATTCCTACCAAGGATGATTCGCGAGGCTATTGAAATTAAAAAACATCCTAATTTCAATAGAGAAGATGGATGGGTGCTGCCATCTGCTTGGGATCCTATAATTAATTAAATTAAATCCAAACCCAAGTATACCACTGCTAGACTTCAAGATACTGTAAGCTCATTCTGCGTAGATCGAACCAAAAATTAATATTAAAAAACTGAAGGTAGCCGGGCTAACTATGACATCGGGACGTCAAACACCTCAGTCCCCGCCGTGACCATGGGTGCTGTAAAGCACCCGAAACATCGGGAATTAAAAAGTTAAAATTAAACGCGATATAATCCGTAAAAATTAGTTTCATTGATACCTACACATCTGAGAAATTAAAAAAAAATTAGAAGACATGCCACCTTAATACCTCTCAGAAGAGGAGGCTTTGTGCAATGGGTTATAAAGTTATAGGTATAAAGACTATAACTTTATTTTACCTTTTTTATTTTCACTGATGCACGCTCGTAGATTATTGCACTCATCGAACGCGAAGCGGAGATGTAGTGTTCTATTGTCACCAAATGAAAAAATCGCGATCCACTCAACTTAAATCACTTCCGCTGGTGGAAGTGATTTAAGTTTATATATATTTATATTGCATTTATATAATAAAAAGTACACCAATAGCAAGAGGAGTTATAAGATTATTTACTATATTTTTTTTACTTTTATAGACAAGAGCCTTTCGGATGACATCGTTCAAAGAACCGTGCTGTGAAAACCTACCAGCACTTTTCTTAAATGAAAGTCCGTGGAGCCCAAACATTTCGACGCTGCTACCACAGGGGCACTGATGGGGTTGACAAATCGCCGCTCCTAGTCGGATTCCTACGGCGATGCGCAAGCTTTCCCCATCAAGTGCCGAGATTACTTGATGGTAAAGCAGGGTTGGCATGAATAAATCATTTTGATTTAAATCACGATTAAAATCAAATGATTTTTTTAATAAAAATCAATGATTTAGTCAAAAATGTTTAATTTCTTTTCTTTCACAGAAATCAACATTAAAAAGAAACAGATTTAGAAAGTATATATAATGTTTTATGTGGTAGAGCCATGCTGCAGCTATATTAGTAGTATAGTTGTAGCACGAATGGGTCGGCTCGACCGGGGAAGGACCACTCTCTCACAGAATACCAGCGTAAAGTAGCAGCTTAACGCTGCTGTGTTTCGTATGGATTTCTTCTGCGAACATCACACTTCTACATTTTTAAATATAAAATTATAATATAATGTAAATATTGAATTAATAAACTCTTAAATACGCTTAGCTTAATAAGGCTTTTAATACTAGAGAGTCCTGTACCTATTAAATGTTAAATAGTATGAAGAAATGTTTATTGAATTAAAATTTCATGCGTAAAATTTAAACAATAAAATTAACATCAACGATTAAAAATAAAAATTCAATACAAAAGTAAGTAATATTTTTAACTGTTAAAAAAATTAACAAGTAACTTTTAACAAATAAATAAATTAAACCATTAACGCCATGTCTAATTCACATGTCAGACAAAAGGGAAATCTGCGCGCTGTGTCCGCGCAATCCCTTGAGGGCGCATTCCGTTTTGCGAAAAAAATATAGTTAAATTAAATAATAAAATCAAAAAATCGTGCTTTATTAATTTTTTTTAAATATCATGATTTTTTCCAACCCTGTGGTAAAGCATGTAACCAGTGACTAGATTCCTTAGTCGAAATAGCTAGAAGGCGTGCCTGATCTTCTCAAAAAATCATGAAACAAATCTTTCTGCACGCTCTGTACCAACGGAATATCCCACTGTTTTTCTTGGTTAACTTCCAGTGGAACATTTTCGCCGGGACAGAGCGTTCGCCATGTCTGCCCTGCCTCCGTAGCAAAGCACAGGTCTACTTTATCATTTAAAATTATGTTACAAAGTCACTGACACTATACACAGAAGGAAAGCAGGCAATGCAACGCTAGAAAGATTTCTCACACCAATATCACCAAATTTTAAAGGTAAAGTAGCTTGAGTCCAGGCTGTTGTTTTTAAAGTTAAATTTAGAATTTTGCCTAAAGCTATATAAAGATTATTATAAATATCTTTTGAAATATCCGAACATTTCCTCCCCACACTAGGATTTTCTCCTGTATCGTGGAGGCAGTTTACAAACATAAATTGCACGAGGACAAACATCCAGACCTTCCAGATCCAGAATTATTTGTAGGCCATACAAATACTTGTTCCGTGCGGGATTCGAACCCGCGACCCCCAGCGCAACAACTCATTGCTAAGACACAGAGCCGTCTATCAATATCTTTTAAAATATCGGATCATTTCCAGACTGGACTCGAGCGGAGTAAGTATGTAAATCTAGGTACAAGGAGACAATATTTTAAAATAGTAAGAGCAATGTGGGGGTTTAAGTTATACAATTTATCAACGTGGTTTAAAAACTGATCAAATTTTGTTTTGAAAACAGGTTTAATACTATCGAAAAACAACGGGGCACCTAGCAGGTATAGCGATTCCGTACTGACAGTTTTTATTCCTGGAGAAATATGATTGAAATTTTGAATTAAAGTGTTTCTGTTAGAACTGGATAAATTATTATTGGAAAAAAATATTTCACTGAGGACGACATCTGCTCTACCTCCCAGTGTACCGTCGTCCAGGTTATTTACTTCGATTATTATTAAATATTTCGTGTTAATTAAACAGAAACATTTTTTTTAAACTTTAACCGAAATACGTGTTACGGTAATTAATAAAAGTAAATTGATTATTCAAAACACATGAGCGTTCGAGGTGTGCACTTTTGGACTTTCCATTTTTTTTTTCAGTAATGCACGCTCGTAGAGTAGTATTTTACAAATGAAAGGGTGCTTTGTTGTACGTTTGTAAGTTGGTCACTGGTTCCACAGATAGCTTTTATAAAGTACGTTATTTGATTGTTATATGTCTGATATTATTTAGAATAAAACACCGGTAATATTTCTTCGTTTAATGCTCCGACAACAGATTGACGTTTTCGATTGATTATTTGATTAGATGTTATGTACTTTTTTTTATTGAATAAGGGTGCCAAACGAGTACACAGTCCACCTAATGGAAAGTGGGTGCTGTGGCTCATAGACATTTACATCGATCTTCGATTAAGAATTAAAATGCAGACGCGTTTTCACCCCTCAGAACTAAGATGGAATGGCTCGTTTCCAGTGAAAAGATTGTTCGGTTGTCTGGTTCTATTCTGTGAGAGCGCGGTCCTTCCCCGGTCGAGCCGACCCATACGCGCTATAACCTACCACGTGTGGAGATTTACTACTAATTTATTAACTACACAGTTAAAAATATACTATTTGAAATCACTCTCTACATAGTATAAAACTATAAAACAAATTAGCTTCCCGCCGTACAGACGGCGCTTAGATTTTGATGCGGTTTTCATCAATAGACAGAATGATTCAAAAGGTTTTATATGTATAATACATGCATATTATAATATATTATATAATTCTTCTGTCCGCGTGTATGTGACTGAACACCTCCTAAATGGCTGGACCGATTTAGATGAAATTTTGTGTGTGGGATTAAGTTGATTAGAGGTTTACATTCACGATTGTACCCGGTAGGTGGCGTTGTTGCCGAGATCCACAAATCAACCGTGCGAAGCCGGAGCGGATCGCTAGTTATAAATAAAAGTACTACAAAATATGACTTTACATGTACGTACATATATATATTGACATATTTCCTAACGTCTAGGTACACAGTCGTCCGTTGCCAAACGTTAATGTATGGCGCACGCAAACTTTATTGTCGTCCATTCTAGAGTATACACAAAGCATTACGGACAAAACGCAACTGTATTATCATCAACACATTGTAATAACCACTAAAATACCTTGAACGACATCTTCTTGCAGGGCCCATTTAATGAACGCTCTTGACTGCATTGTATGTAAAGAAAAAAAAATGAGTGCGTTTACGTGCACGTTTGTAAAGAATAGAATAGAATAGAATCATTTTTATTCAATAGAGATTACATGTAATTCTTATTGTAAGTCATTTTTTACTTTTACCACTGGTTCGAAAAAAAAACCTCTGTCCTGGGAGGGACTTTTTTTAAAAGCACAATTAACAATATAATATTTATACAGTTGTTATGAAAATATTTAGAAACATCATGGTAGCGATCACCTCATTCCCAGGGGTCATTATCTATCATGTATGTACTCTTTAGGTATAAGGGTTATTATACTACTAGAGAGTACATGTTTTTTTTTAAACGTTACCTCCACACTAGGATTTTCTCCTGTATCGTGGGGGCAGTTTACGTACATAAATTTCACAAGAACAAACATCCAGACCCGGAACAATTATTTGTAGGCCATACAAATACTTGTTCCGTGCGGGATTCGAACCCGCGGCCTTTAGTGCAGCAACTCATTTCTAAGCCACTGCGCCACGGAGCCGTCAGATAATGACCCACGATTATTAAACAATTTTTGCTTAATAAATATTTTAAACCTTTTGATGGATAAGGTTTGCACATTTTCTTGTAAAAGCGTATACATTGCCCCATGAAGGAATTACTGACTGAATCTGTCTTTCTTACCCTTCGAAACGGAATTTAACAGGGAGTGAACTGCTGCATGGGGACAGAAATAGGTTCCTTCCTGCCCTAGAAGTACGTCTGGGATCACCATATGAACTATTTCCGCCGTCAAAAGCAGTGCGTGTAGTGCTGTGTTCTGGTCTGAAGAGTAGAGCAGAGCCAGTATAATTACATCGTCTTAGTCCTCAGAGATGACAACGCATTTTTAAGCTTCTATATTTGAAGACTGGTACTATCCTAACCTAGACGTCCTAGGCAAAAAAGAGACATGCTGCCTGCATAGTAAGAACACTAGTTTGTTCGTTAAGCCGGCTACACATGTTGGCCATAGCTCACCGAGCGAAGGACACCAACATATAGACAGAACATTTGTCTAGCTTCGCCATTGTTCGACGTCGCTCGCCAAGCTGTCCGAATGCAGGCGAGCGCCAACGTGTATTCGGTTCGTTTGGTGTGCCTTGCCACCACTCGGGATCGCTCGCCATGACTAGTCTCACTTCGGAAAAGTGTCGGTTTTTCTGCACAAATCAAAGGCGCTCGCCTGCACTCGGCAATTCGTGTCCACATGTTAGTTGGCCATGTCAGTATGTTCACTCATTCAAACTTGGCCAACATGTAGACTGTAGCACTCGCCTTGTATCAATTTGCCTACGCACGCGTTGAGTGAGGCTTGGCCAACATATATTGCCGGCTTGAGCATAAATGTACTGCTTGTACTGTAACTTCTCAAGAAAAATACTTCGAAAACGGCTAAACAAACAAAAATAGTTTACCAGTAGGATGGCCATGTAATCTGATAATCGTCGCTGTTGCCGAGGATCAATACATGGCATTTGTGAAAGTACTGAAGTTTAATAGGATCATGCATACTGCAAATTTTATCAGGATGGACCAACTTCTACCTTTTTTGCATTTCTTAATAAAACCTCCCTTAATTCTACGTAATGTTAACGTTTAACAAAATAAATATTAATACAGCTAATTTGGATTACTTTTAAAATAGGCAATGGGAAGTAGAAAAGACATTCCAGGTAAGTAGAAAAGATGGTGACACGAAACATTAGCGAATTTCCGCGTCGACAATACAAACAACACACGTTTCAGACGACACTAGCGTGTAGTTCCACATGATAAATTGTTGCTGAATACATTCGCTGTATTACATTCGCGAAGATTAATTAGAAATTTAATATCTTACGATTTACACTCAGCCAATGTAATATTATGATACCTAATGTATTTTAATGATTTTCGATATTCCCGTAGCGCAGCAGTTAAATGAGTCAGGTGCGCTGCCCGGCTAGCATGGGCTGGGGAAAAAATTTATCCTCGATTATATCCACTGACAAGAGATAAAATTATCTTGTCCATGCCAAGCACGGCAATGGGGAGAAGTATATCCTCGTTTGACATAACGAGTAGACATATCCCCTGTCCGTAGCATGGAGCCAATGAAACATAAAAATTATGCTTTTTTGACATTTGAAAGGACAATTTTATCCTACTTCATTGGACATGGGTTTAAGTTTATATTCATACAAAATCTATCAAGTCAAGTCTATCTATTTTATCTAGTGATATATCCAACAAAACAAAGCTCGAAGGGTGGATAAAACTAAGCGAGGAGATAAACATTTTCTCCTTTTCTCGGGGATAAAATTGTCTCCTGCCCATGCTAGCCCTGCTGGGGTGGAGGCAAAAAACAAACCAACACCCTATCTCCTCCAATGGGTGTCGTAACAGGCGACTATGTGAAATGTCAAAAAGATCACACGGCCTCCGATAGGTGGTGTTATTGGTTATAACACCACACCATAGGCCTCCCCCATAGATTGCCTCCACAGTTGCCACGCTTGGCAAGCGGGTTGGCACCCGCAGTTTATTTTTATTTTTAGTCGTTATTAGGAAGACACTGCTGCCCATCTCTTGATTTGTTTCCCTCTGTCACCTCTTACGACACCCAAGGGACAATATGGGGTGGATATTATTTACTACACGGTACTCGTATAGTATACCAGATATAAAATATTCAGGCCGGCATCCTGACATCTTTACAGTAGCGCGACTTTTCTCCCTGTCAAACGTGTTAATAAGAGGAAATCCTTTTTTTATAGGTTCACACATAAGTGTTCTACAGGATACATTATTAAGAATCGCATAACTGAATTTTTCCCTCTCCCTACCACCATCAGGCAACCGGACGCTCGAACAGTCTCTACCCCTTTACTGTTGACATACTACGCATTTGCACCAAACTATTTGTTTCCTCGTTCGTAATACGTACAGCAATGGAGTAAAATAATTTACCAGCATCTGTCTTTCCATCCAATTACAATCAGGGGAACAATCACGCTCTGACAGAATACCACCGTAAAATAGCAGCTCAATACTGCTGTTTCATATGGTGGGTGTAGAGAACCGGAGACCCTTTTTACAGGATACGAGGCATTCCATCTTAGTCCTCAGATCCTTAATCGAGGATAGATGTAGATGTCTATGGGCCACAGAATGGACGAACTTCTACCTTTTTTGCATTTCTTAATAAAAATACACTTACCATCAGGTGGACTGTGCTCGCTTGTCAACCATATTCGATTTTAAAAAAATCTTCAAGGCAAGAGTGAATAGGCTTTTGTAAAGCTTAGTCAGTGCGCTTTACCATCTTCGGCTGCATCACCACTTACCATCAGGTGGGATATCAGTCACGCATTGGATTGTTAGAATATGTGACTAGCTGTGGAACTGTTTGCCGGGCCGGTAAATTATAATAGTATAATATAATAATATTTATGTAATAATATTAGAGCCGCGGTAGCTCAGGGGCTAAGCGCTCGCTGTAAATTTCACAGTATGTTGTTGATTGCAATTTTAAGCGCTGATTTTCCACGTGCTAGGCGGTAAAGTAAAACATCGCGAGAAAACCGGCATGTCTGAGAAATATGAAAAATATTTGGAAGACATGTGAAGATTGCCAAGACGCATTGGGGCAGCGTGGCGGACATTTCCTAGCCCTAAAACCCTCTCAGAAATAAGAGGAGGCCTGTGCCCAGCCGTGGGACGTATATAGGCTGTAACTTTATCTTTAATAATATTATTTTAAAGTTTTGTATATAAAACCCTGCAACCAAACTCGCGCAAGGTCACACGTACGCGGAAACTGCGTCGAAAGCTATTTTGGAGGGAGCAGGGGCGGATCGATAGGGGTGAACGGCCCGAGGGTGTTAGCTGCGACACCAAACTCTCCCCTTTGTTTATGCACTCAAGTTGTAATATTAAGAAGGATTTTTCTCGTAAAGTAGCTAAAAGGCTTATATAACAAAGGGAAAACCGTTTTTTTTTCGTTGATAAAACTGAAGAAAAAAACGAACTTACTGTCCACCTGATGGTAAGTGGCTACTGCAGTCCATGGACACCTGCAGCCAACTTTAAACAAAGAAGGCTACATATGCGTTGTCACCTCTGAGTACTAAGATGGAATGCCTCACAGCCTGGAATCATACTGGCTCTCTATGACCTTCAGACAGGAATACTGCAGTGCAAGCGTAACCAGGCGGTCAGTTAGGCAGAAAAGGGATCCTGCCACCTGTTAAATAACTTATTAATATATTTTTATAACGTGGTGTAAGAATATCAAGTAACCAATATTGTCCCGTGGATGTCATAAGAGGCGGTAGAGGGAAACTAAAGCAGAAAATGGGCAACAGCATCTTCTTGATAGCAACTCAAAATAATAGAAACTGCTGTTACCAACCAGGCGAACCAGCCTGGCGTGGCAACAGTGGCAAAATACTCCCTATGAGGCAATCTATGGGAGAGTCCTATGTTCAACAATGGACTTTTATAGGCTTTTATATCTTTAAAATTTAAAAGAATAATACATGACAAAATGCTCGCGGTGTTTTAAACAATTCAAAACTTGAAAACTTTGACTACGGCTACATCACATAGATAGTCATAGGACTGAGCTACCAGGCTCTTCTCCCACAAATCTACAGGCATATTCACTAACTTAGTTAAGTACTTTGTTTCGTATGTTTTATTAGACGTGGTAGCTCTTATAAAAATTCTATACAGAATGCGCAATGTACTACAAACTGAATGTTGTCAAGAAAGTAAGCGAATAAACCTTCTGATTGTAATTAGTCTATTTCAAGCACATCACAGCGTTCGACCCCGCCGGCAACACAGAAATTGTTAATCGAAATAAATATAGTGCGCACCTACATGTCTGTGAGAAATTTGAAATGATTGAAGGATGCTCAGTTCGCCACGGAACATAACGCGACAGACTTTTATCATCACCAATTCAGCCTATCAAAGGCACACTGCTCAACATGAGCCTTGTTTGGCAGGTGGGATAGCAACCGCAGCTTCTTATTTTCTAGTTGTTATTAGGAAGACGCTCATCTCCGCCCATCTCCTGGTTTGTTTCCTTCTGTCGCCTCTTACGACATCCACGGGACGATATGGGGTAGTGGATATTCATACACCGCCACTACACATCTTGTCGGACTTTACTGCTGCATAATTCTTTCAGAAAAAAAGCCAAACATGTAAGCGTGTGGCAGTGGTATAAGAAAATCCATCAGTCCATCTCGTACGCATGTCGTAAGCTAGTAAGAGACGACTATAGATGATACCAGAATGGTATCTACCATTACAATAGAATAATTAAAAGTTAAATTTACAGTCTATATACGCCCTTCTGCTGGGAACAGGCCAGCTGGTACGACTTAATGACCATCTCGTTCGTGGCAGATGTAAATAGCTAGACCGCCAACGGACTCCCCGTTACAGGACTAGTGACAAAAGAGCGAGATTTCTGGTACTGTTATCGTCAATCCGCCAGCCAAGCGTACGATTACGGGAAATCCTCCCTTTAAAGCTACGGCCGCACCACCTTATCGTCTACCGCCCGTTTACCGCAATAATGATGGCATTAAATTACTGCCTAAATTACCGCGTGAAGTAGTATGGACACAAGAGTTTATCTAGATATGACAGTGAACTAGGTGATAAAAATGTAATTTTCCAAGATGGTTGAAGCTGCGGCGGTGTTGTACTTTATGAGTGTCAATTACTATTATATGAATCTTTTATATTTTAACAAAGCTAAACCAAGACTTAAAAAAGATGGTGGATGATAAAAATGCACAGAAAGCGTAATAGGTTAGTCTTTTTTCCGTTGAGCTCATGTCGCTTACTAAACAAACTGTAGTGTGGTCACTTGACGCAAAAAAATAGCGCGATAATCGTCTTTGATATGCGAAAAAGACCGCCACCGCCATGTGCCATTTTGATTGACATTGTAAAATTATGGCCATAAATCGTGGCTACACCTAGGTGTCGTTTCAATTATGACAATAATTATTGCCATATCACGGTAGTGTGGCCGTAGCATGAGAGACTAATGTCTCGATATCTCACGTCGACGTGACGTAAACAAGATAGTGTAGCGCTATCTATCCGTAAGAGTGTAATGTAGTAACGTAGTTGTGACGAATACGCTACACATAGACGAGAATTATAGAACAATCTATAGATAACGGAAGCTTCCATCCTCACTGGTCCTCACTTTCCTCAGTTTATACTTATATTAATCTGTAAAGACCCGGCTCTGTATCAGAAGCTCTCTTTATTTTGTGGAAGAGCACAGTTTAAAGACAGCTTTTTAAACTTTGGGAACAGGGTGTCAAATTACTAATTTTAAATGAAACACAATATCTCAAGAAACAGGCATCCGATTCTCAAGCGGTTTATTATTTTACATTCGAAAAACCTTCGTCTATCGAATAAAAACTAGGAGGTATTATATCTTATACAAAATTAATGGAAGGAACTAATTTCAATCTTAAATAAATATATTTTTTGACGTGGTAGAGCCACGCTACAGCTATTTTATAGCTGCAGCACCAAAAGCGTCGGCTCGACTAAGGTAGGGGACCAATCTCTCGTATGGTGAATGTAAAGAACCGGAGACCCTTTTTACTGCTTATGAGGCATTCCTCAGTCCTCTTATCTTTGTTCTCAGGTGCGACAACGCATCTGCATTTTGATTCTGAATTGATTCTTAATTAAGGACTGTGGTGGACTTTGTGCTCGCTTGTCACCCTTATTCTATAAAGAACATAATTTTTTATAAGATTTTTAGGCAAAGACGATCGGCGCATAAGGATAACGCGCTACGTGAATTATTTTCAACAATCTTTCTTTACGGTTGTTCGCAAAGGTCAAAACATCTTAATCAAAATTTTAAATTAACTTTTACTTCGCATTAAGGATTTGTAAGACGTCACAACGAACTAATTTGTTATTCCCAAAATACTTCTATCAACAATGCTTAAAACAATTCCAATAATGATGGAGTGACGACGTGGTAAGTGCAGTAGTTGCAGGCCGCTCAGGATCGTGCTTTGTAACATTCCTTGGGGGAGGCTTATGTTCAGCAGTATACTTGTGAAGGACTGTAATAATAATGTAGATAATGAATTTCAATAAAGTAACAGTGATACTGTGGCAGTATATATACATCTTAATACACACAGGCCTCCTTCCTTTTCTGATAAGGTTTTGGAGTGAAAAGAAAGTCTGTCGCGCTTTGGGGCAGCCCTAATGTATTTATTGTACGATATAACAAATGGAATTAAAAGAACCTTCTAGATAAAAACAACTTCTCTGAGAGGGTCTTGATTTTACGAACTGGTGTTGATTTTGACGTTCATAATTCAGAAGAGAGCTTTAAACTGACCTAAATTGAATAAAAATTTTGACTAAATGAGTGTTGACGAATTTCACAAGTCCCAGAAATAATATGTCGGTAGATATGTAACATTTGTCACGATTTTTTTCCTTCCCCGCAGTGTCCATGCAAATAACAGTAAAACTTGGCGGGAATCAAACTCGAGTTACTTGCGTATTACAGTGACTAAAGGACAGCCGTAGTAGCTTACTCTTGTGCGCATTCGTGACTGTTACGTATTAAATTAGTAATGTGAATAACAATTTCATTGCCGGCGGGGATCAAAGTTGGTTTGCTTGAGTTCCATTAAATTTTAAGGAGCTTATTACCGGACTCTACTCTTTTTCACATTAAGTAGGGTCCGTTGATTCTGTTTAAATATAACCCGCAATCGAATTCAATGAAATTTGCGCGAATTTCTGTAATACTATCTTCTTCTTTAGCTCGTAAAAGGTCACCGTTGGACACGGGCCTATTCCGTTATAGTAAAGATTTACCTCAAAATCACCACACTTGGCAGGCGGATTGTCAATCACAATACCCAAAGCTGAACGTAAGCCTTCCCCATAGATTATGTTCTATTATTTGCCATAGTTGTCACGATCTGCAGGCGCCCTAACCGCAGATTTTTTATTATTCTTTAATTGTCAGCAAAATGCTGCCCCGCCTCTTTCTATTTTCTTCTCTCGTCTCTTACGAAACCCACGGGATGACATGGGGTTATTTAACAGTTAACTAATTTACTGCCTTTTTTAATACTTAGGAACTTTCCAGTATTCGAATTACTTCCTAGCGTCTCACCTCAACCCACTTCGTACGAAGTGTGTTGATTGCGACTACGCTGTGATAGCAACGCTCTTTTCAGCTATTTTCGGACGTACGACAATACTTATCTTAGGAGCGTATAAAACAAGCATTATTTTTGGTACGTTTAACTCTTGCTTCCGTGTTTTTTTTATCGCGGCCACAGAATACATAAAAGTACCAACGTATATAGTAGCAAGGCCCTCTTGACATCTCAATGTTAAGCTTAACAATTACTGTTGGTTATTTATTTATATGTAGTTCTGCTGCGACTGACAACAGTTAAACTTGTAATAATTAAAAAACCGTCTTTGTTTATTAAAGAGACCTCAAGGGTATCTAACCATTTAAATTTGTAAAAAATACATGTCGGAAGAATAAGGAATGGAATTTTATATAACTATCTAGAGAACATTTTGATAGAGATAGATAGATATATTTTGACTATTTGGATGACGTTCTTCATGTTAACTCAAGCTTTGATATTCCCTAGTCCACTCAAGAGTCAAATATTAAACTTTAAAAAGTAAAAACCGACTTCAAAGAACCAAAAAAGAATGAAGTAATTTCTACAAAATAGCTTCTGAAGTCGTTGCTACTGAAGTCGTTACTGTGTCCTTATGTTTAGCAGTGGAATTGTGAAGGGCTGTAATGATACACATAAAAGAGAGGGAGTTCGCGATAGTTGCAGCGCGTGAGAGCTAACTTGGTATGTCTGAAAACATTATTTGTAAAATAGACATACAGAATCCCTCACGATGTATTTCTTTATTGCCAAAGCTTCTATAGAACTTAGGGCGTCATTCCCAAGTTCTTTTAATATTAATACTAGCAACCCGCCCTGGCTTCGCCTAGGTAGGATTTATTAATGTGGCGTTATTTACATTTAAGATAATCAAATATCATTTATTTTTGCAGTATTTCCTTGTTTTTTAAGAAAATCTCGATTTTATTCAGATAAAATATAGCCTAGATCTTTCCATGTGTTCGTAAAGTTTCATCACAATCGTTATAGCCATTACGTAGATTACCCTGGACAGACACACAGACAGATAATTTTCTTAAATGGTTATTTATGTCTCAATAGCACAAATTATTTCAATATTATAGACTGACACTTCAGTTTTATTGATATGTATAAATATATGAATATATAACAGTAAAGTAACCTACTTTTATTTTATAAAACTTGTATCTGATCTCAGTTTTATGAATGTAAACGAGCGGCTAATGTTTTTATTATCAGCACCGGGTCATTGACCATAAGTTTTACGTACGATAAGATTATACATAGTTTATTTACTTCAATGTTACTAAATTAAAGTTTGAGATGTAAAATTTTAGCGCCGGTCTGTGAAACAGGGGATTTAAGGTTTCGTTTCGATACCAAACGTTTAACGTAGTAAAGTATAACAGCCTATATACGTTGAGTAAAATAATTTTACGGATTTAATTTAGCCGACGTTTCGGGTGCTTTACAGCACACATGGTCAGGAGGGTAAAAATAAGTTAAATTAAACGCGATAAAATCCGTAAAATTACTTTTATTCAATGTTGAGTATTCGTGTCAAAATAAGAAATCATTATGTGAGCCTATACATATTCTCACGTCTATAAAGCTGGAATGGTCATTTGGGCAAAATCATTAAAAAAAATTGCTAAATATTAAATGCTCATTTAGTGCTAATTTAGTGCTGCAAAATTAAATTTCACGCCTAAATAGCTTGATCAAAAATTAGAAAACTACTAGCTTTTAATTAAGATAGCAGTGTTCTACCACCTAAACCGATAACCGCTTAATACAGCACCAAATAGCAGCATCAACAATTTAGTGCTCATTTAGTGCTGTCGATATACGCAAAAAATTTGGGAAAATATATATTTTTTTATTTTAATATCATAAACTGCTACTTTAACATCTTTAGCAGAGTATGTAATGAAAATTATTGACATCAGTGTGGGTTATCGCCTAATGATATAAGATAATAAATTAGCGCTCAATTAGTGCTGCAAGCACATGCGAAAAAAAGCGAAAAAAAAAATTTTTTTTTCATATTCCGTAAACTGCTTCTTTGACATCTTTAGCAGAGTATATGATGAAACATTGACATCCAAGTGGGCAATCACCTAATGGTATAAGATGGTATTAAGAATGGTAATAATTAAGTGCTCAGTTAGTGCTGCAAACACATGCGAGAAATAAGCGCTAAACAAAATTTTATTTTCATATTGTACCATAAACTGCCATTTTGACAGGTTCAGCAAATCAGCAAATTCAAAAAAAAAAGCAATTCAGCAAAAATCACTCCTATACTTAACTTGTAAAGTACCTCGCCGTGTAGTGACGGCGTAAGAAAATCCATTAACTCCTATTATAATCCCGTGGGTGTTGTACGAGGCGACAGACGGAGACTGTAACAGAGATCTATGGGGGAGGGCTATGTTCAGTAATAGATTGTAATAGGTTGTAACGGTAACGGTAATTTTTATAGGATAGGGTGACAAACGAGCATACAGTCAACCTGATGGTAAGGGGTTGCTGTGACCCATAGACATCTACATCTATCCTCAATAAAGAATCAAAATGCAAATGCGTTGTCACCCGTGAGGACTAAGATTGAATGCCTCTTTTGCAGTAAAAAGGGTCTCCCGGTTCTCTACACTTAAAATACGAAACACAGCAGTGTTAAGCTGCTATTTTACACTGGTATTCTGTGAGAGCGTGGTCCTTCGCCGGTCGAGTCGACCCATTCGTGCTACAACTGTACTACTAATATAGCTGCAGCATGGCTCTACCACGTATATAATAATTACTTCAGATGCGCAACAATGGCGCATTTAAAACCTACTTTTCTTTTTCGTTTTGTTATGTGTTTAATGTGGAACTATATGTCTTAAAATAAAGCGCTAATAACCTGCCAGCCCTGACGCTGACATTTCTCCGGTATTCAGTCGTATAACGCTCCACTTACGCAACTGTGTCAGTGGGTCCGACCGCAGGCGAACGTGACGACAAGTTTATCAGTACACCTGTTATATCGCCCACTGTGAACGCTGTACACCTTTTGTGACGTTCCTACAATTTTATATAATCTAAGACTTTGGGCATAATTTATTTACGCAATTACAATTAAATTAAAATTGCGGTAGGCACTTCCTTCCTCTAAAACTGTCTTAGAAAAGAAAGAAGGCCTGTGCCCAGCAGTGGGACGTATATAAGGAGTGACTTTACTTAAATTTTTTTTTAATGTATAAAAATATATTAAAGAGTAAGAGCCAAATTAATAGTACCCTTAAACGACGAGCATGTATGCGGAGTTATATGAATGAAGCCAGGTGTGTCAGGATCGTGCCAAATGGAAGTCCGTAGTCTCGGTCTACTCCTCTGGTTAACAGACTTGAGAGTTTATGTATTTTTTTCTTTCTTTGGTAATTGACTTGTATGGTTGTACATTGCCAGTATCAAATAAATTAAGAAATTAACCTTTATAATACATAATTTGTTTCAAAAGTTCTTCGCAACACGTTGACGCGTCACATTGTGAATTTTTTGGGAGATTTCAACGGCAGCTTAAGCCAGCAGACAGTCGATGATGACAGTATCTCAAGGCGCCTAAACAGACACCTTATATTGAGATACATATCACCATCGGACCACTTGTTTCATCGTTTCCGCTAATAGTTCACATGCGCAAACATTGAATACACAAAATCGCACTATTTTTACGTATCAATATCTACTGCAAAACATTATTTATACAATAATACAGGAGCAGCAATACGCCACCGGCCAAGTTCCCGCCTAAACTTCATGTATGTATTTATGTATAAAAATGTGATGTGCCTGTCATTTTATGACCTTACGACGATAGGAAAAACATATTTTTAAATATTCATTCCGCTTCATAATAATCTTATATTCATCTTCAAACAGAACTAACATTTTTTCTAACTTCGGCATAGATAATTCGACAGCGCCATGGATCAGAAAGCTTTTAAAATAAAAATACTAGTAATGCTATTTACATTACTAATATTCCCCACGATCGCTCCAGGTAAGCTTAAAATGCTTGGTTCATGACAGTAGTTGACAGACGGATTCGAACCCACGACTATGAGTTCGCGGTCCGTACCCCACCATTAGGCTACCATCGCTTCTGAAATGACAATAGGCTGGCCATACAGCTCGAAAAACCGACTATCGATAAGAAAGAAAGGTTTTCGAGTGGCAGTCTCGTATCGGTAAGCAAAGTGTAGGGCGGATCCCCGCTACATGGAGTGACGGCCTGGAAAGAGATACAGTTGGCTCAGGACCGTGTTTTGCGGCATTACTTGGGAGAGGTCAATGTTCAGCAATGGACTTGTGATGGGCTGAAATGGCACAGATTGCATTTTAATCCATTTTATTTTATATTTCTGGTTCCAATTTGTATCCCCTTGGTTGAAAATGCAAATTATTCATTGTAGTTAGTGTATTGGCGGTGTAAGAATATCCACTACCCCATATCATCCTGTGGGTGTCGTAAGAGGCGACAGAGGGAAACAAATCATGAGCTGGGCATCAACGTCTTCCTAATAATGACTAAAAATAAAAAAACTGCAGTTGCCAACCGGCTTTCCAAGCGTGGTAACTATGGCAAATATCCCTCCTATGAAGCAATCTATGGGGGAGGCTGTTATGGTAATGGTAATTGTGGTAACCAAAAGTAATGTCATTATTTCGATATCTCGGATTCTCAGATACTGCATCCAAGCCATTTCTAGCCTTATTACCTATAACCTCGCGTTGATGTGGCTCAGTGCAGTTAAAAGGAAAAGAAAGAAAATGTTGCTTATACGTACAACAGGTGGAGCTGTTTTTAAAAAGTATATAAAAACACGCGCATATTTGAATGTAATAGTGAGCCTAAAATTTCAAAGCAATCAGTAAAGATCTTTCGGATTTTAAGAAATTTGAACAAACAAACATTTACATTTTTATGTAAATAGATATGGGTTTATTAGAACCCACCCTTCACACAGTTCACAGATGAACATGGGCTTTTCCCACAATAGGCGATTGCAGTATCAGATATCTAGCACCTTTGATGCTGATTCTCATCATCTTGTCTAGGGATTTTATATCACATTTTTATAGAATGACGGTGACAGACAAGCACACAGTCCACCTGATGGTAAGTGGATGCTTTGGCTAAAAGATACATTTATCCTCAATTAAGAATCAAAATGCAGATACGTTTTCACCCCTGAGGATTAAGATGGAATGCCTTGTTTCCAGTGAAAAAGGGTCTCCCCGGTTCTCTACACTCACCATACGAAACACAGCAGAATTAAGCTGCTATTTTACGCTAAGTTACAGGTGCATTATCATCTCATAGGACTTTTACAGTCTGCAATTACATTAGCTCTCCATACAGTTCAGACTCAAATACTTGCTATTTCCATTTTTGCTTGATGACAGAAATAGGTATAGATATATACCTATAAATACCAATTTCTGCCATCAAGCAAAAATGGAATGGTTTGTTTTGGAATGGTTTTATCTGGCTGGAGCTAGCTGTAGCCTAAACAATCTTGAAACTTTTCAAAGCATATTAACTATAGTGTAAATTGTTTTCTTTCATAATATTGTTACATTTATCTGTGACCCAGTTTCATACATGATAAATGGGCATTATCTGTAGTCGAGTTGAATTTGGTATATTGTTGACATCTTGCGATAAGACAATGTCTACTTATGAATATTTTTGAAGTTATTGCCTGCTTTTTTATAGAATAAGGGTGATAAATGAGCACACAGTACACCCGATGGTAAGTGGGTGTTGTGACTCATAGACCACCTACATCTATTCTTGATTGAGAATCACAATACAGATGTGTTGTCACCCTAGAAAACACAAATGGAATGCCTCCTTATCATTAAAAGGAGTGTAATACAAGAGTGTGAGTGTGTGGTCCTTCCCCAGTTGCACCTACCCATTTAGTAGACTGTAGACAAGCTCGGGAGGCCCTACCTGAAATAAACAGTTGTTTAAGCAAGGTTCTAATGAGACTGAAGAAGCCGCAGATCAGGATAGTAACAAGTGTTATCACAGGACATGGCTCCTTTAACAAACATTTATTTACAATAGGTGTTACAGATAGTCCCCTGTGCAGGGCATGTATGGGGTAGGAAGAAACGGCGGCCCACGTGTTGCTGACATGTCCGGAGGTCACTGCATACAGGGCTAAACATCTCGGCACACAGAGATCACTCTCAAAGTTGCTTGCAACATCAAAGGACTGTTGAACTTCTTTGGGGAGATTTCATGGCTCGAATAATCACATTATTCCTGCCCACACGCAAAATACGCACTTAGACATGGAGTTGCAGAAAACAGCCCGTCGTAAACTAAACTACCTACATGTGAAGTTAAAATTTTACATGCAAGTAAACAAGTAAAATTTTATTTTTACTCTTTTTGGGTTAATTTGGTGGGCGTGGCTAATCACTTGATGCATTAAGACATAAATGCATAAGTTTGGCGGAGCATCACATTCGGAGATCATGTTTTTTTTAAAATGTTGATGAAAGATTTGGATCTGATATGACACAATACATTACAATATATTTTTTTTTTAATAGGATAAGGTTGATAAACGGGCACACAGTCCACCTGATGGTAAGTAGTTGCTGTGGCCCATAGACATCGACATCTATCTTCGATTACGAATCAAAATGCAGATGCGCTGTCACCCGTGAGGACTAAGATGGAGTGCCTCGCTTCCAGTAAAAAGGGTCTCTAGTTCTCTACACTCACCATACAAAACACAGCAGCGTTAAGCTGCTATTTTACGCTGGTATTCTGTGAGAGTGTGGTCCTTCCCCGGTCGAGGCGACCCATTCGTGCTACAACTATACTGCTAATAGCTGCAGCATGGCTCTACCACGTAATCTCTAATCAGTATCTCATATTCAACTTTAATCAAGTCATTAAAGGATTTTTCTAATATCTGTAGTTCAGAGAAATACTCTTTTATATCATCTCTTGCTAGTTTATGAACAATATTGCAATGCGCCCAAAAATAATTACAAATATTTTCTTTATATTATATATATATATATATATATATATGTAGGCGAAAGAGGATCATCCCAGATGCACTCATGATGGATGGCGCAAATATCCGTGCGTTGTTACAACATAAAGTACAAGAAAATATAATGAACAGATCGTTAGGAATTCGTCGCAAATATATGGTACGCTTTTCCGATGATGTTCGATATCTCTGGAACCATAAGGCCTAGAGACTTTAAATTTAGTAGGAATATTGCTTTTGCCGAGTAGAGGTCAGCTAAGAACGGATTTTACGAAATTCCACCTGCAAGGGGGGTTGCGGGGGTCTTAATTAAAAAAAAACCACATTTTCAAACTATATCTCTTATAGGTATAAAACTTGGCCAGAATATTCTTTTTGGCATGTTAAAAATTACCAAGAGTGGATTTTATGAAATTCCACCCACAAAGGGCAGTCACAATAGAACTCAAAAACGGCTCAACTGATTTTGATGAAAATTTTTGTGTGTGTTTGAATGGGTCCCTAGATGGTTTAGATTCTCAAATGGACCCGGTAGGCGGCGCTGTTGTCGAGATTTAGAAATCACCCATGCAAAGCCAGGCCGGACCGTTAGTTATACATAATATGGCTCACATTTAGATTAACTATCAAAAGTTAGCACTTCACATGAGTATTGTTCAAAACATCTTTTTGTTAATTTACATGTAGGTACAGTACAAAGTTTTAGCGCTCAGCACATAGTTTTAGAGAAAATTAAGAACAAAATTACGATTTTTTTCAATAATCTTGCTCATGAAAAAGTGTTTGATATGATACAAAATTTACATATTGGCAATTGATTTAAAAACAAAGTAGCTTTTTCTTGGCTTAAGTTATTTTTCGCAAGCTAGCATAACTAGATCAGAGACATTACCTACTTGATTCTATTGGGAAAAGAAATATCTGCTACAGTAGGTTGAAGTGCGGCTTCGAGGTTGATTAGCCGCGAACATCTGGTTCATCCTTCCAGGCTTAGGAAAAACTAGTTTAGCCTAGGAAAAACTAATTTGTACCAATAAATATGTATTCCAAGCTATTCAATAAATAATAATTAACCTTACCTACCTACCTAACTTTATTTGGATATCAACAAAACGATAACAGCGCCACCAAGCATAGCGCGTGATTTGAAAACTGTTAAAACTCAACGCGGCCATCTTGTGCTTCTTGACCGCTGTCATTTTCCTGTCATTGCGACATTATAAGTCAATTAGATTTCAATAATAATAAACAAACAAGATCACATTACACTCATATTTTACACATTTCCAAAAAGCATTAAGTCTAATAATAATTCAGTATGGATTACGATAGAACACTACAGGTTATTATATCAATTACGGTTATGCAGTGGGCTGGCTAAAAATAACTTAGGCACGTGCCAAAATTGCTTACATATACCCTGGGCAAAATTAGCAACAAAATTAACAATCTGTAAGGTTTTTTTCACTACTTAATTATGTATTATAAAATTGTATTAAGCTGTTTATGAAATAAAAGTAAACTAATTTGAACGAACAATGTGGCGCATTGGCGCCATTTTCCTTTCACATTATCGAGCTCCTAGATGACGTAACAGGTCTACGATATTATGTCCTACTTTGTCCCCATGTGCCTATTAAACAAAATAAAGCTGTTTTTTTAAAGATTTACAATGCTAAACGCGTTGTTTTCCTTTAAATGTCACCTTGACGTATGTCAATATGACAAGCATGGCGGAAACGTGGCGTCGTTAGGCCGGCTTAGCTTACCTCCAGGCGACATGGACTGTCGGTTAGTAACGCGAGCGTCCCTGATAATGTCCCTTGTAATTTCTCGAACGTCGCGTCTTTGCTGATATGCCATGTCGGGCCGGTCGCGTTGATCCTGTGCTATACCGGCCGTAGGTGGTAACATCGTTACTTAATCCATTCGAACACTGTTTTCCACTCAGTCACTGATGAAACACAAAAACTGTTCACGCAATGTCTGTCAATTTAGTTTATTTATGTAAACAACAATTTAAATGAAAATAACTCTGGGCGAACTACGCACAGCAAACCGAACTGGAGCGCGACTGTCTAACAGCGCCGCGTTTGGGGGGACGGCGGGAAGCTACAGCGCGCCGTCGCGCGTTTGTCTTTATCTTTCATTACGATAAGCTGTATAGCTTTTTCACTCTCACGGTAACGCTATGACAGAATGGAAGTGTATGTCAAAACAAAGCGTGGGTTGCGACCGCTTATAATGTATTCAAATGTCAAAAAGGCAACCGTTTACAAAATAACAAATAAATGTACTTATCTACATGCGCCATCTGTTATGGATATCTTTTACTAATATGCAATTAATTTAACTTTACCGTGTAACATTGAGTCTATGCATTGAGTTATACAAGACCAATGCCGTGTGATTTGTAAATTTTTAATTAAGTAGGTAAATAAAATGAAAATAATATAAAATAACTTATAATACTAACTGACATTAGGTGGACTATAAGCTCGTTTGCCACACTTAAATTATAAAATGGTAAAAACATTTAGATAAATAATAGTGTAAATACATTTAGATTTCATTTGAAAGTAAAATGTAAGTACGTAATAGCTAATAATATAGTGTACCTATGGCATTATAATAGTAACTAACAGTATATAAATAGCGCCGCCTAATATGTACTATATTTTATTCTCCTGTATCGTAGAGGCAGCTTACATATTAAATAAATTGCACAAGGAAAAACAGACCCGGAACAATTACTTATGGACCACACAAATATGTGTTACGTGCGGAATTTGAACCCGCGCCCGGCCATTAAGCGCCGCAACTCATTGCTTAGCCACTGCGCCACGGAGCCGTCAATTTTGTATTTATTTACCAAGTCGTGTACAACAATTTGGAATTTATTTTTAAATACCAGTAACTCTATCTCTAGTCTCTACCATTACTAATACTACCATTCCAAATAAACTTTATGCTTATGGGGTGGATTACGACACGAAGTCGTACTCTCGAATGGTGGATTCGAATCCACGACTTTCCGAGTTAGCAGTCCGTATCCTAAAGATTAGACTAGTGTATGTTTTCTACGTTTATTACAGTACGTTTGTGCCTATTTTAATTTTTAATTATGGAGATCTTTGAATTAGTAGAAGTAGGTACAATTAATTAATATTATTACTTAGTACTTACCGTAAGAGCCGTGGTAGCTCAGATGGTTAGCGCTCGCTGTAATTTCCACAGTACGCGAGCAACCCGGGTTCGATCCCCGCCAGCACCAACGAAATTGTTAATTGCAATTTTTAAGTGTTGATTTACCACGTGCTCGGCGGAGTAGGAAAACATCGTGAGGAAACCTGCATGTCTGAGAAATCAAAAAAATATATTTCGAAGACATGTGAAGTTCGCCAACACGCATTAGGGCAGCGCGGCGGACATTTCCTTGCCCTAAAACCCTCTCAGAAGAGGAGAGCTGTGCCCTCTGAGAGGAGGCCTGTGCCCAGCCGTGGGAAGTATATACTTTTTTGGCTGGCTTTACTTTTTTACTTTACTTTAATACTTAGTACTTAGGTTTAACCTATACAAATATTTTCAATTTAAAAGTCCCATTTTAGGAACTGTTTTGTTGAGTAATAACCGATAACTATTTGTTAAGGTATAAATTATATCACAATAATCATTATTAGGCTTTTGAAAACACTTCAGCTATGTTTTTTAAAAGAGAATATGTAAAAGTATTTTTTATAATTTATACAAACAGTAAAAGTGTTATTATAAAATATATTATATTTTGTAAATGTCCGTCAAAGTAAGAAATGAAATTATCTCGTCATTAAAAGTAAGTATATATGAGATTGCAGATGGCTCAGGATCGTGGGTAGACTTGTGATGGGTTGTTGTGACTGAGTGATATGAGATTTATAGATGTTGAGCAAAACATGTAACATCGATAGGGAGTTTAGGAACATTAATAAACACTTTTGTTACCTTTACGGACGGATTTATTGTGCTTGCATGAAATTAAAAAACTTATTATTGGTATAAAATTAATTAAAACTTAAATGAAATTCATAAATATAACACAAATTAAATAAATCACATGGTTGAATCCTGTTTGATATTTTCGATCAGTCTTTCGTAAACAAATTGGGGCGCCTTCTTAGAGAACAGGAAGTCCATATTAGTGAATTGGTCATCGGCTACCATGTAGTGGTCTTTCGCGTTGGGGAGCTCCTGGTAGAGCCTCTCGACGTCATCAGGGTGTGATAGCCAATCCATCTTTGAAGAGTACAGCGCGACTGGTACTTTAACATTCGACATATCGAACTTCGGTGGCTGTACTGTTCCGTAGACTTTCTGGTTGATTTCTGGTCCATAATCGAACTTCCTGAACTCATGAGATGCGACAGCCTGTCCATATTGTTGCATCTGTCGTGTAGATCCGCCTGTTGGGTGGTGGCCCATGATGACAGGAATCAGCTCAACGTCCACATCACCAACGCTGGACATTACAAAGTAAACGTTGGAGCACACGTTCTTACAGCCGATTTCGCTCTCACACATGTCTCCGCCTAACGTCTGAATCAGTTCCTTGGAGGGCTTGAATTCGCCCCATCCTAACTGGTATTCTAAACGTTCATAGAAAGGACTGTTAGGAGCGATCATGCGTAGAAGTGGACTTCGGACCTTAGTAATGTATACCATAGGGGAGATGGCGTGTAGGGTGGCAATTTTTTCGTTGTATTCTGGTCGTGAAGCCATGAGAGCGAAGATGGTGGTTGCTCCTTGGGAAACGCCTACGTAGTGAAGTTTCTTCTGTTCGGATATCTTAAGGGCGTAGTCGATCATGGCTGGCATGTCATGGAAGGCGACTTCGTCGTTGCTGTACTGCCAGAAGTCTGGTTGCGCTTGGTGCTTGCTAACATGACGCCTGGCGTATTTGTTTCCACGGGTGTTGCCGAGCCAGACCTCGTAGCCTTCGTCGGAGAGCATATATGCAAGGGATTTCTTCGGACCCATCAATAGCCAGTCGTCAGAACTTCCGAGTAGACCGTGAGCGAGAAAAACTACTGGCTTATCTTTTTCGTCCTGTACATCCTCAGACTGCTTCGGTAAGATACGGAATATGTTGAGGAAATAGCCATCGTCGGTCTTGACCATATGTTCTTCAACATTGTATTGGTACTTTTTGAGCAATTGAGATGAGTTCAAGTGAACGTCCTCGTTTTCAATTTTGTGGGCGGTCTGGTAAGCAGTGTGGAAAGCCTTCTTTTCCTCCTCAGTGAAGTGCTTCATGGTATCATAGGCTTCTTTAAAGATTTTTTCTATGTCCTTTTGGTCACTAACGGGCGAATTAGGCCCAGCAGCAAATTGTACGCCTTTCCAGGTGATAACGTCTCCATACGTCGGCCTTGCATTATCCTGGCTTATAATTGCTGAGAAGACAGGCGTGTTCCAATTCTTCACAGTCTGTAAGGTGGCGTAGTCGTTGTTCATGTCTTCATAGGGCTTCTCCTTGCTTTCAGAGCTCTCGCTGGAACTGTGGTGGTGCTGGTGCTTATGGTTGTGGTGGAACTCTTGGTGTGTTTTCTCACTTCGTCTGGTTGACTGTTTATCGTTGTAGTCCGGTTGGACCATTAAGCGGTCCATTTCAGGATAGTACTCATGTCGGAAGATGCTGCCCGCGATGTCGCGGGTTAGAGCCAGACAGAGCAGCAGTGCAATAGCCTTCATGTTGATAGCTAATGCAAACAGTGGCGATTGCGAGTCCGACGGCCGTTTTTATACGAAAAGTTGTGCAGACTCGGCAACCAACTGCACGGGAGCTCGGCGTGTATGAATGCAGCGTAAGCGGGCCTTGTTCGATATTGTCGAAAGCGATTTTAAAAATGAAACTACGTGATTTTAATGTTCCTGTATTGATGATTTAAAACTTTGCTTTTTAATAATATATGTGCATAAATTATTTATGTTTTTTTACGTGGTAGATGATAGTATGGATGTAGCACGAATGGGTCGGTCGGGAAGGACCACGCTCTCACAGAATACCAGCGTAAAATAGCAGCTCAATGCTGCTGTTTCGTATTGTGATTATAGAGAACCGGAGACCCCATATATTCGGACACCCCATATATTACTGGAAACGAGGCATTCCATCTTAGTCTTCAGGGGTTAAAAAGCATCTGCATATTGATAATTGAGGATAAATGTAGATGTCTATCGGCCACAAAATCCACTTACCATCAGGTGGGCTGTGTGCTTGTTTGTCAGCTTTATTCTATGAAGGAAATATGTTAGTTTTTGATTAAGGGATTTGTCTAGCTTTTATTGATTTATAAAGAGCCATCTACTTAGTTGTGACTAGTAAATCCACTACCCGAAGTCATCCTATGGATGTCGTAAGAGGCGACAGAGGAAAACTGAAACAGGAGGTGGCCAGCAGTATCTTCATGATAACAGCTTAATAACAATAAAAACTGTGTTTTCTAACCAAGCGCGACAACTCCTATGAAGTTGACCAATGGTAGCCCTATGTTCAGAGGTGGACTTTCATAGGGTGTAACGATGACGAATGACGATACTAAAGTATATTTTTCTTGACTTGTGACTTATGATTATTTTTACGTGGGTGCTGCTGATTTTTACTCAAGTCATAATTTTTACTCAAGTCAAAATTTTTACTCAAGTCAAAATTTTTACTCAAGTCAAAATTTTACTCAAGTCAAAATTTTTACTCAAGTCAAAATTTTTACTCAAGTCAAAATTTTTACTCAAGTCAAAATTTTAAATGTGTATTGTTTTGAAGTTGCAAAAATCCAGAGATCCTTTTATAGTGAATGAGTAATAAATATTTATCTTAAAATAACATAATATTGTCTCTATCTTTTTTTAATGTTAGCCCTATACTAGGATTCTCTCCTGTATCGTGAGGGCAGTTTACATACAACATGCATAAATTTCACAAGGACAATCATCCAGATCAGGAATAATTATTTGTAAGCCATACAAATACTTGTTCAATGCAGGATTCGAACCAGCGGCCCTTAGCGTTGCTACTCATTGCTGAGACACTGCGCCATAAATCCGTTTCCATTTATACATTCTTTCGCATGAGGAGGCAATCAAGAAGCGATGTATATGAAATACATATTTCCTAGCGATCCGCCCCGGCTTCGCACGGTTGATTTCTGGATGTCGACAACAACGTCACCTACCGGGTCCAATTGTGAATCTAAACCATTCCCTAATCAAGTTAATTACACACACAAAATTTCATTGAAATCGGTCCAGCCGTTTAGGAGGAGTTCAGTCACATACACACGGACAGAAGAATCATATAATATATAATATGTATGTATTATACATATTAAACCTTTCTCTTCAACCATTCTGTCTATTGATGAAAACAGACTGCGGGAAGGGACTTTGTTTTATACTGTGTAGAGAACTCAGATTAAAGAATAGTCCTATTCTTTAATCTGAGGTTGAGATTTTTTTTATTTTTTTTTAATAAGGCTTACCAACTAAATACATAAAAGGAACTTATGATATCAAGATTTTTGGAAAAATACATTATACATACATATGCATTTAAATTAAAGGTAAGCACAACATTGTTTAATGATAAAAGACGTTGTTTTACATAATACATATTAAACTTTTTAAATTAGTACAGAGAAAAAAAAAATGAAAGAAATTGAAACTAAAAATGGCTCTTGCAACAATACAAAAATCCAAAAATAAAGAAAAATAGAGAAGATAAATATAGTTCACTATAGAGTTAGTAGAGATTTGCCATAGTCGCAACGATTGGTAGGTATTGGTATCGACTCCACCGAGTCAGTAATTCATTCTTGGGGCGATGTATACGCTTTTACAACAAAATCCCAGAAAATGTACATCATAGTTCAAAAACTTTATTAAACAAAGTTTGTATAAAAAAGGTTATTATAATATTAACCCTGGGAATGAGGTGATCGCTACCAAGTTATGTCTAATTTGTTTTGTGTTGTTAATTGTGTAACATATTATATGATTGTAAGCTGTTATTTTTTTTAAAGATAAGTCCCGCTGGGTTTCTTGCTGATTCTTCCCTGGACAGAGGTTTTTTTCCGAACCAGTGGTAAATTAAACAAAATAGTCACTTTCAATTAGTATTATTTATAATGTATATTGAATAAAAAAGTTTCCGTTTCTATTGGTCTCAGTACCAGATACCTTACTTTGTTGACACAGCTCCCCGTCACTGTGGTCTTGATGTTTTATTACTGTCCAGTCAATCAAGACCGGTGACCAATGAGGTGTTTATTCCGCTATTTCTATTCTCATATTAAAAAACGTTACCTCCACACTAGGATTTTCTCTTGTATCGTGGGGGCAGTTTACATATATAAATTTCACAAGGACAAACATCCAGACCAGGAACAATTATTTGTAGACCATACAAAAACTTGTTCCGTGCGGGATTCGAAACCGCGGCCCTTAGCGCAGCAACTCATTGCTAAGCCACTGCGCCACGGAGCCGTCGGATTTGTCATAGGTTTTTTCTGGATTCGAATATTATAGAATAACTTTTGTTTTACTACCCCGTTGGTCTAGTGGTCGAAAACGCGATTGCTGATCGTGTGGTGCCAGGTTCGAATCCCGGTTCGTTCCAAAATCAGTTATTGAGTTTCTCTGACAAAAAAATCTCAATAGCTGCCCAGAGTCAGGAAATTGGCGATGTTACACCTTCGTGCCTCGGAAAGCACGTAAACTCGTAAGACCTGATCTCTCTCCGGTCGTGTCGGATTGCCATCCCATCGGACTATGAGGGTGAGGGACTAGAGAGTGCACCTATGCTTGCGCATACACTTGGCCAGAATATGAGGGTGATACTGAAAGTTCTTAGAAAATCAAAAACTGAACAAACTAGCAAGTTATTAGTTTTATTATATCTTTTCAAAATAGTGTCCATTAACATCAATACATCGCTGCATCCGATGGAACCACTGAGAAAAGCACTTTGCCCACTCGTCCTTAGGGTCTCTTCGACGGCATTTTGAAACGCAGCCACTGCTTCCTCGGCGTCCATAAAACGTTTTCCTCGAAGTTTTTCTTTTATTTTCGGAAATAAATAAATATCGCAAGTTGCGATGTCGGGGCTATAGGGGGAGTGACCCAGTAATTCCACGTCTGACGTCGCCAAGTAGTCGATTGTTTGCTTGGCGGTGTGCGACGAGGCGTTGTCGTGGTGAAGGAGGATCCTACTGCGAGGTCGTTTCTCCCGAACTTTTTCCAAGACAAGTGGCAAACAATTGTTAGTGTACCACTCTACAGTAACTGTTTTTCGATACTCTAAAACAATTGTTGCGTAATAACCTGTCCTTCACCTCTCTTCACTTTAGTTGGCAACTCCTCGCAAGGAAACACCCAGACAGCAGACTGTCTCTTATTTTCAGGATCATAACAATAAATCCAGCTTTCGTCACCCGTAAGTATTGTCGAACACAGCATTTGAGTCACCTCCGTTAAATCTTTGAACCATTTCACGACACCAATCAACACGACGGAGTTTTTGGGCCTCTGTCAAATCATGAGGTATCCACCGGGCACAAAGCTTCCTGACCGTTAAATTTTCATGGAGGATTTTGTACATTTGACTCATATCGATGCCTAAGCTTGTCCGAATCTGCTGATAAGTCACTCTTTTGTCGGTCTATATCATACGCCGCACAACACTGCTGTTATCTTCAGTCGTCGCCGTAGAAGGCCGTCCCTCACGCAGATCATCGGTGAGATTAGTGCGACCACGTTTAAACTCATTAAACCAGTTGTAAACAGTGGCACGAGATGGGGCTTCATTGTGAAAGGCCAATCGAAGTCAATCATAACTTTCTTGTCGACTTAAATGACATCGAAAGTCATAAAAAATCATTGTACGAAAATTTTGTCGCGTTAAATTCATGCTGACGTGACACAGACAATTTTCAATTTGCCGCCAAATCGTAAACAAATGACAAATTTATTAAAATACATACACAATAACATTGGCAAAGAGTTCCATTTTCAAAATTTGAACTTAGTTTTTTATTATATCGTTTACAAGTGGCCAGTTCTTAAAACTTTCAGTGTCGCCCTCGTAATCCTATCCTGCGCAAATGGTTAGTCTCTGTTAAGACTGGGCCGTGACGGAAATTCGGTCTGGAGAACATTTAGAATATAACTGGTCATGGATGCTTCAAGGCGCTCTAAACACAAATTTTCGGGAACATAAATTTTTATTCACTTTATTAATTTTTATTCCTTAATTCTTTCCGGTTTTCCATTCAAGTCACCTCTTACGACTCCTACGGGATGAAATATAGAGTGTTGGATCGGTCATATTCGATCATATATTATCATATATTGGAGACATAACAAAGAATAATAAGATGCAAGTAAGCGAATTTAATTCATAAATAAGAAATAAGTTTAGGTAGTAAGTTGGGCACAAACCTTTCCTCCTATTTTTTAGGGTAAAGGGAAAGAAAGAGAGTCCACCATTCTGTGCGTATTTCTCATACAGGTTTCCTCGCGATGTTTTCTTTCAGTTTCAGTGTCGAGTCCATTGTCAGTCTGCACTTAAAATTGAGATTATCAATGCCATAGATGTTGGTAATGGCGGGAATCGAACTGGAGTTACACATGTCTTTAGGAATCGCGGCTACGTAATGTGTACAAACAATAAACAGCCCATTGCTGGGCATATCTAAGCCACATATGATTTCTGAGTACGTTATACAGCAATTAGTCCGTCATGCTGCTCCTGTGTAGGGTTGAGTGTTTATAATATGCTTTTCATAGATTTCTTCACAATGACAATTTAACTAGTAAGCGCCTGCTAAGCATTTGATTCTTAAGATTAAATTATAGAATTAGTGGATTTCGCTTATATCGTAGGTGTAAGGTTGACAAATGAGCACAAGGTCCACTTTTTACTTCTTTTTTTTATTTACTTCGGGATATGCCTACGCGTCTCGTACGTCTCGTTTCGTACTCGTCGCGGCGACTCACACCGACTAAAACCCCATGGTGTTCCACCTTCGCCGCATATTGGCAGGGCCACGGGGACGCTTTCGCACACATCCGCGGCCCCGACAGCGCCGGCCGCTCCACACAGTCCACCTGATGTAAACTGTAAGGAATAAGGCGAAGTTACTCGTTATCACTAAAAAGGACGGACTCCTCTTCTGCATAAGGTGGTAGAAATCCTTTCCAGTCTGAGAGTCCGTCTGGTAAATAGTAGTGCGTGCACTGTCGTGATCCGGTCAGAAGGGAATAGAGAGCTAGTGTAATTACAGGCTGTGAAGAATTCCATCTTAGTCCTCAGGGGTGGCAACGCATCTGTTGCCATCTGTTTGATGTTGGTTGCAGGTGCCACTGCCCATAGACTGCAGTAGCCACTTACCATCAGGTACACTGTAAGTTGTATTGTTACCTCAATTTTATATCTTAAAAAGGTTACTTTCTTTCTCAACATTTACCTTACTAAACACGCTAGATTTTTGTGCGAGCGTGCTCCTTCCCGTGTGTACCACTGTACCACGTTACAAAGAGCTCATTGTATTAATTTTAAAACGAGTTCAAAAAAGGAGATGGTTCTATATTCGACACGTATGGTTTTTTATGTATGTTCACCGATTCCTCGGAAACGGCTAAACCGATTTTAATGATTTTAGTCTTTAACTAAATAGTTTATACTTCAGGTGTTAAATTCACCTCTAAGGAAGAAAAAGTAAGGTTTGAACTTTTAATGTAATAACTATTATAAACTTATGATATTCGTTAGTCAAATAGGGCTATTATGTGGAAATATATTTCAATCCCAAGTTATTTAATTATTTTTAGTTTTTGAAGCCAGTTTTACTTTTTTATTTTAATTTAATTTTCATTATAAGATGAAGAAGAAACATTAGCCTAGAAGCGCCTAGTGATTAAATTATAGCTATTTAGCGAGAAATTGCTCTTATGAGGCGATCTATGTGGGCGGCCTATGTTCAGCAGTGGATTTTTATAGGCTGTAAAAATGATGATGATGATGATGGTCATGATTCAACGGTTAAAAGCAGCTAGTATTTTTTGTACTTATCCACAATGCGCAGGGCTTTAAATAGCTCATTAATCAATAGTAAAGTTTTATTTGTTAATTATTTACTATTATAATTTGCTGTTCTTTAACAGGGTTTCATGAATGCAATAAAGAATTTGAAGAACGTTTTACTGGTAACAAGACATTCAGAGAAACAACGGATTTGCATTTTGACTTTTAATAGATAATAGATGTAGATGTCTATGGGCTTCATCTATTTACCTTCAGGTGGACTGTGTGCTCGTTTGTACCCCTTAACTCTTAACTATAAAAATCTTTAAGTTATGTTTGTCAATAAGTGTGTTTAAGTACGTTGGAAGAGAGGTGTTATACGTGGTAGAGCCATGCTACAGCTATATTAATAGTATAGTTGTAGCACGAATGGGTCGGCTCGACCGGGGAAGGACCACGCTCTCACAGAATACCAGCGTAAAATAGCAGCTTAATGCTGCTATGTTTCGTTTGGTGAATGTAGAGACCCGGAGACCCTTTTTACTGGAAAATAGGCATTCCATCTTAGTCCTCACGGGTGACAACGCATCTGCATTTTATTCGCAAACGAGGATAGATGTAGATGTCTATGGGCCATAGCAACCACTTACCATCAGGTGGACTGTGTGCTCGCTTGTCACACTAATCCTATAAAAAAAAAGGTTTGAAATAGATGGCCAGCATCTGTTATCTCCTCCTCCCATTCAATTCCAGTGTGGGTCTCTTCAAGTCAAGTGTGATTAGACTTTTGTTAAGCTAATTAGCCGTGGTAGCTTAAGGGCTAAGCGCTCGCTGTATATTTCACAGTACGCGGGCAACCCGGGTTCGGACCTCGCCTGCAACAATGAAATTGTTATTTGCAATTTTAAGTGAAGGAAAACATCGTGAGCATGTGAAGTTCGCCAACACGCATTGGAGCAGCGTGGTGGACATTTCTTTGCCTTAAAAACCCTCTCAGAAATAAGAGGGGGCCTGTGCCCAGCAATGGGACGTATAATAGACTGTAACTAACTAACTAACTAGCAACTGACAACTTTGGCGCCTCGGCACTTACCATCCGGTGGGACAGTAGTCAAGAACTGTCTGTAATAGGTACTTTAAAAAATTTACATTGCCATACATTAGACGTATTAAAAATTATGCTCCAAAAATAATCCTATCTTAATATGGGTTCTTTCCTTTGGTCAAAGATAAACCAAAGACGGGTTCATTAACTAGTATAGTTTTAAATCTGGAACGCGCATGTCATGTAAAATTGTTGACAAGTTAAAAATTGCTTACAATTAGATCAGCGTTCTTAATAGTTTGATGTCGAAAACAATTTATTTAATTTTGTATTTGAGTGGTTCTGTAATAATAAATATCAAAATATAAAGTTAAAAAATATTTTTGTTACTTTAATTTACATTTTCGTTAGTTTTACTAGAAATTTACATAAGTTATGAAATCATTAAAAAATTTACTGGCATTATTTCCCAAAACGCCGCTTTCTAAAATTTACGTTCCTATATATAGGGTTATTTTGCAATAACCAGCCAAATTTGCAGAGAAGGTTCAGAATAAGTAACATAGGTGAATGGTGAAGAAAAATTTATTAAAAAAATCTCAAACATTCTGTCCTTTTTTTTCTTTTAAATTCAAAATGCGTGGTGATGAATTATTTTAACTGATTTTACTACGCACGCACACATTCGTGAGGGTCGATCGGTATGCAGAAACATTGTTGCCCATAAATCACATTCAATTTGGGATAATTTCAAATAAAAGTAGAAACCTTATTTACTCGTATTTTTAAAAACTGTAATAATGGTGTATCATTATTTATATATTTGAACTTAAGTTTAAAATTGGCTACTCTTTGAAAAATAACCCTGTATATCGAATACACATAATATTATATGTACCTAATTACGAAACAAGATGTGGAAGTATTTTACTCATACCCAAATAACTCCGAAAGAGGGTTTTGTTTTACGTGTGTGTGTGTGTGCTTTAATATATGCTGATCTGTGTCTTTGTCACCTTCTGCCCGGCTAGCATGGGCGGGGACAAAATTTTATCCCCGATTATATCCACTGACAAGAGATAAAATTATTTTGTTATGTCAAACGGGTAACAAATCAACATAACGAGTAGACATAATATATCCCCATCCGTAGCATGGAACCAAATGAAAGATAAAAATTATGCTTTTTTGACATTTGAAAGGGACAATTTTATCCTAGTTCATTGGACGTGGGTTGAATTTTATATTCATACAAAAAAACTATCTAAGTCTAAGTCTATCTCCCATTTTATCTACTGTGGATATTATATCCACCGGTGTGCCCATGCTCTAAGGGTGGATAAAACTAAGCGAGGGATAATCATTTCTCCTTTCCCGGGGATAAAATCGTCTCCTGCCTATGCTAGCCCTGCTGTAGCCCAAGCGGCTTGACGGATTGTAAACTGCAAGTTGAAGTTAAATTAATATCCGTTCTCAATCTCATAGACTATCTATGACACCTTGGAGACGATTTAGAGATTTTGTGGCGGTAAAACAATACAATGCATGCAATACGTAATAATAGAATGCTGGAGTTATTTTTTTTTAATAAATAGTTGCTTAATATCCCAGAAAAAGGGTTACAAGATCTAACTTGTAACCCTCTTTCTGTTTTACTGTTTCACTCCCACACTGTTTTATTGCCAGGTAAAATAAAGTTAAAAATCTAGTTAGAATTACCGGCAGCACGGCAGCGCGTCTACGTTTTCATTCTTGATCGAAGACTTACCATCAGACTGTGTGCCAGTTTTTCCACTTTTGTTATATAAAAAATGTGGACTCACCATCGCGCAGTCAATTAATTCGTTGTCATTTTTATATTATAAAAAAATATTAGACATTTTTTAGTAAATGAGCGAAATTTGGGCTCGAGGTAGAAATACCACCTGGTGAAAGACAATTAATCTTAAAATCTGATAATTTTGTTATAGGTTATAAAGAGCCAGTGTAATTACAGACTGTGAGGTATTCTATCACAGTCTTCAATGGTGAACGCATCTGTAGCCCTCGACTCATAGACGTCTAGTAGACAACTATCCTCGTTTAGAAATCAAAATGGAGATGCGTTGTCACCCCTGAGGATTAAGATGGAATACTTCGTTTCCAGTAAAAAGGGTCTCCGGTTCTCTACACTCACCATACAAAACACAGCAGCATTAAGCTGCTATTTTACACTGGTATTCTGTGAGAGCGTGGTCCTTCCCCGGTCGAGGCGACCCATTCATACTACAACCATAATTTAGCTGCGGCATGGCTCTACCACGTAAAGTTTCCGTACGATGTTTTGACTCATACGATTATACATAAATTGCATATCTTACGAGCTTATCATATTTTGATGATCCGGACTGATACCTGAAGGAGAAATCTTCAAGAAAAGAACTGTCTTCTTTCTAAGAGCCCAATAACGCACCTGCAATTTATCTGTAGTTGGTAGGTGTTCGTAAACGGCTGTCACTTACCATCAAGTTGAACGCAGCATGCGTTTGCCCCCTCTTTTATAAAAATATATCATATTCGCCCATAAAGTACGTCTCATATGTGACTGTGACACTCACCTTACCGTCAGCGACTCTGCCTGGGCCACGTCGTTAATGCGGTAGCGGTGGGGCCACGGGGGAGAGGAGTGACGGTATTGCGAGGCGCTGCCCTCCTTACCCTCCGTGGCCGAAACTTGGTTGGTGGCGGAGACAAAGACCAGATCGGCTGCTAGTGCTTCCGAGTGCTGGCTCTATGCAGTCGTTTTCCTAGCCCCGTGACCTCCATGCATCGGTCTCGGGGGGCTCCGTCGTTTACAGTACTGCCATTTATGTTTATTTGACAGTTATCATCATCACCATTATGATTACAGCCCAAAGTTCTGAGGTATACCTGACGAAGTTGAATCCGTCGATTGACCTCTCGGTCGAAGTTGAACTTACCTAGTCAGACTATTTGTCTCAGGTAAACATGCTCGCAGAGGCGGATTAAATGTCGACAGCACCCTAGGCTAGCACCTCATCGGCGCCCCTCTGGTGGCCATATATGTATTATAAATTATAACTACTTATTTTGCAAATAAACAATGTTATAATTTATAATAAAGTTAAGTTGCAAAATAATTAGGATAGATTAGATGGGCGTGAGTGAAAAATATGATAAAAGAGTGAGGGCGATGTAGGAGTAATCAAGTAGACGGGACGCGCTTTGGAAGCTCTACATCCTTATAAAGTTTTTATTGAAGTTATACTTCTTTTGGGGCGTTTGGGAAAAATGATGAGAGTGAATTATTTACGATGCGCGCGCACACCGACAGATAAAAACGACACCATGAAGTTGTTACGATGCGCGCGCAGACCGAAACCTAAAAGCGACAACTTCAGTTGGTAATTGTCTGTCAACTGTCAAGTTTTCGTGAGAACTGATAACTATATTCAAGGTAGTTACATTAATATTCAAATATATATGAATCTATAAAACGTGTTTTATTTTAGTTATTTTGTTTTGTTACGCTAAAGAAGTATAACATTTTACGTGCGTACATAAGTACACACACAGGTTTTTTTTAATTTTATTTAAGTAGGTACTTAATTTTTTTTTCATTTAATCACGTCCGCGCGCGCCCCTTTATAATCTTGCGCCCCTAGGCACATGCCCAGTTTGCCTTAAGTATAATCCGCCACTGCATACTCGACAACAACTTCGAATCCTCCTAACAACTACCGAAATAGGTGTGAGATGGACGTTACACATATTTGCCAGATTTGGAACTAAATATAAATCTTAGTTTCTATATTTGGTTGAAGGAACCCTAAAATTATTAGTAAATCGACACTACTCAATATTTGTCCAAGACAGCAATTATGCAATAACCAGGTACAGTATTTACGTACTTATTTGTAATTTAACTACAAAATGATTTAAGAAAATGACGTAAGCAGAAGGCTAATAAAAACTATGCTATGAATTTGTAGGTGACGCAACACGACTAATCAAGCAATTGTTTTACGTAGGTACGAGAGGTTCGACTGGTTAAGTTACAGCCTATATACCTCCCACTGCTGGGCACAGGCCTCCTCTCATTTCTGAGAGGGTTTTAGGGCAAGGAAATGTCCGTCGCGCTACCCCAATGCGTGTTGGCGAACTTCACATGTCTTCGAAATATTTTTTTTTGATTTCTCAGTCATGCAGGTTTCCTCACGATGTTTTCCTTCACCGCCGAGCACGTGGTAAATCAGCACTTAAAATTGCAATTAACAAATTCATTGGTGCCGGCGGGGATCGAACCCGGGTTGCTCGCGTACTGTGAAACTTACAGCGAGCTGTACCCATCTGAGCTACCACGGCTCAGGTTCGACTGGGGAAGGACTAAAATAAAGTCTGACAATACCAGCGTGAAATAATAATAATAATGTCATCTAGATCGAATTTTAGTCACAGCGGTCAGTCCATAGATTATTATAATGTATATATATTTCAGAGGTCAGTCTCAACTTTACATTAATTATATACACATGCCAGTAATTACCCTGAGGTCTCAACGGAAATGAGCCACCTGTGCAGATCATGATTATAATAGTATACAATTGTGCGCCCAGATTCACCTCTCTTTTCCCTCACAAAACCGCAGGTATACTCTTAAAAGTTAATAATATGACATTCTTAATCAGTTTTTTTTTTAATAGGATAAGGGTGACAAACGAGCACACAGTTCAGCTGATGGTAAGTGGTTGCTGTGGCCCATAGACATTTACATCTATCCTCGTTTGCGTATCAAAATGCAGATGCGTTGTCAGCCGTGAGGGCTAAGATGGAATGCCTCTTTTCCATTAAAAAGGGTCTCCGGTGCTTTACACTCACCATACGAAACACAGCAGCATTAAGCTGCTATTTTACGCTTGGTATTCCGTGAGAGCGTGGTCCTTCCCCGGTCGAGTCGACCCATTCATGCTACAACTATACAATTAATGTAGCTCCAGCATGGCTCTACCACGTTTAAAATGTGATGCAAACCCGAGCAGACCAGTCCCCACAAACAGTGCCTTTTCACAAGTATGTCGCACGTGGAAGCCATCGCCTTCCTTGACCATTTTAAAGGGAAGTGGACGACTTGCCACACGCTGCCGCTGCAATCAAAGATCTTTAAGGGAGCTTGACATACCCGAGTCTACCATACGACTGGAGAGAGATCAGGCACAAGACCAATGGCTTAACGTAGTTTGCGAGATTTATTCGCCAACTTTCTGATTTTGGGTTACTACTGAGAATTTTTTAACGGAAATATCCAAAAACACGTTTTGGCCCGACCCGGAATTCGAATGAACCTAATGCTTAGCAGTCGCGCTCACGAGCAATAGACCAACGAGGCAGTCACCATCTTAAACTAGCAGCTTAATGTTGCTGTGTTTCGTATGGCGAGCGGGGACAATCGGAGACCCTTTTACCTACTGGTGACGAGGCATTCCATCATCGTGCCCAGCGGTGATAACGCATCTGTATTATGATTCTTAATGAGAGATGTTTGTGTTTATGAGCCACAGTATCCACTTACCATCAGATGGACTGTGTGCCATTTTGTCTTCATTACGTGTAGATTTTTTTTATTTTTCATTTACGTGATAGAGCCATGCTGCAGCTATATTGTGGTTGCAGCACCAATGGGTCGGCTCGACCAGGGTAGGACCACGCTCTCACAGAATACCAGCGTAAAATAGCAGCTCAATGCTGCTGTGTTTCGTACGAACTCACAGTCCACTGTTGTCACCTCCGAGGACTAAGATGGAATGCCTCACAGTCTGTAATCATACTGACACTCTATAACTTTTGGACCGTTACACAATTGTCCTGGCACTTCTGTTTAGCGATAGAAACAGGTAAGAGGGTGGAACTTTCCAGATGGATTACTAGGTAGAATATTAGTCCTGCGTAGTATGTGTAGTACGAGATAGTGTAGTACAGCCGTGGTAGCTCAGGGCTAAGCGCTCGCTGTATTTCACAGTACGCGAGCTATCCGAGTTCGATCCCCGTCGGCACCAATTTAATTGTTAATTGCAATTTTAAGTGCTGATTTACCATGTGCAAGGTCGCCAATACGCATTGGGGCCGCGATGGACATTTCCTTGCCATAAAAACCTTCTCAGAAATGAGAGGTGTTCTGTGCCGCGCAGTAGGGGGGCTCTTATTTCTGGGAGGGCTATTATATTAGTACTCCACTATGCTCCAATGCGTGTTGGGGCACTTCTAAAGTCCTCGAAATATTTTATTTTTAAGACATATAGGTTTCCTCACGATGTTAACAGTAGCACGTAGTGAATTGGGACTTACAATTCTAATTAACAATACCATTGATGTCGGCGGGGATCGAGCCCGGTTTTTTATTTATGGGATAGGGTGATAAACGAGCACACAGTCCACCTGATGGTAAGTGGTTGTTGTTACACATAGACATCTACATCTATCCTCAATAAAGAATCAAAATGCAGATGCGTTGTCACCCGTGAGGACTAAGATGGAATGCCTCTTTTCCAGTAAAAAGGGTCTCCGGTTCTCTACACTCACCATACGAAACACAGCAGTGTTAAGCTGCTATTTTACGCTGGTATTCTGTGAGAGCGTGGTCTATCCCCGGTAGAGCCGACCAATTCGTGCTACAACTATACTACTAATATAGCTATATAGCTGCAGCGTGGCTTTACCACGTGTAAAAAGGGTTGCTCGTGTACTATGATATTAACAGCTAACACTAACCACGGCTCTGGTTTACTTTTAGCTTTACCACGGCTCTAGTTTTAGAATGTTTAATTACGTAATTTACAATTATTTTCTGCAAAGGTAAGGCCTGAGAATAATTTTTTCATAAACACTCGTCCTGCTTTCTGACTCACGAATAATGATGGACTGAAATCCCACAGATAAGGATGGGTAACGGCTTTACCATAGTGATGGTATGGACTAAGAGCCCAGCTGAGTAATACACGTTAAATGGCATATTCTTGGGAATATTTATCATATTATTGAGTTTAGAGACAATTTAAAAGGCCGGCAACGCACGTACAATTCGCCTGGTGTTGCAGTTGTTCATGGGCGGCGGTAGTCACTTACCATCAGGTATGAGCTGTATGCTCGTTTAGCATCTCTCCTATAAAAAGACTTAACAGGAATAGAAAGAAATATATGGTACTAGCTGGTACCAGGCGCATCGATACCGCAGAAGAAATAATTGTGGAAATACCGTTTTAAAATTGGAAGAGTTATATTATTTAATACGTGTTCGTGGTAGAGCCTTGCTGCAGCTATATTAGTAGTATAATTGTAGCACGAATGGGTCGGCTCGACCGGGGAACGACCACGCTCTCACAGATTGCCAGCGTAAAATTATTTTTTATATATTAGACTAGCTGGCACCCGGCGCGTTGCTGCTGCAGAAGAAATATTTGTGAAAATAGTTTTAAATTTGGAAGAGTTCTATTGTTTAATTAGGAGTGATAATACATTCATTGAAGTTGAACGATATATAACTTTTAAATAAATTTGTCGGTACGATACGCGCGCCACCTACACCTACTGTAAGTTAATTGTAAAGGCCTGTAACGGTGATGATGAACGGTATGACAGCGCATAAAATACGAACAAACAAATATTATTTTTTTATAATAGAAGATTTATGTCTATTGTATTGTATTGTATTAGATTGTATTGTATGTCTATTACAGCCTATCAAAAGTCCACAGGTGAACATGGCCTCCCCATAGATTGCCTCATAGAGATAGGATATTTGCTGTAGTTGCCACGCTTAGGCAGCATTAGGAAGACGCTGCTGCCCATCTCCGGGTTTGTTTCCCTCTGTTGTGTCGCCACTTACGACACCCATGGGACGATATGGGGTAGTGGATATTCTTACACACGTATGTCGAATAAGACTCAAAAATCCATTCAATCGAATATTGTTTGAATTAATTTGTTACAAAACATCCATTGTCATTGAATTTAGTACCAGGCGCGTTTGGATTTGACGTCAGATTATACCTACTATAATTTATTATGTTAGAAGTTTATTATGTGAGAAATTTTTTGCGATGAGACCTTCATAGATTGATTGAGAATAAAGTACTTAGTCAGGGCAGTATTACGCAACCGAATTAAGAAGACCGAGTCATAAATCATTAGAATATAGGTACCTAATTTTTAGATAACCTAGAGTAAAGTGGACTTGATTTTCATAGTAGGTACGTGGTAAACCAGAGTTCGACCTCGATGTCAGCACTACTGACTAACACTTAACACTATATTATTCCGTATTTCTTTGTAAGATTTTTATAAATGGCTACATATAAGTTAACATTAGATAAATCTATACATAAAAATAAAATCGAAAAGTATGTCTGTAATATTGCAATTACTTAAATAAATAAAGGCCTCAGCAGAGTCGAACCTGCCGCTACAAGAGGCTTTAGCCTAACGTCGTAGTAGAAAGCGTTCAGCGGTGCAGGTAATTTTGCGGCGTGTTTGTATTTTTTAACTTAACCTAATTCTAGAATTTTCTCCTATTTCGTGGAGGTAATTAACATACATAAATTTCACAAGGACAAACCGATACTTGTTCCTAGTGGAATTCGAACCCATAGCGCTCCGCGCGGCAACTCAACCCTTAGCCACTGCGCTATGGAGCCGTCAATTGTGAGCGACAGCCTTTTTTTTTATAAAACTGAACAAAGTAATTTACAATCTACCTGATTGTAAGTAGCTATTGCAGCCCGTAGACACCTCCGACCAACTTGAAACTTGGCTTGGTTAAAATATCGATATATTTATTATCTCATAAAAATATTTTTTTCATGATATATCGATATTTATTTTAGAGTATCGAATTCGTGTCTATTTTGATATATTTAAAAATGTTGTAGTGATCGAAAAAACATTAAGCAACAAAAGTGCTGTTGTCGTCTTTTTTTTTCGTCGTCCAACCGTCACTAATAACATTTCGGGCCTTATCCTGGTACATCATGCAAAAAATGACGATATATCGACGTTATCACGCGATATATATACTGTTTACAATATCGATACGATATATATCGATATATTTATTTAACTTGCCCATCCATTTAAACAAAGAAGTTTACAGATGTCCTGTCACCTCTGAGGACTAAGACAGAATTCCTCACAAGCTGCAATTATACTGTATCTCTATACCCTTCAGACAGAAACATAGCAGTGCACTCACTGCCGTTTGGTTATTGACATAGGGTGGTACCTAATGAAACGAACACCTAGGCAGAATGGAGTCTTACCTAGCACTCTTGACTTCTATACTTTTGTTCAGGATTTTAAAACGCCAATTCTGTTCTATTCATTTACTTTGAATTATATAGTGATGCGCAATTATTTCTATATAATTACATATTTCTTGTAACGCAGCAAAAATTGTACAATAATGACACGGTGTACAATGATGAAATGCATATTTCCGCACAATTAAATTAATAACACATTATGTGTGCCGGACGGGCGAAACTCGGAAGTAAATGTTGTCGAAGATACTCCGCGAGTCGCTCACGTCCTACACCTATAGGTTCCGGTGGATACTTCTACTGCCGTCTTCGTGGGTGCGGCTGGGGTACTGTGGACTGACTTCCAATCAAAATGCACGAACTGTAGAATACAAATGGCAAGGCAGTGGCCAGCGGTTCGACTGCTCAACTCTTCAGCAGAAATCTTCTAACTATTTGTTATTGACCACGGTTGTTGAATATGGTTGTTCAACTACGGTTGTTCTATATCGGTTATCGGTTGTTCACTATATTTTTCAGATGATTTCTTCAGTTGACTATTTCTCAAGTTGTTCGGTAGTAACTTACTAGGTACTATCTGCTTTTATTATCACTAGCTGACTAGCTGCTATTATCGGCTACTACGTTGTACTATGCTACTACTCTTACTTGTTACTAGCTGCTATTATCAGCTACTATGTTGTACAACTAGCTATTACTATCACTGGTTACTAGCTGCTATTATCAGCTACTATGTTGCTAGCTACTATTCACTATGTTCTATATTCTGCTACTACTTGGTTCTGCTACTAGTCACTTCAGCTACTACAATGTTACTGTGCCCCGAGGCCCTAAGGTAGACTCGAGCGTTACTTTAAAGGGAGCCGCTTACCATTGTCCGGTTTGCCTCTTTATTGTTTAACATTTTCATTATACAATTGTCTTAAATTACAATTTTTTCTATACACGATTAATTCTTACGCTAATGTACTATACATTGTTAAATTGGTAATTCAGTTGTATATTAGCACACCATAAAGGTTTCTTAATATATTAACAATGTAAAAAGTTAATGATTTCTTATATTTACGCGAACACTACACATTTAAATAAAACTAGTTTTACGGATTCTATCGCGTATATTAACTTATTTTATATTCCCGACGTTTCGAGTACTTTACAGCACCCATGGTCACGGGGGGGACTGAGATATTTGACGTCCCAATGTCATAGTTAACCACGGTTACCTCCAGATTAAAAATTATTAATTTTTGTTCCGATCTATGCAGTATGAACTTACAGTATCTTGAAGTCTTGCAGTTGTGTGCTTGGGTGGGGATTTAATTTTATTAATTATAGGATCCCAAGCAGATGGTAGCACCCAGCCATCTTCTCTATTGAAATTAGGATGTTTTTTGATTTCAATAGCCTCGCGAATCATCCTTGGAAGGAATCGGTGTTCTTTAGCGAGGATTTGTGGTCTATCAAATCTAATGTAGTGACGGGGGCGATCCTGTACATGTTCACAGACTGCAGACTTCCCGGAGCGTCGATTCTTCACATCAGCTATGTGTTCTTTAACGCGGGTTTTTATTGTAAAACTACTGTTTTTTATAAAACTACTAGACAATCGCTTTTAGTTTGTTTTTAGGTTATTGTGGTATTCATATTTTAATTGTTAATTTCTCAGTATTCCCGTTAGATACGGTAAAACTAATATTACTATTGTAATCTATTGGTCATAAGTGTTAGATTATCAATATGTATTCATTTTTATGTCAAGTTTCTGGCTTTTTTTCAACATGATGGCTTTTTCCTGTATAAAAGTAGTTGAGACTCAGTTTTAATTTGTAACGGTTAAGAATTATAAAGATAAATTCATTACTTTTAATATGTTTAATATTAAAACATTTTAAAAGTAATTATAGTCACATAATTAATCACATTAAAAAAAAGTACTTATTTCAAATGTTATTGTAACTAGAGAGGAAGTGAGCAATATGGCGGGAGGAGACGCTATTTAAGTGACCAAGACTGATTTGTTAAAATTGAATAAATAAGTAAAAGATATCCAGACCTATTAATTTCACATTTCAGAAGTGGGATAGTCTAAATCTATCGCCCATAAAGGTTTGTTGTTGGTAAAATATTAGCTCCAGTACTCGGTAAGTGAAAGAAATACAATTTTGTACAATTGTCATAATTTTCTATTTGGTTGTAACGTAATGGATAATGTTGTGTCGTGTGAATTTATAATAAAAAATGTTTTTTACAAAGCGGTTTGAAGTATAATAGTATAATAATGACAAAATAGTTATTTATTTACACTATAATCATGGTGTTTATTTTTTTTTTTTTTCGTAGTTTTATAATCAGTGGACTATATTGTTGTTGCTTTTCTTTGTTTTCATAAAAATAAAAAAAATAACTAAATATGTCTCGATGACATTTATTACTATTACATTAACGCGTTCATTTCGAGTTTGCCGTCGTCGACCGTTATGACGTCACAGCTGACGGTACCGTTTACAAAACTATTACTGTAAGTGTTTAATTGTAAGAAGTTCGATTTTTAGTTTGTTGCCCTGTACAGAGAAATGGAAGGCAAGCAAGTTGATAAAATGCATATTATTGAATAATTTATTTAGTTAGTAAAGTAAAATAATAACACTGAATAGAAACGTGTCTGATAAAATAAAATATTTTTATTTATTATTAATATTTTTTATTATAGTTTTAATAATTAATATTTCATTTAAAATGTATAATTTTAAATGAATTCACATGAATTACATGATTCATTTAGTATGATTATTTTGTGCGGTAGAAAATATAGGATGGGAATTTCATTTTATAGCAAATGGATGTTGCAGTGCTTATTTTTGGACTTAATTTTGGTGTGGTAAATCGAAAGAATATTTCTTAATTCTATAGGTAAAGTCACTATCTAGCAAAAATTGATTGACACTTAAAGTGGTACACAAGGTAGGCGCTAGATGACAAATAATTTAATATTAATTGGTAAGCTATGGAATCTTTGATTGTTATGAGTGGGTTAGACAGGATGATTTTGTTCAATATGGTTATTCTTACTGTTTATTTGAACAGTTAAAATGTATATTAACCATCTCTAAAGCACCACACTATTTTAAAGCTAATCACAGACTTGTATGAGTGTATTTTAGCAAACTGATACTTCACAGATAAGTTTGGTGACACTGTAAGCAACGCCAATTTACGTTTTATGAATAGGACATTTTTTTCAGTATTTAATGCTCAATATGTAAAGAGTTGAAGGATTTTTGTGAATACGAACGTTAAGATTTTAATGGGATTCTATTTCAGTTACAACTATATGATATAACATTTTTATTGCAATATGAAATCATTAATGAAACATATATATGTATGTGTGTATATACCTATATTGGAGGGAATATGAACTGAAAAACTATCAATTGTATAATAATGAAAGGTGTCAAATTTGTTTCTCCTTTTCTTTATGTGTGCAAAATAGTCATGGAAAATGTTGTTACAGATACTGTAAAAGACTCAAAGAAGAAGTGTTCGGTTTACGACTATACTATATTTTATTTTGTGTTATCATTGTAATTTTAACAATATAGTGTAGACATTAAGACATTATTATATGTATTATCACTTTTATACAAAATAGTAGTTATATATATAAAATGTCTGATCGTGGTTTAACACCCCCTTTACCATCTATAGGAGATGGTCATATGGATCGTGTCAAGTCGTACCGTCCGAGCCGTAAGCGAAATCGTAGCGAGTCCGTTGGGCATTTTACTTCAGATTCAAATTCGTCATATAGAGAATACTCGCGACCACCTACTAGGCAACAAAATCGCCACCGTTGTAGATGTCGGCAATGTCGCCGAACACCCACTCGTGGCAGACAGACTACTCGTAAACATCGTATTGATTCTGCTTCACCTCTCAAAATCTAACGAAACTGCAGCGCCGCCGGAGTCTCCAGCGTGATATCACTCCGTGCCATACTTATTTTGAACGGTCGTATCGCAAATCAAAGCATTCACACAAACAAAAAATATACGGCGTAGCATATCTAGTGATACATCCATTGAAAGTGCAGATTCTAAGCAAGCTTCTAACAATAATCTACTTAAACAGTTGGTAAGTGCACTACAAGGTAGTAATTCGCGAGTACATGTACCAACGCACGTGCAAGGTGCACAAAGTATTATCACGGAATTCGACCCTAGTTCTAAAGCACAAACCATGAAAGACTGGCTCATAAAGATAAACGAATCGGCGGAAATGTATGGTTGGTCGGAACAACAAACCATGTTCTATACTTTGCCAAAGTTAAAGGGATTAGCAAAGAAATGGTATGATTGACTTACGAGTGTAAAATTTAGTTGGGCAGAGTGGCAGGGAAAGTTATTGGAGACGTTTCCCTGCGACCAGAACTACGGAGATTTATTGTCCGAAATGTTAAATCGTAAAAGTAGACGTAACGAAACTCTTGTTGAGTATTACTACGACAAGATTATGCTGATTAATAGGTGTCACCTAGTGGGGCGACAGGCAGTGGATTGCATAACTCACGGGATATATGATTATAACGTGAGAATGAATGTACAAGGTGCACATTATGATAACCCGGAACAGGTCTTAAATTACTTTCGCTATATTACTGGTAATAAAACTGATCCACCACAGTTTCCTGAACGATTTAACACTGATATGCGTGACAAAAGAAATGATAGCGTAAGCAAATATCCAAAACAATCCATGCAAGAGGTAAAAATTAAAAATAATCATGACTATTTTAATAACAAAAGGACCATGAACCACATAACTTGTTTCAATTGTGGCGAAGTTGGTCACACAGTTCTGAAGTGTACTAAAGAAATACTAAGGTGCAACAAATGCAGACGCCATGGCCATAAAGATATAAATTGCAATTCACAAAATTATCATAAACCAAACAACACAAATAGTGAAGAGATTAATAACATATCAAAGAAGGTATTAAATATAGATGCAACAGTGATGGAGAGTAATCAAAAATATTTTAAAGATGTTAAAATTAACGATATAATAATAAAAGGCTATATTGACTTTGGGAGTGAGTGTACTCTCTTGAGTGATAAAGTGTGTAAAGACTTGAATTTAAAAATTTCTTCAGACGAATTGCCCATCTTACGGGGATTTGGTAATAGCGCCATATCTCCAATTGGTAAAGCACAAGTAAAATAAGAGTCGATTTTGTGGATATAGAATTAATAGCATATGTTGTACCTGCGTCTTCGTTACCAGCTGAGGTACTCATAGGGCAATCTCTCTCTGAACATCCTACTGTAAGAGTATTTAAGACGGATAAAGAATTGACTTTATACCAGATTACTGCTAACAAATCAAACTCGCTGGTATTAACGACTGTAGATGAATACACGATTAAAAATGATACAGTAATAGAGGCTGTTAGCGTATCCCAGTTTACAGGATTCGTGAGCATAGCATCAGAGATACAGCGATTCAATGATTCACAATATTTAATCTTACCCGGAATTTATGTTATTTATAATGGTATCGTCCGTGTAGTTGTTATAAGTTTATGTGATAAACCCTTTTCCCTTAAGAAAGGCGGTAGCAAGAGGCATAGGAATACCGAAACAAATATTCGCCACCAACGATGAAAACAGTTACGTGGTAAATGTAAGGCGTATAACCAACGATGTTTCTTCAATTACCATCGATGATTTAAATACAGATCCAAATCTCGAACCTATGACTAAGTCAAATCTCTTAGAGTTGAGGGCTTTTCATCCCGTAAATATAAAAACGTTTATTCGGCCGATAAAATAAAACCTTGGATACGACTTGGCTCAATCCCCGATTCTGATTCAGAAAATCAAGGCTCTTATTCTGACAGTGACCAGTAGTTTGTAATAAGGTTCAATTATTATAATTCATTTTGCTATGTAAATATCGGTAATATTACTGTTTTTATGTTGTACGTAAACCGACGCTGAGTCCGCCGGAATCTAGTATCGTACTCCGAGGCTGTGATGGATCGACACAGACATAATATCATAAAGTTGGCAACTGGGTAGAGACCGATGCACCCTGTGCGTGCACGCGGTATCCCTTCAAAACAGGGTTGAGGCCGATACACCCTGTGTGTGTACGCGGTAGCCCACCAATTTAAAGTAGATAGACAGAGAATACACCCTGCGTGTAAGCGGTATTTCATTAATTTCAGAAGGAGGGACCGATGTACCCTGTGAGTATACGCGGTAACCCATCAAATAACAAAATGTGTGAACAGAGACCGATGCATCCTGTGTGTGCACGCGGTTAGCATCTACAACCGATTTCAAAGCTAAGCATAAATCAGAGCATAATAAATGAGTGTGCAACTCCGTAGTAATAATTCATTTGGTGAACTAATGCTGGGAAATTCTGTGGTTGCAAATTGTAACATAAGTACTATGTGAAGGATATTCCGTCCGAGTGCTGTGATAGTGCCAAATTATAAATAATGCCACATTAAATCTTGTGTCTGTGTTTTAATAATATGTGTCACAATTATAATGGATACTACTGTTAAGTTTCCTGATTTTAATTATATCTTAGGCTACACATAGAATCGAATGAGGGCATTCAATTAATAAGTAAGGATGGCCGAATTGACTACTTTATTTTGGTAACAACATGTATATTAGTACATATTTTCTTTCTTAGCTTAAATGAAAATCCATATTAATTGCCAATTGTATTTTGAAAAAAAAATGTGTATTAAACATATTTTCTCTGATAACTTAAATGTAAATTCATATTGTATTTAAATTTATTGATTTTATTTTTAAAAAAATGTGTAAAAACTCGCATAACATGATGTCAGACTGCCTGAGGACAGGCAGTAAAAAAATCAGAATGGCCGATTGTTAGATTATCAATATGTATTCATTTTTATGTCAAGTTTCTAAACGATTAATTGTCTCGGTCATGTTATTTCTCATCAACATGATGGCTTTTTCCTGTATAAAAGTAGTTGAGACTCAGTTTTAATTTGTAACGGTTAAGAATTATAAAGATAAATTCATTACTTTTAAAATGTTTAATATTAAAACATTTTAAAAGTAATTATAGTCACATAATTAATCACATTAAAAAAAAGTACTTATTTCAAATGTTATTGTAACTAGAGAGGAAGCGAGCAATATGGCGGGAGGGACGCTATTTAAGTGACCAAGACTGATTTGTTAAAATTGAATAAATAAGTAAAAGATATCCAGATCTATTAATTTCACATAAGGAATAAATCAACATGTGTTTCATTAAGTTAAGCCCATTCTCAACACAAAAAGAAATTGTCTGCTTTGTTCCGCGCGCGCTTGTTTGGCGATATACAAACTTTTTTATAATAGGTACCTACTAGTAGTATGTTTATTCAATGTATTACTCACAGAGTATTTTTTATAAAGCGGAAAAATAGCCGTGATGTTTATACAATCGAACCTTTTGTGATAAAAAAAATCATTTTCATTTCAACTGTGTGTTAAGTATAAATAATTTTAAGTGCTTGTAACTTATCTTCAAACGTATAATTTGATTAGAGGGATAGTATAAAGAGTATGGACGAATTTTGTATTTTTCCTTTTAATAATATGACAGTGACAAATGAGCTAATAGCATGCCACCTGCAACTAATATAAAATAAAGAAGGCCATATGCTTTGCCACAACCTAAGGACTACGACTAATAGCCTGTAATTATGAGGATAAGAGATCGGTACCAACCCAGACGGACTGCAAGGCGGAAAATTAGTCCATAACCTTGTGAAAATAGTCGCCCTGAAGACAAGATAATTAATTTTATTACAATACTAGCGATCCGTCCCGGCTTTGCACGGGTGATCTCTGGATCTCGACAATAGCGCCACCTACCGGGTCCAATTAAGCTTATAAACCATCCAGGGACCCACCCAAATATACACAAAAAAAAATCATCAAAATAGGTTGAGCCATTTTCGAGATTTTGCGAGACTAACGGACAGGAATTGATTTTTATATAATATAAAGAAGATATTCTAGAATAATATCACCCCGTAGGTGTCGTAAGAGGCGACAAAAGGAAACGTAACAGGAGATGGGCAGCAGAATCTTCCTGATGAATACCAAGCCGCCTGCCAAGCGTGCTGACTATTGCAAATATCCCCTCTATGAGGTAATCTTTGGGGGGAGGCCTATGTTCAGCAGTGAAATTTTGATACGCTGTTAGCACAGAAATCTATTATCTATTGGATTTCTGTGGCTGTAACGAACGAATGGTATATACTAGTATTAATCTTCTATACATAAAAAAATTGAAGTGTCTGTAATGTCGAAATATTTGGAAAACCCAAAAGTGCACGCCTTATAAGCGTTTCATTTAATTTTGATGAAAAAAATAAAAATAGTGACGATAATTTTTACAAGAAAAAAAAAACAGAGAATCTGATCGATTTTCATTAATAACTTTTAAACGGTGTTGAGTTCAATAACAAAAAACAAGAGGGATCCTCCTTAGCATATACGGAATCTTATTTAATATCTACTATATATCTCAATCAATTGCTTACATTTCTATTAAGCGAGATGACAGGCCACATATCGAGAGTAGAACACCCCCTCACGTTGTGAGGCGTGCAATAACAGCTTTTTACTAAATGTATATGTCAATATGTCAGTATAGGATACCGTAAACACTCTGTGCTATGTAAATTGTTAATATGATATATATATATATATATATATATATATATATATATATATATATATATATATATATATATATAAATAAATAATTTAAATAAGGCAAAGTGAAATAACTTATATACCTTTCCGCATGGTTTCGCATGAATGAAGTATATAATCAATGATATTTGTTATTGACTATAACTGATTTTACGGATTTATTCGCGTTTAATTTAATTTAAACGCCGATAAAATCCGTAAAATTAGTTTAGTTTATATAATATAATTTTATATATTATTATATATTATAATTATAATTTAGATTACATATTAGAATTACAGTTTATGCAATGTCAAGTACTTGTGTAAACATAAGAAATCATTATGATATTTTTATATTAAATTTACAAACATTAAAATTTGCTTAAATTTTTGTTTTAGACATTTTCTTCAATAATTGCGATTGTAGTTTCCCAACAACCCCGTATATTATATGCCATGAACACATATTTTTCTGACGACTTAACTGTTGGAAACCTAACCGTTGGCAGACACTATACAGGGTTATTTTTCAAAGATTAGTCAAATTTTAAACTTAACTTCAAATATACAAATAATGATATACCGTTATTGCAGTTTTTGAAAATACGAGTAAATAAGGCTTCTACTTTTATTTGAAATTATCCCAAATTGAATGTGATTTATGGGCAGCAACGTTTTTGCCTACCGATGGACCCTTACGAATTTGTGCGTGCGCAGTAAAATCTGTTAAATAATGCATTATCACGAATTTTGAATTTAAAAGATAAAAAACACAGAATGTTTGAGATTTTTTTTTAAATTAATTTTCTTCACCATTTGCCTTTATTACTACTTATTCTGAACCTTCTCTGCGAATTAGACCGGTTATAGCAAAATAACCCTGTATAGTAAAACTGAGCATAGTGCTAGGTTTGAAATCAGCGTATTCGGGACATTAGAAGTGGTGAAGTCCGCGTGCAAGACGGTTCGTGATGACTTTCGGAAGCAGCATGTAGATGCAACTTAGAAGAGAAATTAGCCGTAGTTGTTCATATTGGCGTTATCGTCTTTCTTGAAAGACAAGATATTTTGTTCCACTTTCGCTTCTGTTCTACGCTTGTGGCGTAGTGGAAGGGCAAAATTGAATAGCCCCTGAAGGACTATGAGTACCGTTTCTCTACCCACTTGCAAAAGTTCTGTTGTAATTCTATCCTCATTAGGTACCTTGCCAATTTTAAGATGCAATTCTAATCTCATTCAGATTGACGTCTGTAACTTCATCAGGACAATGTCCAATGAGATTTGCACTTAATGTAATTTTTTCTTGTCGTCAGTTGTCCTTCAACTTAGGCAGTCAACAACCACTTCTAATTTATTTATAATTTAAACAACTAATGGATTCCGACACCCTAAATAAGCGGAACTGTTTAATTTTAATAAAATTTTGTCTCTCACACCATCCACATGCAATTCTGCTCGCGTAATTTTTAGATGAATTTACCCGCCGATAGTCTGGTTGTGCGATGATGGAAATGGGCGTGTGGAATAATTCCTGCACTACTAACACTTCGCATACTCTCCAAAATGAATCCTATGGAATAGGCTACTCTTTTTTTATATGAAAGGGGCAAATGAGCATGCGGCTCACCTGACGGTAAGTGACTACCGCCGCCCATGAACAACTGCAAGGGAATTGCAGGTGCGTTGCCGGCCTTTTAAAAAGAGTAAGCTTTTTCTTGAAGGTCCCTAAGTCGTATCGGTCCGGAAAAATTGCTGGTGGTAGTCCGTTCCACAAGGAAGTTGTGCGAGGAAGAAAACTTCAGGAAGAAAACTCTACGTAGGTGATCCAAATAAGATCACCAATAAGCCTCTTAGTGCGCCTATTCCCTTGATGTGTGACGTCCAACGGTGCTAGGTGCTAACTTTAAAGCAAATGACCTTAACTATGTACTACGGGGCATATCACCTTGTATTCAATTTAATAAAAAATAAAAAGCGGCCAAGGGCGTGCGCGGTCATGTATGAAGTAGAGTTCTGCAGCCATGTTAACACCAGAAAAAATTATGCAACATAATTCAGCGTTATTCATCTGACATAGGTACGAAACTATAAGCCCCAGTCATTAATAAAAGCGTAGGGTGTATTAAAAAAAGCAGAAGTTGTTTTGGGGCCGATTCCCAACTTTCTTTTCTATTTCTTCTTTGTTTTTTATGACGTTACCCCGACACTAGGATTTTATTCTGTATTGTGGAGCGGTTTACGGACATAAATTGCACAAAGTCACACAAAACACAAAATACTATTATAATATTATAACAATTTAATAAAATTTAATATACCTATAATTTCAATTCAACATTCGACAAATTTCAATACCTTTCCTTTAACCACGTCCCTGTTGTGGTTGGAGGTAAGGTCTTCGTTCTTCAACTCATCTGAAGATTTCAGTTACATCACATTTCACTGGCTTTATCGGCAATTATTTTACTGTTAAGGCTACACTACTCTGGAACTCTTTACCTGAAGATATAAGAAAAGCACCGAATAATGTCTATATACGGCGTCTATATAACATCAGCTAGTACTTGCTATCTTTATTCAGATAATATATATTACCTATGTATAAATGTACCTATTTATGTGTTCATATTTAAATATGTTTGTATGTGTGTTAAAAATAATTGATATACATATACGGATTATGTATTTGTTTGCATTCATATGTATTTGTGTAATTTATAAGCCTAGTTTTAATATGTGTTATGTCTATTTCTGTTTATTATAATTAAGTTATTTAAGGCACTAGCCACAATTTTTCATCACCCATGGGTTGACTGACAGAAAATGCTAACTGGCATTGAGTTCGCCCTTTGAAATCTTTATGGTCAAAACAATAAAGTTTTTAAATGAATAAATTAATATTCCAGTAAATATTACTTAATCATCGTTTTAGTCCTATTGAGTCTGAAAAAATTGCCATGACATATAGAGAGGCGCATACGACAAAACTATGAGGGTCCGTAGTTTGACCACGGATCTCTAAGAATAATATACTTCAGGCAAGGCCGATATCACGAGAGGCGATCAGTCCGTCAAAAGAACATGTAATAGTAGTTAGTGCGAAATGTTTGACCGCGCGTTATTTCTTACACTTGTACTACTGTCTTGCGAAGCGCAGAATGTCGGCCTGTTATCCAGTATCGCAGACTCTACGCGGCGTTGGATGGACGATATAACAAAACTTCCGATTGTCCAGCAAGTCTCAAAAGTTTCGGGAGATGTACTTGTGCAAACTACTGACGTATTAACAAAAATACCGCTTGCCATGGCTCGATCTCTTGATTTTAATGACATAATATTTCCAATGTTCATAAGCGACAACAATGTTGTGGAACTGACAGATCAAATCATCAACGAATTCAACGTCGGTCTTGACAATGAAGACATCACATTAAATATGAGCGATTTAGTGACAAAATATGGTTATCCGATAGAAAGACATCAGGTTACAACCAAGGACGGATATATTTTATCAATGTACAGAATTCCAAACAATGGGTCCGTAGTATTCCTGATGCATGGTCTACTTGGAAGCTCTGACGATTTTGTCGTAGCAGGTCCGGAGAGTGGACTGGCTTATCTTTTATCAAATGAAGGGTACGACGTGTGGATGGGCAACAGTCGTGGCAATAAGCACTCACGCAAACATCTGGTCCTGGATCCTTCGCAATCGGCCTTCTGGGACTTCTCGTGGCATGAAATCGGATGTTACGATCTCCCAGCTATGATAGATTATGTGCTCCAAACTACTAAGACGAACAAACTGAAATACGTAGGTCATTCGCAAGGGACCACTTCATTCTTCGTAATGGCTTCCGAAAGACCTGAATACAATAGCAAAATATCTCTTATGATTGCGTTGTCACCTGTAGCTTTCATGGCGCATGTGAAATCACCGTTAGTGAAACTTCTAGCTCCAGGGACTCCATTACTTCACAGCATGATGCAAAGCCTGGGTGTTTGCGAGGTTCTACCAGACAATAGTGCATCAAAACTTTTGAGACGGGTGCTCTGCGGGGTTGGACCGGTGGCGGAAATCTTTTGCAGTAACCTTATTTTCCTCTTCATTGGGTTCGATTTTGGCCAACTGAATGTAACCAACCTGCCGGTGTTGTATGGTCACATACCATCCGGTGCGTCTGTTAAGCAATTCGCTCATTACGGCCAGGGTGTTGTATCGGAAGATTTTAGACAGTTCGATTATGGGGATAACAAAAATTTAGATTTATACGAGTCGAATGTGCCACCTAGTTATAACTTGGAGGACATCGTCGCACCAGTTTCTTTATTCTATAGTGAAGCGGACTGGTTTACTGACCCGAGGGATGTAGATAAACTATATAAAAGGCTCGGAAATGTCATAGATGTATACAAAGTGCCTTATGAACAGTTTTCACATTTAGATTTTATAATAGCCAAAGATTTTAAGGCGTTAATTTATTCGCGGCTACGTAAATTGTTGAGGGATGTTTAAAATAATTTTATTAAATAAAAATATAAATAGTTACACTGTTAAACTAACAAAATTGAAGACAACACTGGTGGATTTTTATTTAAGTCCCAAGTTTAATTAAGTTCCTTTTATTTAGGTTCCAGCCGCGCCTTGTAGTGGCGGCGTAAGAGAATCCACTACGAACTAAGAGGGGCAGAGGGAAACAGAAACAAGGGAAGGGCAGTACCATCTTCCTGACAACAACCCAAAATAAATACAGGCAAAAAACCAATAACTAATCCCACATTGAAATAGTGTTCCATTCGCAATGCAAAAATACGACCTTAAGAACGCCGGGGAAGTTATGGATTCAAGTGCCAACTGATTTAAATATGAGAAATACTTGGTTAAAACTGGCAAGAAGTGACCCGAAGGCATTGTCTACAAAAACTAGGCTATACTTCTGTGAAGATCACTTTGATATACACGTATTTTATACGTGGTAGAGCCATGCTGCAGCTATATTAGTAGTATAGTTGTAGTACGAATGGGTCGGCTCGACCGGGGAAGGACCACGCTCTCACAGAATACCAGCGTAAAATAGCAGCTTAACACTGCTGTGTTTCGTATTGTGAGTGTAGAGAACCGGAGAGCCTTTTTACTGGAAAACAGGCATTCCATCTTAGTCCTCACGGGTGACAACGCATCTGCATTTTGATTCTTTATTGAAGATAGATGTAGATGTCTATGGGTCACAGCAACCACTTACCATCAAGTGGACTGTGTGCTCGATTGTCACTACCTATAAAAAAAAGATAAGTATGACTTATATTTGACTATTGTTTATACAAAACATCATGAGGTGATATGTATAGAAAGTCAATTTTTTTAATAGATTAGCATCGATCACTAATATTATTAGTGATCTTTAGTGAATATTATTACTGATCGATGTAATCTACATCGATCACTAATATTATTAGTGATCGATGTAGATTAGGTTATCTTAGATATAACTAATGATTACTAATGATTGTAATCATAGATAAACATAACTCTGTATTATCAAAAGACACTGGTGTTGTGTTATTGTATAAACAAAAGTTGGTAATAGATACTTACATTGATGTTTTAACATTCCTCAACTCGGTATAAAAAAATCGGGATTGCATGCAAAAAATTTGGCCACCATCAATGTATTTATCCTTGATAAATTAGTACTTTCTACTTTTACGAATCCGTCTTCCATGATGCCATTTCAATAACATAAAGATTAAAAATCAATAATTGTGATGATAACTTGAAAAAAATTCGAAATAACACACAGCACATTAGCTTGTTTACTATAAACGTGACGTCACGATGGAATCTAAATACAACGGATAGCGTTTTTTTTTTGGAGTTTATGGCCTGGTATCTAGACCTTTAGGTCAAGTCTTAGGTATTTTTATTCGGTTTATTATAATTGTTTATTTATCTTTCAATGTACACTGCTTCACAATATGTTGATGCGTCACATTGTGCAGCCCTTGGGAGATTTTGACGGCAACTTGAGTCAGCAGACAGCTGACAGTTGGCGATGGTATCTCAAGGCGCCTAAGCAGATAGACACCTTATCTTGAGAATCACATCATCAGAGCACTTGTTTCACCGTTTCCACTAATAGTTCACATGCGCAGACACTTAACACACAAAATCGCACCACTTTTACATATCAAAATCCACTTCAAACCATTATTCAAACAATAATACAGGAGCAGCAAACCGCCGCCGATCAAGTTCTTGCCAAAACTCTTCACGGATAGCGTTTTAGAGATTTGAGGCACAGATAATAAAAAGTATTCTTAAAATTGAATTATAAAATTTATATGAATGGAAATAATTTTTATGAATGGAAATCAACATTTTCTCGTTTACTTTTTACAAAACCTATAAAAATATGTAATTTATTATTTCGCAAAATACCCTATTCTGATGCAATTAATTTTTGCGCATTAGTGAATTCCTGATTCTATTCATCAGCATATTAAACAAAATATTTCAACAGCACATTAAACTTTATTTAAATTAAATAGACATGACAGGCTAACTTTTTTTTTTATAGAACAAGGGTGACAAACGAGCACACAGTCCACCTGACGGTGAGTGGATACCACAGACTAATATGATGCTTACGCATGTGGATACTGTGGCCCATAGCAGACATCGCCATTTACGAGTATCCCCGATTAAGAATCAAAATGTAGATGCGTTGTCACACCTGAGGATTAAAATTGAATGCCTTGTATCCAGTAGAAATGGTCTCCGGTTTTATTATATATATTCTCTCCGGTCTACACCTACTATATAAAACACAGCAGCATTGAGCTGCTATTTTACGTTAGTACTTAGTGAGAGCGTGGTCCTTCTGCAGTCGAGATGACCCATTCGTGTTACAACCATAATATAGCTGCAGCATGGCTCTACCACGTATAGAAACTTACATTATACTTGATGGTAAGTGGCTACTGCAGGCCATAGACACCTGCAACCAACTTTAAACAAAGAAAGCTACAGATGCGTTGTTACCTCTGAACACTAAGATGGAATGCCCCACAGCTTGTAATTATACTGGTTCTAAAAATAACAACCATTCCACGCCGCAAAAGAGAAAGCCGACCTTTTAGGCTCACTTTTTGCGTCCAACTCGACTCTTGATGACGGGGAGAACACACCGCCGGCCATCCCGCGGTGTGAGTGCTCCATGCCGGATGTTCGGTTCTCACAGCGCTCGGTTCGCAAAGCACTCTTCTCCCTGGACATCCACAAGTCGAGTGGGCCTGACGGAATCCCCCCAATTGTGCTGAGGACGTGTGCTCCGGAGTTGGCACCGGTTCCAACGCGTCTTTTCCGGTACTCCTACTCCCTAGGCGTAGTCCCGAAATCATGGAAGACAGCTTTTGTCCAACCGATCCCTAAAAAAGGCGACCGCTCAGACCCGTCCAACTACAGGCCTATCGCCATCACCCCCTTGTTCTCCAAAATAATGGAATCCATTATAAACTGCCAGCTCATGCGGTACCTTGAGGATCACCAGCTGATTAGTGACCGCCAATACGGTTTTCGTTGGGGTCGATCAGCTGGTGATCTTCTGGTCTACCTGACTCATAGATGGGTGGAGGCAGTAGAGTCTAAGGGGGAGGCATTGGCCGTTAGTTTGGACATTGCGATGGCTTTCGATCGGGTTTGGCACAAAGCGCTTCTTACGAAGCTCCCTTCCTATGGGCTTCCCGAGAAATTGTGCAATTGAATCACCAGCTTTCTTGCAGATCGGAGCATCAAGGTCGTTGTAGACGGTGCATGCTCCGACTACAAGCCTATTAACGCTGGTGTTCCACAAGGCTGCGTGCTATCACCAACGCTGTTTCTTCTGCATATCAATGATATGTTGCAAACCGGTAGCATTCATTGCTATGCGGATGATAGCACTGGTGATGCTCTATACGCCGGCCGTGCGAATATTTCTCGGGAAAACGTCGCAGAGAACCGGAACAAACTTGTGTCTGAAGTCGAGTCTTTGCTGAACAAAGTCTCGGATTGAGGCGACTAAATCTAGTCCAGTTTAATCCTCAGAAGACACAAGTTTGCGCGTTTACCGCTAAAAGAACCCTTTGTCGTATCTCCTCAGTTTCAAGGCACTCCCCTTGTTGCCTCAGCCAGTATCGGAATCCTCGGCGTCGACATATCGAGTGACGTGCAGTTTCGTGGTCACTTGGAAGAGAAGGCCAAATTGGCCTCTAAAAAGCTTGGCGTGCTCAGCAGAGCAGGACAGTATTTCATGCCAGCACAACGCCTGCAACTTTACAAGGCGCAGGTTCGGCCTCACATGGAATACTGTTCCCATCTCTGGGCTGGGGCTCCCCAGTGCCAGCTCCTTCCACTTGACCGCATCCAGCGCAGAGCGGCTCGAATCGTCGACGACCGAGTCCTTTCCGATCGGCTCGATTCATTGGCGCTGCGAAGAGATGTTGCATCTCTTTGCATTTTCTTTCGCATTTACCACGCATTTACCACATTTCACGAACGCACATCGCGGCAGAACTCCCGATACCATCCACACCATCTGGATGATTGGCGGTCCACCACTGTGCGATTTAGAAGATGTTTTCTTCCTCGCACAACTTCCTTGTGGAATAGTTTTCCACCAGCGATTTTTCCGGACCGATACGACTTAGGGACCTTCAAGAAAGAGCCTACTCCTTTTAAAAGGCCGGCAACGCATCTGCAATTCCTCTGGTTCCCCTGGTGTTGCAGTTGTTCATGGGCGGCGGTAGTCACTTACCATCAGGTGAGCCGCATGCTCGTTTGTCCCCTCTCCTATAAAAAAAAAAAAATAAGGATTGTAACATTAATTTGCTATAAAATTCAACTTTTAACTTATATTTTATGCCGCACTTGTGGTTAAAAATTAATACACATATTAAATAAATCATTGTTTGCCGTAAAATTTATATTATTTATATTTAATTTAATTTGAGGGTTTCACTTCTACCACGTGTGAACTGCACACATGCTTTTTTTTATTTACTAGCGATCTCCCCCGGCTTCGTATGGGAGATATCTGGATCTCGACAGTAGCGCCACCAACTGGGTCCAATTGTAAATTTAAACCATCCAGGAAACCCACTCAAACGCACACAAGAAATTTCATCAAAATCGTTTGAGCCGTTTTCGAGTTTTAGCGAGACTAACGGAGAGCAATTGATTTTTATATATAAAGATTTTAGAACTATCATGGTAAATAATTAGATAATAAATTTAAGAAGCAAACTTTAAATTCTTAATTGAGGATAAATGTAGATGGCTATGGACAACAGCATCCATTTACCATCAGGTGGACTGTGTGCTCGTTTGTCACCCTTATTCTATAAATAAAAAAATGACGTCACTTATATATTACGGGGCATATCCACATATCACCTTGTATTGCCCTTGTATGCCCGGTCATGTATGAAGTAGAGTTCTGCAGCTATGCTAACAACAAAACAAATGAAACCGTTAATTATACAACACAATTATATATTATATAGCTGAATATGTCCAATTTTTCTAAAGGAGAAATCGAAACGAATGTCGGAAATATAAATTAGATTAAAGTGAAACGCTAAAAATTGGTACTTCATCCATTACAGCCTATAGAATTCCACTGCTGAACATAGGTCTCCCCCGTTGATTGCCTAATGGGGGAAAATAATATAAAAATACATACCTACTTATAAAATAAATTTAATAATATTTAAAAAACAATTTTTTCCATTCTATTCTAGATTCCACAAATTTCAATACCTTTTCTCCACGCCCTGTCGTGTATGGAGAACCTGTACTTCGCTCTTCAACTAATCTGAAGATTTCAGTTCCATCACATTTCATTGGCTACTGGCTATTATTTTACTGTTCACGCTACACTACTCTGGAATTCTTTACCACAAAGACATAAGGAAAGCAACGAATAGTGTACCCTTCAAAAGATTGGTTCGGGAATATCTTTCGAAAACAACGGCATTTATCAATTAATACTTACTACCTTAATTCAGATATATAAATAGAAATAGAAATATATAGAAAATTCTAACTGGAATTTAGTCCATCCTTCATAATCTTTATTGCTAAAACAATATAATTAAAAAATATATTTCAGCAAATATTACTTAATTATCTTTTTATTCCTATTAAGTCTGAAAAATATAGACTTGACATACATATAGAGAGACGCATATGACAAAACTATGAGGGTCCGTAGTTTGACCACGGATCTCTAAGAATAATACTTATAGGTATCACGAGAGGCGATCAGTCCGTCGAAAGAATATGTAATAGTAGTTAGTGCGAAATGTTTGACCGCGCGTTATTTATTACATTTGTACTACTGTCTTGCGAAGCTGAGAATGGCTTGTTATCCAGTATCGTAGACTCTACGGTGCATGTGGTGAACGATATAATAAAACCTCCGATGGTTCAGCAAGTCTCACAAGTATCGGGAGATCTATCTCGTGATCTTAAAGACATAATATTGCCAACATTCATATGCGACAGCAATGTCGTGGAGCTGACAGATCAAATCATCAACGAATTCAACGCCGGTCTTGGTAACGAAGACATCACATTAAATATGAGCGATTTAGTGACAAAATATGGCTATCCGATAAAGAGACATCAGGTAACAACCAAGGACGGATATATTTTATCAATGTACAGAATTCCAAACAATGGGTCCGCAGTATTCCTGATGCACGGTCTACTTGGAAGCTCTGACGATTTTATCGTAGCAGGCCCGGAGAGTGGACTGGCTTATCTTTTATCAAATGAAGGGTACGACGTGTGGATGGGCAACAGTCGTGGCAATAAGCACTCACGCAAACATCTGGTCCTGGATCCTTCGCAATCAGCCTTCTGGGACTTCTCGTGGCATGAAATCGGATGTTACGATCTCCCACCTATGATAGATTATGTGCTCCAAGCTACTAAGACGAACAAACTGAAATACGTAGGTCATTCGCAAGGGACCACTTCGTTCTTCGTAATGGCTTCCGAAAGACCTGAATACAATAGCAAAATATCTCTTATGGTTGCGTTGGCACCTGTAGCATTCTTGGCGCATGTAAAATCACCGATAATTCAACTTCTAGCTCCAGAAACTCCATTATTTCACAGCATTTTGCAAAGCCTGGGTGTTAACGAGGTTCTACCAGACAATAGTGCAACAAGGATTTTGAGACGGGTGCTATGCGGTGTTGGACGGTTGGCGGAAATCATTTGCAGTAACCTTATTTTCCTCTTCATTGGGTTCGATTTTGGCCAACTGAATGTGACCAATCTACCGGTGTTGTATGGTCACATACCATCCGGTGCGTCTGTTAAGCAATTTGCTCATTACGGCCAGGGTGTTGTATCGGAAGATTTTAGACAGTTCGATTATGGGGATAACAAAAATTTAGATTTATACGAGTCGAATGTGCCACCTAGTTATAACTTGGAGAACATCGTCGCACCAGTTTCTTTATTCTATAGTGAAGCGGACTGGTTTACTGACCCGAGGGATGTAGATAAACTATATAAAAGGCTAGGAAATGTCATAGATGTATACAAAGTGCCTTATGATCAGTTTTCACATTTAGATTTTCTTATAGCTAAAAATTTTAAGACGTTAATTTATTCGCGGCTACGTAAATTGTTGAAGAATGTTTAAAATAATTTAATAAATAAAAATATAAATAGTTACACTGTTAAACTAACAAATATTGAAGACAACACTGGTGGATTTTTATTTAAGTCCCAAGTTTAATTAAGTTCCTTTTATTTAGGTTCCAGCCGCGCCTTGTAGTGGCGGCGTAAGAGAATCCACTACGAACTAAGAGGGGACAGAGGGAAACAGAAACAAGGGAAGGGCGGTAGCATCTTCCTGACAACAACCCAAAATAAATACAGGCAAAAACCAATAACTAATCCCAAATTGAAATAAGTTCCATTCGCAATTTCATTTTGGTTTATTAAACTACAAAAAAAAACAAAATGATAAAAAATTGCGGCCGTCAACCCTTTTGCCAATCTATGGGGAAGGGTTATGTTTTGCAGTAGACTTTTGATAGGCTGAAATGAATCAAGAATTTGAGCCGTGGTGGCAAGTTAGCCAATATGCGAACTCGAATTCAATAGTATATTTTATTAGTTTATTCGAATTTTCATTATTAGTTATTTCGATTACCGTATAAATATAATCGTATTACCGTATAAATACCGAATAATAGTATAGTTAATTGCAATTTTAAATGCTGATTTACAACGTGCTCGATATTAACTGGAAGTTGCCCAGCGACGTATCCTGCTTTCTAAGAATAGGGTACTACACCCATTTTCAAATAGTATTTAAATTAATCCTAGAGTGATATTGACTACAATGTTTATATAAATTTTTTGAACCCGAATAGTGCCATAAAAATTACTTTTAATTTACCATTTTAAAATTTCGCGCGAAAACGTGACGTCACTGTTCTAGTAAATAAAACTATTTTGCAAAGGAGTAAGATATTTTTGGATAATTAATAATAAGTTATCATCTTTACCATTGGTGTGTTGTACCTGAATGCAAAAATACGACCATAAGAACGCCGGGGAAGTTTTGGATTCAAGTGCCAACTGATTTAAATATGAGAAATACTTGTTTAAAACTGGCAAGAAGAAACCCGAAGGCATTGTCTACAAAAACTAGGCTATAAGTACTTCTGTGAAGATCACTTTGATATAAGTATGACTTATATTTGTCTATTGTTTATACAAAACATCATGAGGTGATATGTATAGAAAGTCTAATTTTTTAATAGATTAGGATCGATCACTAATATTATTAGTGATCTTTAGTGAATATTGTGAATATATTTATTAGGTTATCTTAGATATAACTAATGATTACTAATGATTGTAATCATAGATAAACATAACTATGTATTATCAAAAGACACTGGTGTTGTGTTATTGTATAAACAAAAGTTGTTTTAACATTCCTCAACTAAGAATAAAGAGGAAAAGAAAAAGAAAGCCAAAAAATTTGGCCACCATCAATGTATTTATCCTTGATAAATTAGTACTTTCTACTTTTACGAATCCGTCTTCCATGATGCCATTTCAATAAAATAAAGAATAAAAATCAATAATCGTGATGATAACTTGAAAAAAAATCGAAATAACACACAGCACATTAGCTTGTTTACTATAAACGTGACGTCACGAGGGAATCTAAATACAACGGATAGCGTTTTAGAAATTTGAGGCACAGATTATAAAAAGTATTCTTAAAATTGAATTATAAAATTTATATGAATGAAAATAATTTTTATGAATGGAAATCAACATTTTCTCGTTTACTTTTTACGAAACCTATTATAAATATGTATTTTTTGATTTTTTACATGGTGCAAAATACCCTATTCTGATGCAATTAATTTTTGCGCATTAGTGAATTCCTGATTCTATTCATCAGCATATTAAACAAAATACTTCATCAGCACATTAAACTTTATTTAAATTAAATAGACATGACAGGCTAACTTTTTTTTTAAAGAACAAGGTTGACAAACGAGCACACAATTCACCTGACGGTGAGTGGATACCACAGACTAATATGATGCTTACGCATCTGGATACTGTGGCCCATAGCAGACATCGCCATTTATCCCCGATTAAGAATCAATATGTAGATGCGTTGTCACACCTGAGGATTAAAATGCAATGCCTTGTATCCAGCAGAAATGGTCTCCGGTTTTATTATATATATTCTCTCCGGTCTACACTATATGAAACACAGCAGCATTAAGCTGCTATTTTACGTTAGTACTTAGTGAGAGCGTGGTCCTTCTCCAGTCGAGATGACCCATTCGTGCTACAACCATAATATAGCTGCAGCATGGCTCTACCACGTATAGAAACTTACATTATAAGTGGCTACTGCAGGCCATAGACACCTCCAACCAACTTTAAACAAAGAAAGCTACAGATGCGTTGTTACCTCTGAACACTAAGATGGAATGCCCCACAGCTTGTAATTATACTGGTTCTTGTTACATTTCTAATCGCAACACGGCAGTGCACACACTGCTGCTTGGCAGTAGAAGTAGATAGATTGGTGATACCTAAACAGACAAAAAGAGAATAGAAAAAGAGTTTCTACCAAATTAAATTGCTACCTCGCAGGTACATCAAGTCTAAGCTGAATACAAGATTTCCCCATAGATTTCCACAAAACTCGATTCTGAGTTCCGGAGCCCCTTCCGTCGTAATAGCGGAGTCCCGTAATAGAGCCACGCCACCTATATTATGGTTGTAGCACGAATGGATCGGTCGGCTCGGTCGGGAAGGACCTCGCCACAGACTAATATGATGCTTACGCAACAATTCACGAATCAATTCTCGTAAAATTGATGTTCTTTCGCTTTCATTTGTAGTATAATATCACGTTTTTACGTGGTAGAATCACGCTGCAGTTATATTACTGGTATAGTTGTAGCACGAATGAGTCGGCTCGACCGGGGAAGGACCTCGCTCTCACAGAATACCAGCGTAAAATAGCAGCTTAATGTTGCTGTTTTGTATGGTTAGTGTAGAGATTCGGAGACCCTTTTTACTGAAAACGAGACATTCCATTTTAGTCTTCACGGTTGATTACGCATCTGTATTTTGACCACAGAAACCACTTACCAACCAGGTGGACTGTGTGCTCGTTTGTAACCGTTATTCTAAACATAAACGAGCTTGCTACTTTGAAACATTTCGAACGAAACTTCGATAGCAAATCGTTGTTTCGTTGCATAGTAATCTCTCCCTCATTTTTGCAAGTATCATTAAAATATAAAATCACTAAGTCATGTACAGTCTATGTTATTTGAAAATAAATAAAACAATATAATATCCCCTTAGCTTTGAGTGTGTGTGTGAGTGTCTTAGAGTATACATATAGATTGCTTATGTATACTCTTAGGTGTGTGCAGATTATAGATATCTATTTCCAGAACTTTCACTTCTAAGTTTTTATTGAAAGTATTTAAGGAACTAATCTCTCAGAGTAAGTATTTTTATTGATAATTAAGTAATCAGGTATAATTGGGTTTTTGAATTAAAATTACCTATAATTTTTTTTAGTTCAGTATTTAATCGATCGATCGATTATTTAATCGATAATCGATGCAAAAAAAAATCAAATCATGTATAATTAATTACGAATTAATTAAAAGTTATAAAAATACAAAAATTATCACGTAAGTCGAAACCACCAGTTTTAGTGGAAAATCTATTAAGTTGGCAACATTAAACAACACTAAATATCAGCACGCGCCGAACGCGCCGCGTTATATGACGTCATCGGCATGCGTCCTTCAATATTCGGATGCCTACCTCATTTTATAAAATTCGGCGCATACGGTGCGGGTGTAATGTGCGAGGTTTCATATGATTTCATACAACGAATTCTAAAACTCGGCGCGTACGACGAGTATGGCGCGTACGGTGCGGACAAATGTGCGTTCAGCTTAACACATAATTTGTATCAGAAGCACTCCGAATAAAGAATAAATATTCGGAGTGCTTCTGATATAATCTAAAATCTATGGGTATGCAGACGACAGCACAGTTGTGGAGAGATACCAACCAGGTGCCCGAGCCAGTCGGGATCAAATTCAGTCAGAAAGAGAGGCTATGGTTGAGCGTGTGATTCTCACACTACAGGCAGTCTCCGAATGGGGCGATGCCAATCTCGTGAGATTTAACGCCTCCAAAACACAAGCGTGTCTTTTCACCGCTAAAAGGAGCCCGCTCACCTAGCTCCTACTTTCCGGAATGTTTCCTTGGAGTACACTGACCGCCTTCAGTTGTTAGGGGTTGAATTTTCTCCGAACCTCAACTATGGGCGGTTAATTGAGTCCAGAGCCAAAGCAGCCGCAAGGAAACTTGGTGTCCTTGCAAGGGTGCGGTGGTACTTCACGCCGGGGCAGCTTCTTACCTTATATAAAGCGCAAGTCCGGTCGTGCATGGAGTACTGCTGTCACATATGGGCTGGTGCTGCAAAATGCCACCTGGCAGCGTTGGACTCAGTGGAGAGACCTGCTAAGAAGCTCATTGGTGACCTTGATTTGGTTGAAACCAATCTTGTCAGCCTCGAGCACAGGCACAGAGTAGCCAGTTTCTCGGTATTCTATAAGATGCATTTCGGTGAGTGCGCGCAGGAATTACACGCTTTAATTCCTCCCTCTCCTTTCCACCATCGGACTACCAGGCGGTCGGCGGGTTTTCATCCCTTTGTTGTCGATATTCCACGCATTAGAACTAAACGGTTTGCTTCATCTTTCGTAATGCGTACAGCAAAGGAGTGGAATAATTTAACGGCGTCTATCTTTCCGTCCGAATACAATCTGGGCGTCTTCAAGGCAAGAGTGAATAGGCTTTTGTTACGCTAAGACAGTGCGATTTACCATCTAAGGCTACGTCACCACTTACCACCAGGTGGGATTGTGGTCAAGCACTGGCTTATAATAGGTAAAAAAAATTAAAAAATCCACAAATTATAAAAAAAACTTATCAGCTGTGCGATTGTACTGCGATGGGAATCGTTCGCCGCGCTGTCGCCGGCGGTAAAGCACTTCACAACTGCGTTATTTAACTCTTTGAATTATGATAACAATTTCTTACCTAATATAAGATATTTATATAAAATAGACTTGGGTTTATTGTAATCATATACTGATACATTTACATGCCGTCAAGCGCCTGGCCATTTTTCTTTTTTACGCGCCAACTGTTCGGGCCTGTGCGGAAGGTCGCCCGATACTGGCAGGTGCTAATGTAAATAAACAATGATATCTTTTTAATTTTGTTTGCCAGCCTCAGAGTAATTACTAGCATAGAGAGAGTCCTAAAATATGAACATAATTCTTATAGCTGAACTCTTTATACATATGACCTTTAACGTGGTACAAAATAAGATAGCTATATTATTCTCACCATAGATAAATAAATATGTAGCAAGCTAATTGTTGCCGTTTTTCCATTCCATAGACACCTCTGTTGATGAACCATTAGCGAAACAAAAAACGTGGTCGATAAATTCATTTAGTCTATGACTTAGTAAACTTAGCGTAGAAGTCTATGAAACTAAGGGATTTTTATTAGTCCGGTTCGTAATACTTATTTAAATCATATCAATGAAGGTTTAAGGAGGATTCATCGGATATATTGCAACAAATTCAATTAAAAAAAATTCATACTATCGTTGTATAATTTAAAATATATCGTGAAAAGGTCTCTACGAAATCTACTTAAATTCAGCTGGTATATTTCCGCCAAATTATCCTTAGACTTATTATGGGTTTCACTGGGAATAATAGCTGTTTTTGTTTAATCGACACTGGGTTTGCTTCACCGAACGTATACAGAGGGCACTGTTATGATAGTACAATAATAGCGGCACGACCGCGGTCTGCCTTCTTTTTTGTCGCTAGATCACAACTACCAATAAATCGATTACGAACGTATTACCCGTTTTCTCTCTGCTTCCTCAAGATATTATCCATCATTAATTCATTAATTACGGCTTATCAAAAGTCCACTGCTGAACGTAGGGCGAATATTTGCCATAGTTCCCTCTCTTAGCAAGTGGTTTGGCAACCGCAAGTTATATTATTTTGAGTTGTTATCAGGAAGATACTGTTGCCTATCTCCCGTTTCATTTCCCTATTTCGTTTTTACGATACTTATGGGAAGGTATGGGGTCTTAGAGCTTCTAAGTAATAATATCGCTCATCCAACAGAACAATGATTTAATTACGTTTTCGCTATTTTTCAGGAGAAGGGTTTCAATGTTTGGAATTGAAAATATAAATGTGGTTTTAATAATTTTGATTATATCTTTAAATATTATAGTATGTTAGTTTATTACCAACAACTATCCATAATAACTTACTATGTAAACTTAAGAAAATTTATTTAAAATGCCAAATAAAAAAATCTGACATACACTTTATGCCATTTTATTAAACAAAAAATAAAAAATACAATTATGACATATAGGCGCGGTTTGGAGATGAGAATAAGAACATGAATTTAAACAACGAGATATTCAATATAGTTTTTATTTGCCCATAGTAGCATCAAATAGTACAATTAAATCTTTAAAAATAACAAACCCTACGTACAAAATAACACCGTTCATGGTCTTAATTAAAACGATACAGTAAATCTTTAAAATAAATTTTAGTTAATTACTATGAATTAAATTGACGTAATCACTCATCATTAGTGTGATTTACGTATTGTCTGAGGTCCGAAGAGAGGGGGAGGACACGGTAATCCTCGAATCCGGCAACTTGTTCTATCACCGAGAGGGCAACCATTTGTCCCAAGGAGCCGTCGGATTTATCGTCCACAAGTCTCTCGTTAACAACGTTGTAAAGATTGGGAGTGTGTCGACGAGGGTTGCATACCTTATACTCAGAATCACCAAACGTTATGCGCTGAAGATCATACAGGTTTACGCACCAAACTCGGCACATCTCGATGAGGAGGTGGAGGAAATGTATGAGGATATCTCTAGAGCCATGCATTCTTCCCAAACTCACTATACGGTGTTAATGGAAGACTTCAACGCAAAACTAGGCACAAGAGAGAACGGTGAGCTGAAAGTAGGAAAATTCAGGACAGGGCAACGGAACCCAAGAGGCCAGCAGCTGGCCGAATTTATGGAGAAAGAGGGACTCTTTATGATGAACTCTTTATTCAAGAAGCGGCCCCACAGAAAGTCGAGCCTTGACGATTCGACAAAAAATGAGATTGACTTCATTACGACGGCCAGACGACAACTGTTCAGTGATGTCTCATGTGAAAACTGGCAGCGATCACCGAATGGTGAGAGGTACACTGAACCTAAACGTTAATTTGGAGAGGTGTCGTCTAATGAAGTCAACGCTCCGTCCCCCTCGTGCTCTAATCCAAAGCCCCGAAAACTTTCAGCTCGAGTTGCAAAATCATTTTCAGTGCTTAGAAGACTGCAATGAAGTGGACGATATGAATGACAAGCTTAAAGAAACTGTCCATACGGTTGGAGCTAAGTTCTACAAGACCCGTCGCAGAAGAACACAAAAACTCTCCGATCACACTCTTAATCTCATGGCTGTTAGACGGGAAATGAAGCTGCAGTCTTCAGCAGATTTGACAGCATACAAGCAACTAAATAGACAGATCTCCAAGTGCATGTGGCGGGACTTACGCAACTTTAATACAACTCGTATTGAAGAAGCGATTGAGCGGAACCAGGTCTTCAAAGTCTTTGCCAGAGATCTGTCTTCCAGAAAGAGCCAACTGTCGAAGCTGAAGACCGAATGTAGCAGCATCGTTTCCGGGACACCTGAGATTTTGAGTGAGATTGAGAGGTTCTATGGGCAGCTATACACGTTCTCGTTGGAGCCACACGCAAGTGTGAGTAACTATCCAAGAGCAAGTCTTATCCGACACTATTCCGATGATGTCCCGGACGTCAGTCTGAGCGAGATTAGAATGGCTCTCCAGCACCTTAAAAACGGCAAATCCCCGGGCGAGGAAAGAATTGCAGCGGAGCTTCTGAAAGCGGGTGGAAAACCGATTATTGAAGTCCTTCAGAAGATCTTTAATTTCCGTCCTCCATGGTGGAAAAGCTTTAGCACCATAGACCATATACATACCGTTCGGCAAATTGTACAGAAAACTGAAGAGTACAATCGACCACTTTGTCTTGCGTATGTGGACTATGAGAAAGCCTTTGATTCCGTCGAAATTTGGGCGGTGCTATAGTCACTTCAGCGGTGCCAAGTTGATTGTCAGTATATCGAAGTGCTGAAGTGTTTGTACAGTAGGGCTACGATGGCTATCAGAGTGCGAAACCTATCCAACTGTAGAGAGGTGTAAGACAGGGTGACGTAATATCCCCGAAACTCTTCACCGCTGCATTGGAAGACGTTTTCAAGCTACTGGACTGGAGAGGATACGGTATTAACGTCAATGGCGAGTACATCACTCAGCTTCGAGTTGCCGATGATATAGTCCTTATGGCAGAATCACTGGAGGAGCTAAGCAATATGCTCAGTGACCTCAATAGTGTCTCCTACCGGATAGAAGATGAACACAGAGAAAACAAAAGTCATGTGTAACCTCAATGTCACACTTATGCCGGTAGTTGTTGGGAGCACTAAGCTCGAAGTTGTTGACGAGTATGTTTACTTGGGACAAATAGTCCGACTAGTAAGTCCAACTTCGACCGAATGGTCCATCGGCGGATTCAACTCGGCTGGGCATACCTGTTTGTTTTTGCAGGCATACCTCAAAACCTCAAAACAAGATTGTTCAACCAGTGCGTGTTGCCAGTGATTACCTATGGATTTGAGACGTGGTCCTTAACCACTGGTCGTATGAGGAAGCTCAAGGTGGCTCAGCGAGCTTTGTAAAGGGCTATGCTTGGGGTTTCTCTGTGTGATAGACTTAAAAACGAGGATATCCGCAGTAGAACCAGAGTAAACGACATAGCCCAACGGATTAGTAAGTTAAAGTAGCAATGGGCCGGCAATATAGCTCGAAGAACCCACAACCGATGGAGAAGAAAGGTTAGGGCGTCCCTTCACTCGATGGAGTGATGACCTGGTAAGACATGCAGGAAGTCAATGGATGCAGGTGGCTCGGGACCGTGCTTTGACCGTGGGCTGTAATGATGATGATGATGATGAATATTAATTACGCTATGTATACAAATATTATTATGAACTTGTCATATATAACAAGATAATCCATCGCAGTTTTTTGACACAACGACATAATTGTCAAATGCGTTATTTTGGCACCAATAATGTTGAAATTGATTGTCATAACACATTTACGTCGCTGTAGCTCTCAACACATTCGCACTTCACGGGGCTCCCGCGACCATAGATTACTGTATATATACTAGAGATAGATGGGCAACTCAAATTTAATTTTCGTTATTGCGCTGTCTTGGTTAACAGATGGCGCTAAATTAAAAGTGCTTTAAGCTCGCCATTTATTTGCACTTAACAAATTTTATTTTATATACAACCATTAATTACATTGCAGCACTTACGCACAAGTGATGCAATATGATTAACAGTTATTTATGTTTCTTGTGCTAATATTACAAAAAATTAAAACCGGTTATTTTTAAAACGTTTATTGTTTAAAAATTCTTTGCTTAGTTATTGATTAACATTAGATGAGTTAAATTTAACAATATTTGCACAATATAAATTAACTTCTTTATACAATGTCCCTACTGGTTAGTAAATATCTTATATTACAACGAATAGAATAGAATAATTTTTATTCAACATAGATTATTACATAATACTTATGGAGTAATTTTTTATTTACCACTGGTTCGAAAAATACCTGTCCTGGGAAGAACCAGCGGGACTTTCTTTAAACATTTCACTTTACAATAATTTTCTTTGTACACTTTAAATAAATTTTAATAGTACCAGCATGGTGGCGATCACCTCATTCCCATGGGTTATTGTCATTGAAGTATTATTTGACATTATAATAACACTTTTTGTACATTCTTCCTTTAATCAAACATTTGAACTTGTTTATTGACAAATTTTGTACATTTTCTGGGATTTTGTTGTAAAAGCGTATACATTGCCCCATAAATGAATTACCAATTCTGTTGAGTCTAGTAACTGGTATTACAAGCTTATGTTTTCCTAGTGTTTAAAGTATGAACATCTTTATTCTTATCAAAGCTTTATGTTTTAATGTACATACATCACATTTTTATAAAGATATTGTGATGCCAAAGTTAATATGTATATTTATTTAAATTTTTTTCGAAGGTACTCCTTACAATTTAAGTTATAAATCGCCTGTACGGCTCTCTATCGCAAAACAAATATAACTTCAATGTCAGTCGCATGACCCCAATAGTATTATAGTAATACGAAGAAAAACAGTGGTATCCACAAGACTCAACTCCTTCCTATTTAATATATAATAATTATTCAAATACCAATGTGCTCTACATTGGTATTTCAATCCTCAAAGTTTTGCTCCTCTTCCAAAATTTCATGAATTAGTATCAAATAATTGTTTATAGTGGTGCATCTTTAAATTAAAATAAAAAGATACATTTTGGAGCAGCATTATTAATCTTTAAAATATGTACTTGATAACGTTTCATATTTTAGTTACATAACATTTTTTTAAAATATGTGTGTAATAAGTATACTTTTAAAAATACAAACAATTTACAAAAGTGACTTTGTTATGCGCACTATATCATTGTTTATATGTGTGATCTGTATAATATTTCTTTTACAAAATAAGCATTTTATATATTATAACGTACTTACATAATACAACTTTACAAACAATTTGTGAAATTATTATCAATCTTAAAATTGTGGAAAAGAGACTACATAAAGCATCAAAAAGAATACCAAGAAAAAAATATTTAATAAAACTTTGATACCTTTGACTATGCACACCCACATATTCCTGAATATGCAGTTAATTACTTACTTAATGGTTTAGTAAGTACAGTATAACATAAATGTTGTGGAAGATCATACAATTTTAAAGACAAATTGTTGGCATTTTCAATATGTAAGCCTTAAAAGATATAGATTCTTAAAACTGTCCACTTTGTCCTCAAGATGGACATCCTTAAATAAATACTAATTAAACCAGATATAAACCCAATTATATTTAAGTAAATGAAAAAACAAAGCTCGAGCATAGCGGAGTGCTTGTGTTTAATGTTTGATGAGATGCTAGTGTTCCCTCACTACATTACAATGCAACTGTCATAGGTTTTAAGACTGGGGATGTTAAGAGTGAAAATATGACGATGAACATGTTTTGGTTTAATGATATAGGTGAAAGCTCATAATAAGCTATCAATTTGTTATAGATTTTGCAAAATGCTACTCTGGCAGTAATTAAAAAAAATACATATAATAAGAGATTTATAACAAACATGATTAAATGGTGTCTATGATCAATTTACAATTAACACCAAAGTAAGCAATAATTAAGTTAATAAGACAAAGGCAGCAATAATGCTTTTGTAATTTAAAATAATAAGCAATTCTCTTTATTTGATCCTAGTTATTGAAAGAAATTTTATTTTCAAAATTAAGATTTACACAGCATGACATAGTAGACAGCTAAATGGGAGCATTTATAATTACTCTTAGATATTGATGCGGGAGTAAATGAACTACTGAATGATGGATATGTAAGCTGACAGAAACCTATGGTGCTACATGATAAAATACCTAAAATAAAGAGTTAAGCACAAATTTTAACCAACGTGTATCAGGTGTTCTTAGATTTTGTGCAAGTAAGTCTTTACAACTGAAACATATTAATGATTAATGTTAAATAAATACTTGTCTTTAACAACTTTGTTTTGATTTTATTTTCAAAACATTATTAATTGCCCTAGAGCACAGATACTGAAGATATTACTGACTTACTGAAATTAGTCAATTTGGTTTGATTTTCTTTAATTTCTACAATGTAAGTTTTAAAAAAGTTTCTAAAACATAATTCAGCACATATATGCCGTGGAAGAAAGTTTTATCTATTACAATGAGTAATCCTCTCACCCCAAGCAAATACATAAACTTTGTAATTTTTCAAGAAAAACACTTTTGCGATTTTCAAAAAACTTTACATAATGTATTGAAGATATAACAAAAATAATTAAAAACATTTAACCAATGATTCCCCCAAAATGGGATATTTCAAATCATTAAATTGTTAATAAATATCAAATTCTAATTCTTAACATGACAAACATGAAATGGTATGGACCCTTATCATCAATTTGTTGATCAAAATAATTGTACATATTTCAGACCCTCAAAGATGGCCTAAGAGCTGGTGCAATAATATAAATAAAATATTAAAAGGCAGACATATTAGAATCAATAATGATAAAATAAAACACAATAATGACAAATTATGTACCTTGATAAATTATTAGAGGGTAAACTATTTGCACTATTAAAAGAAAATAATTTAGAAATAATTTAAAAATGTTTTAATAACCTGAAATCAAGGCTAAATTATTATTTTAAAATACCAAAAATAAATGGTTATCTGTAAAAGCAAATTTTTTCCATAACATCAAAATTAAGGTATCATAAAATATCTTGCGATTAGTTATCTACTTTTATAAGTCCATAGTGCCGTAATCTTGAATTTGTTTTACACAATTTTATAGATCTTGTACGTTTTGTTATAGGAACCTCCATTAAAATAATCAAACAATTGATCAAACAGGAGAAGTATATCTGCCGCATCTTCACATTCTTGTGGCAGTAACTTCTTTTCTGCAAAAGAAATAAAATGTTATGAGTACCGTTAAAGTAATAAAGAAGCAATAAAATATTAAATACAAGATAGTCGGGTACTACTTTAATCTTTACTTTGAATTATAATGTTTTGCTAAAATCCCACAGCTGTAATTAGTTATAACACTACAGCTATATCATACATAAACCATATGCGTGTAATAACCACATCAAGTGACATAGCTTGTAAAATTAATCTTGTAAAATATATGTATTTCTTTTTACCTTATAAATAAAATCTCAAGGTAATTCTCTCGTATGCAAAAAATCAAGAAAAATTCATGAGGAAATAAAATGGGAATTAAATTCCTAAACCTACAGGAAAATTGTCTCTAAGTTTGTTATCTAAAGTTAATAGATAAACTAAAGTATGAAGCATTTGCTATTAGAAAAAATATAAATGCATAAAATTCATGGACCATCCTTAAGCTTTATGCATTGTTCTCCACAATCTTAAAACACAGAATAAAGAAGAAGGACCTTCTAATCTTCATAAGCCTGATACTACCTTGTTAAAAAAAAGTACCGACTTATTAAAATTCTTACCCTGATAAACAACTGTTATGTAACATCTCATTTGAGGACTGTCCATAGGTTACATCAAAACTTACCTTGCTGTGGCAGTACTGTGAGGAAGCTATTTATGTATGTAAAGCATGAAAATAGTCATTAAGCCCTTATCACTATCTACAATTAGTATGTCTATTGTCTAAAAATTGGGGTGGGTGCTACCATAAAAGTAAGAAATTTACTTATTGTTCTTCCTATTATGATTTGGGTTCTTTTCTGGTGTTTATAGGATGAAAAAAATCTACTAGAATACAATCAAAGCTGAAATACAATTTGGTTTACACAGCTGAATTTCACCAAAACAAAACAATCTTTGCTAGTTATACCATTCTATAGAAAAAAATATGAGTACATATATTAACGGTTACCTCACAATATCACATGTATGTCACTAAAACTGTATGAAATTCAGTAAATTAGTTGTTAATTTGCAAAATAGCGTATAATATTCCTGCAATAAGTCAGACAGCTAGATAGGTAAAGTATTTTAATAAGAGAATACATTAATTTCTATTATACATAGCACCAGCATTAATTCCCTTCTCGTCCTAAAATAATTGAACATTTTAGAAAGTCAACAAACTAATACATTCAAAAACTTTTGCCATTTTTTGTAATAGAACATTATTATGTAAGATTAATATTAGCGTTCGCATTTGAAATAGTATAAAATAAACAAACAATAATATAAATTCACAATGACATTAGTTAGTGTTGCCAGTGGGAGCTGATATAGGTTGGGATACCAGTAAAAATCTTATTTTTTCCCCCCGAAAGGTTACATTTCGTGTGATTCGGTCCGTCAATTCATGACTACATAATATACAAACACAGAGGAGGCGTCAACTTCATATAATTTTGATCACAACATCATCTTGCAAACCACACTCTTCTCTTATTACACAATTTCTTTCTGTGTCATTCAGATTCAGCCCTAACATACTCCTTAATGACCGTATTTCTATATGCATTTATTCTACTCTCGTGCTTCTTCTGCCACACCCAACTTTCAGTACCATACATTAAAGTAGGGACTAACACAGCATTGTGAATTGCCATACATGCTTTTTTGGACACATTCTGACTTTCCACAATAGAGCGTAGAGCCCCATTTACTCTATTTCCTCGTTCACTCGTCGTTCTATATCCTTATTCATATCTATCATCCTGCTAAATCCATCCCAAATACACAAACTTATCTACTTGCTCGACCAATTCCCTTCTATTCTTATTTCACATATCGTATTACTTTCTTCTCCTTCAAAACAGTAACTTTCGTCTTACTTGCGTTAACTTTCATTCCCTTTCTTTTAATGACCTGTTCATTAATGTAACCATCATTTGCAACTCGGCCGCCGACGACGCAAGTATGACTTGATCATCGGCGTACAAAAGGCATTTGACGGTTAACTCACCCATTCTTAACCCACATTTTCAACTTTCAATTTTTCCAAACAACTGTCCATAAATAGGTTGAACAGCCACGGGAAGCCACACAGCCCGTCCGACACCTTTATGGATGCCAAACCAGTCCGAGTAGGCCCGTTGATCATGATACAAGCACTGGAATCCCTATACAGATATATAGAGAATATACCTTCAATGTCTGTATCAACCCAGCCAACCCAAATGAGTTCAGTGTTTGCCATAACACATCCCTGTCCACTCTGTCATGAACCTTTCCAAGTCCACAAACGCCCAAATACCTTTTCCATCAGTATCTTTCATAACTCTTTCAATTAGTACCTTAGCATACAGTTTTCCACAATGCTAAGAAGGCTGATACCATGGCAGTTTTACAGTCCTGCTGCGATCCTTTTCCTTATATATTGGGATTATCATGGCTTTGCACCAGTCTCCCAGTTCCTGCTTAAGTTCCCAACACAAATTAAACAAGGTGTACAGCAGGTCTGCCACCACTCCCTCTCCAGCCCTTGGCATTTCGAGTGATACTCTATCATATCCGGCTGCCTTACCTGCTTCCATTAATTCATCTATACTTATCTCTATCTCTTTCCTCTTCTTTCGAATTTCTATTTCATTTAATTCAAACATCTGAATATTGTTTAACAGTATATATATATACCTACTTGCACAAATTGTAGAGCTCCTTATACTGTTGACTAAAACTTGAGCTGCATGTTTCACCTTCATTTTGGGAATTTTTAAAATCATTATTTTGTTTATTTTACATTTTCTTTTTACATTTTTATCTTTTAATAATTGTACCTGAAAAAATATGACAATCAGGTATGCATAAAGAGACCAGATGAAATGATGACAGCATAGACCAGATTGTATTGAATGTCATGGGTCGGCTCGACCGGGAGGGCCTCACTCACTTAGATAAGTGAGAAGCTTAATGCTGCTGTATTTTATACAGTAAGTGTAGAAGACCAAATGCTCTTTTTACTGGATACAAGGTATTCCATCTTAGTCCTCAGGGTAGACAATGCATCTGCATTTAGATTCTTAATTGAGGATAGATGTAGATGCCTATGGGCTACAGTATTCACTTACCATTAGGTAGGCTGTGCTCGCATGTCACCCTTATTCTATTTAAAAAATCTCTGGATATGAGGTGATCCCTACTATGATGTTTTTATTATAATTTATATAAATAATTGTATATTATTTCTTAAATTTAATAAGTATTACGTAATAATTTGTATTAAACAAAAATATTCTATTCTATTCTAAGGATACACCAACTAACATGCATAATATTATAAAAAATTTTGTCCCCGTGCCACACTGGAACAGATTTCATGAGGGTAGAACCCATACCTTAGAATTGATAATGCTGGTCCATATCACTATTCAGTTGAATTTGTACTTTGCATTATTGAAAGATTAATTATTGTATTGTATTGTGTTATTGTATTGTATGACGGCTCTGTGGCTTAGCAATGAGTTGCTGCGCTGGGGGCCGCGGGTTCGAATCCCACACGGAACAAGTATTTGTATAGCCTGCAAATAATTGTTCTGGCTCTGGATGTTTGTCCTTGTGCAATTTATGTTTGTAAACTGCCTCCACGATACAGGAGAAAATCCAAGTGTGGGGGTAACATTTTTAAAAAAAAATAAACTAAAAAAAAAAGAAGTTATTATATTTAGCCTATCACATTTGTTAATTATCAAAGTTGTAACAAATGTGATGCTGTTTTTTTTTTAATAAAATTGAAGACAAACTTAGTCCAGAATTCAGACTACTATGGTAAATGCCAGAAAGAATATCTTTCCTGATAGATTATATTAAAACCATCTTGCGCCAGAAGTATATATACAGACCAAGAATAGGTTACAGAGATGTGGGCTGATGGGAAGATAAAATATAAAAGAATATAATATAAATTATCATGCAATAAGTTTAGTACTATGTAGTGTCATAATAACTGGAACAATTACTGGAGAGAACCTGAAACAGGAGATGAGCAACAACCCGCTTGCTAATCGTGGCAGCTATGCCAAATAGTACTTATAACCTATAAGACAATCTAGCAGTGGACTTTTAATTATTACAGCCCATGCCTTGAACCTTCGATTTTTTAGATTGTGGCTGTTTTCAAGTGAATAAAAGCCATAAAATTATGCGAATACTTTATAAACTTACCAAATTGATCACATTTAAAACACATTGGTTTCGTTACACTCACAGTTTTGCGCAAATCGAATAAACAAAAACAAATCAGGGCCGCAAAAATATTAATTATTATGAAAGAAAACACATAACACATAAAACGTGCGAGAAATCGGAATAATGTTCAATAAATATTAATATCAATTTAAGGTTAACTATCAGCACAAAATAAATAATAGTTGCTACCAGTAACTAACCGCCACTAACTGCGTAGTGCGCATGGATTATTGCGTATGCATAGACTTAATGTATAAGCGTGCCCTCTAGTGAGATTAAAATTAAATCTAGCCTAGTGTCCCGGAATATAGATGGAAGCACAAAAAAAATATCATTTTGTTCTAAAAATAATGTTCTAAGTTGCATGCCCATGCGCACGACTCTCAAATTCGTCGATATTTCTCCGTAGCTATGCAAAAACCGAGCCAATTCCCAAACGACATTCACGCCCTCTAACGAAAACTACTGTAAGAACAATTCTGTGGTTATTTCTAACGAACTTCAGCAACGGGAACTTGTGTCATCAAAATGTAAATTTCACCTTTTTGATAGTTACGTCATTGTTCTATTGGATGAGCGATATATATTATTTGGTAGGAGGTAGTGGTTTCTTTTACGCTGCTGCTACACGGCATTATCAAGATCCTGCCTTAACTTCGTGATTATGAAATATTTTATCCAAACAGATAGAGCTTTGTTGAATATAGTCGATAGTTTTCCGCTAAGCAAGTGGTAAATCTATATAAATTAAAGTTAATTGCCTCCTGTATGAAAGATCATCACTTGAGAACCGCTGGACCGATTTTGATGAACACTCACACTCACAATTGGACCCGGTAAGTAGCGCTGTTGTCGATATCTAGAATACAGTCGTGCGAAGCCGGGGCGGATCGTTAGTTAGCATATAAAATTGGGATTACAAATACGATCCAACTCGCTTATGTAACGTGTGTTTGCCAAGACTTAGTATTCATACCTCCCTAACTATTAATTTTTAAAGTTTGCGAAACGAATATTTGCAATGTAATATAATAATCATCACTTGATTTAGAAAACAATTTACTTGATAGTTCGAATAATAATATGTCTAGTCCTATTTTCTTAATATTTTTAGATATACTTACTCTCATATTTGGCATAGTATATAGAGACCGAAGATGACCACTTGACATTTCTATTCCACGCATGAATTACACGCATCTTTTATTAAATTTGTCTCTTTTTGCCTTATTTGAAAATTAAATTAGAAAAAGCGAAACAAGTATATTGACTCAATTTATGTAGAATTGTAGGTTCTCTCTATGCATACGTATGTATGTAATTACAGATGCCAGAAACGACCTAAACGTATAAAACTTATACGTTTAGGTCGTTATCACAGTGGACGTAATTTGTGACGATTTCTTGTACATAAAGCTAAGCATTGGGTTATACATAGTGTTGGTACTTCGAGCCGACTGTGGATCGGTCGGTTGGTTTTGGCAAGTTGTTCAGTTTTTTGAAGTAGTCTTGTGCCTGGTCGGTCATTTTAAAGATCGCTCCGTACTAGTTCATTACGGACAGTGAACTAGTTCGTTCTATTAGTTCTATTAGTTCTAATCGGTCATCAGTACTACTAACCTGTTTAAATTGTATCGATCTTTATGGAATGGTTATCTCAGTCAGTCACTGACTGAATCAGTCAGTGACTGTGTGTTTCGTACTCTAATGAATGTTTTTTATTGCATGAAAACACGGATAAAACGATATTTTCTAAAAATTTATCCTAGCTAGATCGATTTATCGTCCCCGAAACCGAAACTAAATTTCATAAAAATCGTTGGAGCCGTTTCCGAGATTTGCTCGTTTAAAGGTATTAGATAGCATTAAGCATATAGATAATATTATACCATTTTTATGTATTGCAATAATTTTTTTATCTATAAGTACATAAATTTATTGGCCACTGCGTATTATGGTAAAAGGCTAAGCAGAGAGCAAGGATTTCTTGTAAGCTTATTAACACAGAGTACATTGAATATACATACACTACTTATTAGGTGATTTGGGTAGCTAGCTATAGAGAGGCATTCATCGGCTCTTGTCCTTGAATTAAATATGGTTATTATTATCTTTTAACTGTTAAAATAAACAGTAAAAAAAATTAACAAATTTATTAAATAAATGAAATTAACCATAATGAATAAAATTATTATATTTCAGTTCATTCAAAACAATCTGCGATCGATTTCTTACCTTACTGATTTATAATTAATAAATTAACCGTTAAAAAAATTAATTAGCCGTATTTATGCCATCTAGCGTCTTCTTTACGTACCTTGAGAGTCAATTAACTTTCGTTCGATAAAATGACGTTAACACCTGTAGAATGGAGTAGATGGCGGTTTACAAAGCAACGTTATTCGAATGAAAACATTCCTTAAAAACATCAATACCTTTATTCCTTTGATATATTACATTAAAATTTAGGCTTCACATGTCTTAAAATAAGCATTGTGATAATTATTTGCTATAAAATTAAACTTATATCCAATATTTTATTTAACGCCATGTCTACATCGAATGACTACTGACCGATTCTGTTCTGTTTGCGTGCATCGTTCGCAAGCAGGGTTTGGCGTTGGCGTCTTGCGAGTGTAGGTGAACGAAAAGAACTGTTAGACCGATTAACAATCGGCATTCGGAAACGTTTCTTCTAGTACAGTGCCAAGATACGTTTCCTAATCGTTCATCGTTCGCGAACTACACAAGACTATTTTGAAGAGGTTTTGGCTGGGCAAGTGGATTGCTTGCGCAAACTAGCCAAGTTCAGCAGCGGTGGTTGCAAGGAGGCAACTACCTACTGCAGACGGTGCCGGGAGTGACGGTGCCTGTCCGGAAGCAAAGCGGAACAACTACGAGCGGAGGAGAGGGGGGAGTGCGGAGCGCAACGCGCTTTGTACGTCATCAACTACAGTCCATTGAGGTGTGATACCAGGATAAATTGTGAGTGATTTGAACCTTATTTACATTCAAAAATTAACTTTGAAATTATGAAATCAAGTGCAGTGTTTACAATAAAGTAGTGCAAATTTGAACTTTATTTCTTAGAAGATTGAAACTTAGTAAAATTTTGGACTTTACTTGGACTTAGAATAATTTAGTAGTTTGTTTACATTAACTTAGTTAGATTTTAAGGAAATTTGGCAAAGACGGGGAACCTATGCTCGATTTTTTTGGAAACATAACAAATGCAAAAACACTTGTAATTTTCTTAGGAATTTTCTGTAACTTGTGTTTCAAGGTAAACTCAGAGTAAATTTGTATTGACATTAAATAATAGTTTGATTCAAAATGGAAGATTTAGTTCACTTGCAGGTCGATTCTTATGATCGTATGAAAAAGGCTTTAATAAATTATAAAAAGAGTCCTAAAGAGAGAATACAGCATACATATAACACAGCAATATGTATAAATCAGATTAGATTCTCTAAATGAACTTTGGTCTAAGTTTAATGATACACATGACAAGATTGTGAGAGCATCTACTGATAGAGAATTAGCTTATTTTAAAGATGATATGTATGAATTAGTTGAAGAGTTGTATGTAGAATATAAAACAGTTTTAAAACAAGTGCTGGACACCTTTGAACAACCAGTAAAGGTTGTATCAAATGTTTTGGATTCTAATAGTTCACAGACACCGAGTACAAAAATTCAATTGCCTCGAATTGTAATACCTACCTTTACAGGGCAGTATTCAGAATGGACCACATTCCGAGATTTGTTTGTATCGTTAGTGCATAGTAATTCTCAGTTAGACAATGTACAGAAAATGCACTATTTAAAAGGTTATTTGTCTGGTGAACCGGAACAACTTCTTAGGCAGATTCCAATTGCTGATTCAAATTATACGAGATGTTGGACATTATTAAATTCGAGATATAACAATAACAAATTCTTGTGTCATTCTATTCTCAAAAAATTGTTAAGTCAAAAAAATATTGTGGGTGAGTCTGCGCAAATGTTAAAGGGATTGATTGACACCACCACTGACTGTTTAAGTGCGTTAACAAACGAGTCGATGTGCGCTCCTGGGATATACTTATAATACACTTGTTAACCCTTAAGCTTGACGTAGATTCCAGAAAAGAGTGGGAAATCCATATTAGCAACAACAGTGAATTAGACGAACTTCCTAAATTCACTCAATTTAAAGACTTTTTAACGAAACGTTATCGCGCTTTAGAGTTTCTGGAACCTAAGTCATCAGTGTCACTAAGGTTTTTCACGCAACTGAAATTAAATATGAATTCTGTTCTGACAATCACAAAATTGGTAACTGTAAAAAGTTTGCCAAGGAAGACGTAGATAACCGTAGAAGTTTTATTGAGAAGAACCGTTTGTGTTTCAATTGTTTTGGTCATCATGCAGCCAAGGTATGCCAAAGTACTTTAAGCTGTAGAATTTGTAAACGCAAACATCATTCGATGCTTCATCCTAAAACGCCTCATGATGCAGGTTCAGGTAGGTCTGGTGATGTGTCCAGTGGTTCTACTAGTGCTCGAGGGTCTAGTAAGGTTTTCGTTTCTCTGTCTGGTGAAGATGTTGAGGGTTCATCTACTAAAAAGATAGTGGCGTCATCCAGCTCAGTAGAAAGCGACACTGTTGTCACGTGCTATTCATCGAATCAGTTGCCGGTTCAAAGTCAGATTCTGTTAGCCACAGCTCTGGTTAAGGCAGAGTCATCGAACGGAGAGCGTCATTTCCGAGCGCTGCTTGATCAAGGCTCCCAAGCCTCTTTTGTCACGGAAGCGGTTGCTCAGTACTTGGGTCTTAAGAAGATGCCTGTACAGGGGCGTATATCCGGATTGGAAGGTAACGACAACATTGCTGTTAAATATATGGTAAAGTTGAAGGTTCATCCTAGGTTTGATTCCACCACAGTGATAACTGTTCAAGCTTACATTCTCAAGTCTATTACCTCTTTTCTTCCTAGTAAAAAGGTTGTTGAATTAGAGTGGATAAATAAAAGTGGCATATGCTTAGCTGACCCACAATACCACACTCCTAACAAAATTTATGTTTTGTTGGGTGCAGAGGTATACGGACAAGTCATACAAGGTCAAATCAAAAGGCGATCAGAAGGGTCATTAGTAGCACAAAGTACCTCTCTGGGTTGGATAATTTCAGGTACTACACAACAGATCCAAAGCAACCACGTCGTTGTAATGCATGCTTTGACGGATGATTACCTCAAGGTATTTTGGGAAATGGAAGCTGATCCCAAGAGTCAATCAAAAATATTATCGCAGGAAGAAGAAGACTGTGAAAGATTTTATGCACAAACAACGTGCAGAGACTCGCAGGGCCGTTATATAGTGCGGCTTCCATTTAAACAACAAAGTGTCGAGTTTGAGAATTCTAAATTAATCGCAGAGAAAAGGCTTAGATCATTAGAATCTAGATTCAATAAAAATGAATCTTTGAAAAGGAACTATGCTAAGGTAGTCAAAGAATATGAAGACTTAAATCATATGGAGATCGTTCCAGAGAAGGAACAAAACGGAAACAAATCTTTCTTTCTTCCACATCACGCTGTCATTAGGGATGACAAAGACACGACCAAGATTCGAGTCGTATTCGATGCATCTTGTAAAGATCAAAATGGTAACTCCCTAAATGATGCTCTTATGATAGGGCCAACCCTACAGTCAGAATTAAGGCACTTACTGATAAGGTGGAGGAAGTACCCTATTTGCTTGGCAGCTGACATCATTAAGATGTACCGTCAAGTCAAGGTGGCTGATCAAGATACAGATTATCAACGGTTGTTATGGTGTGATCAGTGGAATGGTGAGGATGAGGATAAAGAAGATGCAGAAGCTACTAGAAAATCAAAGGCAAATATACAGGAATATCGTTTATTGCGACTAACATTCGGAACGGCTTCAGCACCATATTTGGCTGTAAAGACGCTGCAACAACTGGCTTGTGACGAAGGTGCACTGTATCCTGAAACAGCTAAAAAAATATTTAGTGATTTTTATGTAGATGACTTGCTCTCGGGCTGTCAAACAGTGGAAGAAGGATTACAGATTTATAGGGAATTGAACATAATGTTAAAAAAGGGAGGGTTTGAACTTCAAAGGTGGATGACAAATGACAGTGAGCTACTGGAAAGGTTAAAAAAGAAGGAAGAAGGAAAGGATAGAGGAGAAGGATTAACTTAAAACAGATGAGATAGTTAAACTTTTAGGACTAACCTGGAATCGAGGAACCGACGACTTTCAGTACACGGTGACACTTCCGCCGCAGACAGGACCTGTAACAAAAGAAAGGTTTTGTCAGACATAGCTAGATTATACGACCCTTAGGTTGGCTTGCCCCATGTATAATCAAAGCAAAGATTTTAATCCAAAATTGTGGCTGGCAGGAATAAATTGGGACGAAGAACTTCCAAACGTAATACTCAAGGAATGGATTACTTACCGGAATGAGTTAGAAAATTTAAAACACTTCAAGTTGCCTCGTTGGATGAAAACCAAAGCTGACGATGAAGTTGTAGAACTTCATAGATTTGCAGATGCTTCGAATGCTGCGTATAGTGCAGTAGTGTATTTGCGAGCTGTTGATTCGGATGGAAATATTCACGTCAGCTTGGTTACCTGCAAAACAAAAGTAGCACCAATTAAACAAATATCAATTCCTAAAATGGAGTTGTGTGGAGCAACATTATTGAGTAAGCTTTTGAAGGAGGTGTCTGAAGTGTTGAACATTGAAAGGTCGCAAATTCATGCTTGGTCAGATTCAGAAGTGGTTTTGGCCTGGTTGAGAGGACATCCAAGCAAATGGCAGACATTTGTTGGTAATCGTGTCTCAGAAATTCTGACTACTCTCGATTCGAATCACTGGTCACATATTTCATCCAGCCAGAATCCTGCTGACTGCGCATCGAGAGGGCTAAATCCATCAGATCTATTGAAAAATACTTTGTGGTTTCATGGTCCACCGCTTCTTCAGGAAAAGACAATAAAATATTCTAAACCAAAAAACGATGAAACTCAGTTGGAAATGAGAAAGGTTCATTTTACTGAGGTGGATCAATTCATTTGGGACAAATACTCATCATGGACCAAGCTAGTAAGAGTAGTGGCTTATTGCAGGCATTTCCTGTGTGGTAAAAATAAGTCTGAACGCCGTCATAACTACCTTACAGCTCAAGAGTTAAAACAGGCTACTGACACCTGTATTAGACAATGCCAACGGGAATATTTTAAAAGGGAATTTGAGCTTTAAAAAGCTAACAAACCGAATAAAATCAAGGGTCCCCTTAAACCTTTCAATCCGTTTGTATATGAAGCAGGACTGCTACGAGTGGGAGGACGTCTGGAAAAATCCCAATTGGACACAAACAAAAAGCATCCGATTCTGCTTCCTAAAAAATCGCCTGTAACGGATTTAATTGTCGCTGATGCCCACACAAAAACACTTCATGGAGGTCCGCAGCTTATGCTTACATATTTGCAATCCAAATACTGGATTTTAGGCTCCAAATTGTTGACCAAATCACATGTCAGAAAATGTGTGACATGTTTCAAGGACAGGGCAAAATCTGCACCGCCTTTAATGGGCCAACTTCCAGCTGCCAGAGTAACACCTTCTAAACCATTTAAATGCTGTGGAATTGATTACGCTGGACCCATTAACGCACGGACTACAAAGGGAAGAGGAAACAAATCATATAAGGGATACATTTGTATTTTTATTTGTATGGCGACTAGGGCAATTCATCTGGAGGTTGTTAGTGATCTTACAACCGAAGGATTTCTAAGCGCGTTCAAACGATTTGTTGCTCGCCGTGGGTTCTGCACCGATATTTGGAGCGACAACGGCACAAACTCCGTGGGAGCCGCTAAAGAGTTGCGCACACTATTTGCATCTGAAAGGTCAGAAATCTTAAGAGAGGTGGCAGATTCCTTGGCTTCACATGGCACTTCTTGGCACTTTATTCCGCCACGGTCACCGAATTTTGGAGGCTTGTGGGAAGCCGGAATTAAGTCAGCGAAGACACACTTAAGGAAGGTTATCGGAGACACAACCTTAACTTACGAAGAGCTGTCTACAGTCTTGATTCAGATTGAGGCTTGCCTGAATTCAAGACCTCTAACACAACTTCGGACTGACCCCGAATCATTGGAGGTACTAACTCCCGGCCATTTTTTGGTGGGAGAACCTTTGGTTACCCTACCAGACAACAACTTTGAAACCTCCAACATCAGCAGTTTACGTAGGTGGCAACTCACTCAGAAGCTGATGCAACAGTTTTGGCGACGATGGTCGCAAGAATACTTAAACCAGTTTTTACATAGGTACAGATGGTCTCACCAAACACCTGAACCACAGTTAGGAGATATAGTGTTAATAAAAGAGAATGACTTACCCCCGTGTAAATGGCTCCTTGGTCGTGTGATAGCTAAACATCCAGGAACTGATAACATCACGCGTGTAGTCACTTTGCGAACTAAAAATACAGTTATCAAGAGACCAGTATCCAAGCTCTGTATACTTCCAATTGATACTGGACTAACTGCTGACCAATAAAATATTTACTGTACTTCCTTACCCCCTTATGGGTACCTATAAAATGTATTTTATTTGTAATGGGTAAATATAGATTACTACTTTGTTTTTGGTATTGTTGCATGGTGGGCGGTTTACTTTTATTGTTTTATGTATATGTTAATGTTAATTAAGGACGATTCTGTTTATATCGTCCTTGGTGGGCGGAATGTTTAGTGATTTTAGTTCCTAAGCGCGATCATAGATGGCGCTGGCTGTCTGTTGCTTCGCGCAGTTGAATTGTTTCTTTGTTTAATGACCCTCGGGCTCTTAAGGCTCTAAATAAATTTGGTTTTGCCAGTACTGTATATTGAATTTTCATTTCAATTACATACCTACCTCGAACTACCTCGTCATACCTATGTATTGGGTTATACAATTGTTTTAGAGGATCGAAAAACAGTTACTGCAGAGTGGTACACTAACAAATGTTTGCCACTTGTCTTGGAAAAAGTTCGGGAGAAACGACCTCGCAGTAGGATCCTCCTTCACCACGACAACGCCTCGTCGCACACCGTTAAGCAAACAATCGACTACTTGGCGACGTCACACGTGGAATTACTGGGTCACTCGCCCTATAGCCCCGACCTTGCACCTTGCGATTTTTATTTATTTCCGAAAATAAAAGAAAAACTTCGAGGAAAACATTTTATGGACGCCGAGGAAGCAGTGGCTGTGTTTCAAAATGCCGTCGAAGTGACCCCTAAGGACGAGTGGGCAAAGTGTTTTCTCAGTGGTTCCATCGGATGCAGCGATGTATTGATCTAAATGGACACTATTTTGAAAAGATATAATAAAACTAATAACTTGCTAGTTTGTTCCGTTTTTGATTTTCTAAGAACTTTCAGTGTCACCCTCGTATTTTTGTCGTGTTTAGGCCACCTAGCGTCTCTTTTACGTACCACCTTGAAAGTTAATAAATTTTTGTATCGATAAAATGAATGACTTTTAATATAGAATGAAGTCGATTGCGCTATTGCAAAGCAATTTTACTCGAAACAAAATATTCTTTTGATTTATTATATTACATTAAATTTAGGCTGTACTCTACATATCTAAAAATAAGGATTGTAACATTTATTTGCTATAAAATTCAACTTTTAACTTATATTTTATGCCGCACTTGTGGTTAAAAATTAATACACATATTAAATAAATCATTGTTTGCCGTAAAATTTATATTATTTATATTTCATTTCATTTGAGGGTTTCACTTCTACCGCGTGTGAATTGCACACATGCTTTTTTTTTATTTACTAGCGATCCACCCCGGCTTTGTATGGGAGATATCTGGATCTCGACAGTAGCGCCACCAACTGGGTTTACAACCACCAAATTTACAAGGATGATTTAAATTTGCCAGGGACCCACTCAAACACACACAAAAAAATTCATCAAAATCGTTTGAGCCGTTTTCGAGTTTTAGCGAGACTAACGGAGAGCAATTGATTTTTATATAATATAGAGATTTTAGAACTATCATGGTAAATAATTAGATAATAAATTTAAGAAGCAAACTTTAAATTCTTAATTGAGGATAAATGTAGATGGCTATGGACAACAGGTGGACTTATTATGTGATTTTACCATCAGGTGTCACCCTTATTCTATAAATAAAAAAAATGACGTCACTTATATATTACGGGGCATATCCACATATCACCTTGTATTGCCCTTGTATGCCCGGTCATGTATGAAGTAGAGTTCTGCAGCTATGCTAACAACAAAACAAATGAAACCGTTAATTATACAACACAATTTATCACCTGACATACGAAACTATTAAATCGGAGTCATTATAATAAAGCAAAAATTGTTTTGGGGCTGATTCCGAACTTTCTTTTCTATTTCTTTCTTTTTAAAGACGTTACCCCCCCACCAGGATTTTGTTCTGTATCGTGGAGCGATTTACGTACATAAATTGCAGCAAGTCCCACATCCAGACCAACATTTGTACTGACTTATTCAAAATTTTTAGTTTTTACAAAACATGTTTGACAAAACATGGCGACTGCTCGTGAGTTCTTGAAATGGGCACCGGCAGAATATAAGCACGGCACAAAGCTGAGTCGGATGCCTATTTGTTGCTGCATTAATGTTAATTTAATATAATATACGCATGTATTGCAATTATATAAAATGTAGCTACAAATAAAAAAAATCTCTCTTACTTTATTACAGTATATTTTTCCGAAGGGTTGTTCTAGAATAAGAACAGCGGCATCAAAGTGTCAACGTCAAAGGTGCGAGGCTTTTGTTACTAGTTTCGCTAATCCACCTGCTTGTTGACCATGGCAGTTCATCCCTACAATAGAAAAACTCATATTCTGCGGTGAACAGTTACGGGCTGCTACAACATGAAGAAGGGAAGTACCGCCACATAAAATAGCTATATTATAGCTGAATATGTCCAACTTTTCTAAAGGGGAAATCGAAACAAATGTCGGAAATATAAATTAGATTAAAGTGAAACGTTAAAAATTGGTACTTCATCCATTACAGCCTATAGAATTCTACTGCTGAACATAGGTCTCCCCCGTTGATTGCCTAATGGGGGAAAATAATATAAAAATACATACCTACTTATGAAATGAATTTAATAATATTTCAAAAACAATTATTTCCATTCTATTCTAGATTCCACAAATTTCAATACCTTTTCTCCACGCCCTGTCGTGTATGGAGAACCTGTACTTCGCTCTTCAACTAATCTGAAGATTTCAGTTCCATCACATTTCACTGGCTACTGGCAATTATTTTACTGTTCACGCTACACTACTCTGGAATTCTTTACCACAAAGAAATAAGGAAAGCAACGAATAGTGTAGCCTTCAAAAGATTGGTTCGGGAACATCTTTCGAAAACAACGACATTTATCAATTAATACTTACTACCTTCATTCAGATATATAAATAGAAATAGAAATATATAGAAAATTCTAACTGGCATTTAGTCCATCCTTCGTAATCTTTATTGCTAAGACAATATAATTAAAAAATATATTTCAGCAAATATTACTTAATTATCTTTTTAATCCTATTAAATCTGAAAAATATAGACTTGACATACATATAGAGAGACGCATATGACAAAACTATGAGGGTCCGTAGTTTGACCACGGATCTCTAAGAATAATACTTATAGGTATTACGAGAGGCGATCAGTCCGTCGAAAGAATATGTAATAGTAGTTAGTGCGAAATGTTTGACCGCGCGTTATTTATTACATTTGTACTACTGTCTTGCGAAGCTCAGAATGGCTTGTTATCCAGTATCGTAGACTCTACGGTGCATGTGGTGAACGATATAATAAAACCTCCAATTGTTCAGCAAGTCTCACGAGTATCGGGAGATCTATCTCTTGATCTTAAAGACATAATATTGCCAACATTCATATGCGACAGCAATGTCATGGAGCTGACAGGTCAAATCATCAACAAATTCAACGCCGGTCTTGGTAACGAAGACATCACATTAAATATGAGCGATTTAGTGACAAAATATGGCTATCCGATAAAGAGACATCAGGTAACAACCAAGGACGGATATATTTTATCAATGTACAGAATTCCAAACAATGGGTCCGCAGTATTCCTGATGCACGGTCTACTTGGAAGCTCTGACGATTTTATCGTAGCAGGCCCGAAGAGTGGACTGGCTTATCTTTTATCAAATGAAGGGTACGACGTGTGGATGGGCAACAGTCGTGGCAATAAGCACTCACGCAAACATCTGGTCCTGGATCCTTCGCAATCGGCCTTCTGGGACTTCTCGTGGCATGAACTCGGATGTTACGATCTCCCAGCTATGATAGATTATGTGCTCCAAGCTACTAAGACGAACAAACTGAAATACGTAGGTCATTCGCAAGGGACCACTTCGTTCTTCGTAATGGCTTCCGAAAGACCAGAATACAATAGCAAAATATCTCTTATGGTTGCGTTGGCACCTGTAGCATTCTTGGCGCATGTAAAATCACCGATAATTCAACTTCTAGCTCCAGAAACTCCATTATTTCACAGCATTTTGCAAAGCCTGGGTGTTAACGAGGTTCTACCAGACAATAGTGCATCAAGGATTTTGAGATGGGTGCTGTGCGGTGTTGGACGGTTGGCGGAAATCATTTGCAGTAACCTTATTTTCCTCTTCATTGGGTTCGATTTTGGCCAACTAAATGTGACCAATCTACCGGTGTTGTATGGTCACATACCATCCGGTGCGTCTGTTAAGCAATTCGCTCATTACGGCCAGGGTGTTGTATCGGAAGATTTTAGACAGTTCGATTATGGGGATAACAAAAATTTAGATTTATACGAGTCGAATGTGCCATCTAGTTATAACTTGGAGAACATCGTAGCACCAGTTTCTTTATTCTATAGTGAAGCGGACTGGTTTACTGACCCGAGGGATGTAGATAAATTATATAAAAGGCTAGGAAATGTCATAGATGTGTACAAAGTGCCTTATGATCAGTTTTCACATTTAGATTTTATAATAGCCAAAGATTTTAAGGCGTTTATTTATTCGCGGCTGCGTAAATTGTTGAAGAATGTTTAAAATAATTTAATAAATAAAAATATAAATATTTACACATTTAAGACAAAACGTGTGAATTTTTAATTAAGAACTTTCAATGGTAAGTTTTAGTTAACGTTAAATTATATTAACTCTCTTATATTTTAAAATTTCACTTGCATCATTTTGAAAGTTAAAGTATTTAAAGCTGACTTTCTTTCCTTAAAATGCCGTCGCCTCACATATGCCGCCGATGCTATAGTCCCCTTGCTCTTAAAATTTTCCGTAATAGGTTACTGCACCAAAAGGTAAAAACATATTATCGTTGCATAACCTTTTCCACACTTTAAAAGAAAGAAGAAAATACTTCATTACTAGTACAGGGTTTTTCAGTAAGAGCGCAAGAACATTAAAATGAAATAAATCAACCTGTGTAAGTAATATTGCCACTATTTTTTTGACAGGATATTCGATGACATTAAGTACGGAATATAATTTCAGCCAAATGGCCGCCGCGACTCCGCTGTAGGGATTGTAGCCTGGTGGACCAATTTTGGACGACATCTTCGCATAAATGTGGCTCAATTTCACGAAGAACGGGAGTTATGTTGGCCTTCAGGGCGCCTATTGTCTGTGGTTTGTCTGCATAGACCAGAGATTATACGTAGCCCCACAGAAAGTAGTCGAGCCGTGTTAAGTCACACGATCTCGGTGGCTTGTTGATACCGCCACCACGCGAGATGACGAAGCACTCGAACTTATCATTCAATAAATTCAATGTTTACCGTGCAGTAAGGCAAGTGGCGCCGTCCTATTGGAACCACATGTTTGTGAGGTTCATACCATCTATCCTAAGCCACAAAAAGTTTGTTATCATCGTCCGATATCGGTCGCCATTGACAATGAGCGCGGCTCCTTGCGAATCTTCGAATAAATAAGGGCCGATGATACCGCCGGACCAAACAGTGGCTTTTTCGTAGTGTAGAGGCACCTGACGAATCTCCCGTGGATTTTCGTCACTCCAAATTCGGCAATTTTGCTTGTTAACAAAGCCACTCAACCAGAAACGATCCTCATCACTGAAGATGATTTTTTTACCGAAACCAGGGTTAGCCGCCAAATGCTCTAAAGCCTAATCAGCGAATACACGGCGCTGTCTGTGATTGTTGGGTTTAAGTTCTTGAGTTAATTGAACTTTGTATTCCATGGTGAAATGTCAAGACTAAATAAGTATTCTTGTCAAATTTGAGAGTTATCCACTGACCTGCGTACAGTCCGTAAGGATAAAGAATGGGATTAGAAATGGCGGCTCATCGAGTCCGTACCATCAACATGCACAGTTCCAATAGCAAAAACTCGCTAATAACGGTATATCGTTGTAACGTTATATTATTCGATCGAATTGGAAATTTTCATGAAGTTATAGATAAAGATGGAGGCCACACTTGGAACCATGAAGTTATAGTTAACTATAACTTCATGGAAATTTTCTATTAATGGGAAAATATTTGAAAATAATTGTATTTGTACCTTTATTTTAAAATAAAATTTATAATTAGCCGCTTTTGCCCGCTTTGGCTTCACCTGGGTGGGATCTATTAATGTAGCGTTATATAAACTTAAGATAATCATTAAAGACCATTTATTTTATCTTATTAACATTTCTATTTTAATAAAGTCTCTAGATTTTTTGGATAAAATTTAGTTTTGATCATACCTGGTATTACCTACTCTCTATTTGTTCGTGAAGTTTTATTACAATCGGTTCAGCCATTCCGAGGATTAGCTCAAACAGACGGACAAATGAAAATGTAAAATGGTTACTCATGTCTCAATAGTATGTAAACATTTTATACAAAAATATTAACAAACAAAATCAACAATAATTGTGAAGAAAACTCTCAAAACCGCGTCGTAGCTTACAAATGAGCAAAACCGCACTAAATTATTTTTGTAGTTTATTGTATTTTTTATTATCATTGATTGCAATGACAAGTTGGACTGAAGTTATAAAACGTACGAAAAACGCATTAAAGTTAAAAGTTAAAGTTACAGCTAGCGCTAACCATCTGAGCTACCACGGAAAAACGCATATTGCAACGTATTTTTTGCAGTCTTTACCGGCGGGTGTGAGTATAGATCGCCACAGTGTGCTATCGAGAGGTGAATAGAGGCGACGCCATTTTCAATCCCATTCTTTAACCGCACGGGTAGTACTTGTATATACAGAGGTCAGTGGAGCTATCACTTTACCAAGATGGCCGCTATAACGCTGTCAAAGTTCGAGCGTCCCTACTGAAAAACCGTTTAGGTACCTATTTAGGTACTAGTCAGTTCTTCCGTATCGGTAGTATATATGGGGCTCAATTCTTGGCTTCTTCCTGTTTTTAGTTTATATTAATGACTTACCTTACTTGGTAGGGAATAACCATGATATAGTTTTATTTGCTGATGATACTTCGTTGATTTTCCGACATAAAAGGTAATTATTAATCATGCCTCTCAATCCAATGTCAATAATTTGCTTTTAAACGGTAATAAAACGAAAGGTATATGTTGGCGACGCGCCTATAAAAATTGTTTACTCAAATTCATGTGATAAGCAACAATAAAATTTTAGACTCGAAAGACTGCTAGTTGATTATGACAGGCATTTAATTCATGTTAGAAGCAAATATATTCAATAAAGTTTAAAAATATTATCGTTCGTATATTAAGTTCGATTCCCCGGTTGTGCGAATTTGTTTTTTGTTTTTATTTTGTATTAATTTAGATTCTTGTATTACATGGCAATCAGCTGTGCAGTACGAATAGAAGTATTATTTTAAATTAAATGTTTATTTTTAAAGGGAAATATATTTAGCACTTGAGATTAATTTTGTTTTGTGATAACAGATAAGAAACATTGTAACTGATAAGGACATCGTATGTAAACCGTAGTGTTTCATAATGAACAGAGATAGATGTTGTTTAGACAAGGAAAGCATTAGCCTCCTATCGATGTAATTAGAGTCGTGTAGAAATTGGTTGCTCACATAGTAGGAGATGTGAGCCGAGTGCAAAAAGTTGCAAAAATATAGAATTTGATTATTTGTAAAATTTCAGTAATTTGTGTAAAAAATAGGTCAAAATGTTTCAGGATTGTTGTGTGTATAAAATAAGATAGTTCTGTGTTAAAATAGTTTAGATTTGTGCTAAATATAGTGAAATAATGATACCTTTGTATAAGAAATTTGAAAGTGTTTTAAAGATAAAAATATGTGTAAAAATGTGAATTAAACTATTGTATTAGTAAAGTTATCTATATTTTCAAATAAAGAATGTTGTTTCAACCTTATATGTTAAATATTTAAGAATTCTAATTTAGTACATATTATGTTGTAAAATAGGTATATTTTGTTAAATAAATAAATGATTTCTTATACGATTATAATGTAATGTATGTTGTAAGATTAAGAATTTTTTGTGCTATCATTATAAATAAATTGAATGACTGGATGACAAATAAAAATATTGGGAAATCTATAACAGTGCAATAGAACAAATTCATATTATTGTAATGTAAAACCACGCGAAGGGCGCGGCTCTCTTTCGAGTATAGCTTTAAGGTAGCTCAGTAAATTAGTTTTTATGCAATTTGTTAAGAATCTCCTAAGTGTGTGTTGTTTGTGGATTAGCAGTGGTCCCAAGCAACCGCCGGTACGACATACTCCGCTAATCGTTGAGTCCGTATACTCCGAGAGGCGTCGAGGTCACCGGCCCTTAGGCAGATTCTTAGGCACTCTAGAGCGTTCCCGTGCCTTAAGTGTCTAGTCGCGTTCTAGTGTGCCACCTAAGCACTTCCCCCAACCCTTTCGTTAGAAAGGGGTAGGCAGTGCGCCTAAGTGTTGCAGCCATCACCTTACACCACCCTCAACCTACCATTCGCGTCGCGCTTCATCGTCGGCTCGTAGGTAAGGTAACAGATAGGACACATTGCATTGTATCATTACAAAGTAGGGACTAGTAGGACATCAACAGCAATGACGGGTAAGGGGAAGGGGAGTCCCCCCCACCCCCTCGCGTTAGGAAACCGACATATGCCACGTCGTCATCGGCATCGTCGGATGAAGACGAAAACTATATGAAGAGATATAAAACGCAAAGATCGCCACCAAAATCGCCTAGTCCGCGTAAACCATCCCCCCCGTCTCACCGGGCCGCAGAAGCATTGTCGACACGGCCGACTTCGAGGATGGAGGGGAAGAATCGTATGGCTGGGGTCCTCAAAATCCAACACATACGCAACTCTAGCCCCGTTTGCCGAAGGATCCCCCCCCGCGCCTACCACCAACCTCTCTGGCCTACCAATGGATGATGGCCAGAGGCCATCTACGAGTTACGCCCAAATGGTAGCTGCCCCGGCAGTACCACGACCCAAGTCACCGGAAGCAACAACACAAAAGGATATAGACAAAGATAAGGCACGCTATCCGCCGATAGTAGCCGAGTGCCTCCCGGACTGGACGAAGCATTTTGAGGTACTTAACAGAAAGTTAGGTCATCCGCCGAATGCTCGTCCGTTCGGGAAAGGAATTAGATTCACCCCACAAAGTCCGGAAGAATTCCGGACTATACAGAAATACTTAGTGGAGATATCGGAGAACCTACCATCAATGTCGTGGTACTGTTACACCCCAGAGGAGGACAAGCCCACCAAAGTGGGCATCCGGGGGCTACCAGTGGGCACGGACGCGACCCAAATAGGCGAGGCTATCTATGAGGGCAAAGGGATTTCCACTTAAATATGTGAAGGAAATCCCTCCTCGTAGAGGCAGACCTGGATGCCTCTACTTCGCCCAGCTAGACCACCTGAGCCTAGAGCAGTTAGAAGAGCTCTATGAAATCAACGAGCTACTATACATGAAGGGAGTCACCATAGAAGCCCGGCAGAGAAGAGTGGGCCCAGCTCAGTGCCACCGCTGCCAGGTTTTCGGACACGCATCGGCAAACTGCTTCAGGCCAGTGAAGTGCGTCCGCTGCGGAGAGAACCACATTGCCAGTCGATGCCCAAGGGGTAGAGACGAAGAGTCGAGATGTGCCAACTGTGGTCAAAACCACACGGCCAACGATCGCCGCTGCCCAATCCTGAGGAGGATTGCAAGAAGACAAGGGATCACCTTACCGGGGCTACAACCGGAAGCCCCTAAGGGGGTCCCTCAGAGTCGCCCCAGAACTGTAGAGATACAGGAAGACGGGTGGGCAACAATTAGAGGGAGGGGAAGACAAGGACCATCCCCCCCCCCGTATCGCAACCGGAACAGATCATCACACAGGAAGCCGCTCCGAGTAGAGCAACTACCGGGGCGACTCTACAGCCACCCGCCAACGAATCCATAGAGAGACAACCACCTAAGAAGAGGAAGCGGGTGCGCAGTAAAAAGAAGAAGGAGCAACCTCCTCAGGCTGTGGCCGTGACCTCTACCCCTACCCCAGCGGTAATGATAGCCCAGGCGCAGGTTACCGAAAAGAAGACCAACATGGGTAGAGCTCCAGGAAGGGCTCTATCAGAAAATAGAGCCCGCTCTACACAGAGAGCACGCTCTACCCAGAGAAGAACGGAAGCACCGACAACACACCCGAGACGAGTACCTTCATCAACACAAAGAACACCTACAGCTGCCCCGGATATGACAGATGCCATCCATAGATTGGTTGGCATAGCAATAGAAGTGGGCAGCCAAGTCCTGGCGGATATTAGAGCCGGGACAGACCCTATAACCGCCATCATGAAGGCGTTGGCGCAGCTACTGGCTCGGCACTACGGTGGTGTCTAATCCGGATAACCTGCGCCTCCTATATTGGAACCTGGACGGAATCCAACAGAGGCTGCATGAACTCCGCACTATCGCCCAACTACAGGACATACACGTAATACTGTTGGGCGAAACAAAATTACGACCAACAACGCGCATAAAGCTGCCTAACTACATACTTTATATACAGGAGGGACGAGGTCAACTCTCAAGGAGCCGCCTACAGAGGCACGGCGGCTCTGGTAAGAAGAGACATCGTCCACCTAGAGCTGGAACTACCTCAATACCAAACTATGCGCTCAATCGGCATAAAAATGGAGGCGGCGGGCGAGGAACTAAGGATCTACGCAGCATACCGCCCGCCAGAGACTCCATTTTGCTCCTCAGACATCCGGACAATAATGGAAGATGAAACCTAAATGCGAAACACCCGGCGTGGGGATCCAGACTGATCAACCCGCCGGGTCGTGCACTGTACGAGGATGCGGAGTTAAACACCTACGACGTATTAGGTCCCGAAGAACCGACGCACATTCCAGCCGATCACCGGAGGAGTCCGGATGTGCTGGACATCGTGCTCACTAGGAACATCAACTGCCCGATAGTGGTAGAGGTGCTGTACGATATGAACACACAGCACCTCCCGATACTAATCACCTTAGGCCTCAGGGCGGTGACGTCGCCTCCCAGAGCTTTCAAAACTAAGATCAACTGGAGGCTCTACCAACAACACCTACTGGAGAGACCTCCAGCTACCACCTTAATTAATACAGCGGACGACGTAGAGGCCGCTGCATCAAGAATATCAACAGCGATCATCGAAGCCCTCAACGCGGCCTCTACGATCGTCCCTATCACAAAAAGGAAGGATGACTTACCATCAAACATCACAGCGCAATTAAGGAAGAAAAGAGCGCTGAGAAAGCTCTGGGCGCGCTCGCGCTGCCCTAGAATAAAAACACAATTAAATAGAATAACGGACGAGCTGTCGGTTACAATCCGGGCCCACAGAGGAGAGGCCTGGGAGCGGCGCATATGGAAAGCAGAGGAGGAGGATGCGTCGCTCTACAAATTGAACCGACAGCTAACGAAAACAAGACCACCCGTTTGCCCGCTGACCAACAGTGCGGGCGAACAATGTTATGAGGCCAAAGGTAGAGCGGATATCCTAGCTGAGCACTTCGAGGAGCAGTTTATGCCGAACCCAGCAAGTGCGGAGTTCATGGAGCTTCATGCCCAAAAGGAGAGCCGCGTACAGGAGTTCCTGTCGTCGCCCGCGCCACCGCTTGCAGGAGAGTGGTTCATCTCCCCCGCTGAACTGCGGAGGACAGTAACCCGCCTGCAACCGAGGAAGGCGCCGGGGCACGACCGGATCACAAATGCAGCACTCCGACAGCTGCCCAGCAGAACAATTGTAGAGCTAGGAAGGCTCTACAATGGTATTCTGCGGACTTTCCACTTCCCGGAGAGCTGGAAAATTGGCAAAATTATTGTCTTGCCTAAGCCCGGGAAGGACAGGCGTAGAGCAGCTAGTTACAGGCCGATAACGCTGCTACCGCACATAGCCAAATTATTCGAACGCATCGTACTTAAAAGAGTCCGCCCGTGCATACAACTGCGGGCGGAACAACACGGATTTCGGAGTGGGCACTCTACAGCAACACAGCTGACCAGAGTGCTGCACCTGCTTGCGGCCGAGCACAACTTAGAGAGAACATCGTTGGGCGTCTTCTTGGACATAGAGAAGGCGTTCGACAGGGTGTGGCACTCTGGATTACTCTTCAAGATGGAACAACAAACGAGTGTCCCTCCTGCTATGCTGCGGCTAGTGGCGTCGTTTCTAGCCGACCGGAGCTTCTACGTCTGTGTCGAGGATGCCGAGTCCGCAGTTAAACCTATAAGAGCCGGTGTACCACAGGGCAGCTGTCTCTCGCCGATCCTGTACGCGGCGTACACCAATGACATACCAACGCTCGCTGGACATCTGCGCGAATGGGAGGACGACGTAGAGCTGGCGCTATACGCGGACGATAGCGCCTACTTTACCTCGTCCAGAAGAGCCCATCTCGCCGTCGCCAAGATGCAGCGCCTGCTGGACCTGCTGCCAGCATGGCTGGATGAGTGGAGGATGGCCGTGAACGTAGGAAAAACGGCCGCTCTCCTCACCCGCCGCTACAGAAACTTTCCACCACCACTGAAGCTAAGAGGCCAAGAGATCGCGTATCAGAAGGCCGTAACCTACCTTGGGTGCCGGATTGACAGGATGTTGCGCATGACCGCGCACGTCGACATCCTCGTCCGCAATGCCTGATGTGCGCGGGCGATGCTCCGTCCAGTCCTGGAATCCAAACTACCTAGGAAAACAAAAATTAAAATCTATAAACTCTACATAAGACCGAGAATCACATACGCCGCTCCGGCCTGGTACGCGCTCTTGAGCAGCAGACAGAAGCAGCGGCTGCAGGTCCAGCAGAATTTAACCCTACGAACCATTGTTGGTGCAGGTAGCTACGTCCGGAATGACGTCATAGCGGCCAACCTCAAAATGGAGACGATCGAAAAATTTGTGGTCCGATTGTCGCGCGGTATGTTCGACCGCGCCGACAACCGACTACATCTACACCTCAACAACTTTGCGCCGCTACATACTCGCCCCCCGGACGGGCGACCTTTACCAAGAGAACTCCTCTCTATAGCGATTAGAGAGTCGAGTAATAACCCGCAATGCCGCAGATAGGCCAACTTAGACGCCTAAACAGGCCAACCTAGCCGCCTATATAAGCCAACTTAGCCGCCGATATAGGCCAACTTGGACGCCTATATAGGCCATATTAGACTAACATAGGCCATATTTACCGCCTACCGAAACTAACTCGCAGCGACCGGGGAATCGAACCCCGGATCACTGCTTATACTAACAATGCCGAAGTTCGGCTCCCGGGACCGGCCCATAGAAGTGGGCCGTGAGGAACACCAGGGCAATGGGGGAGATGCCCCGAGACCCGAAACCTGCCAGTTGCAAGCACATGCAGATGACAACGTTGCGTTGCAATTTGTTCGGGACCAGCTACCAGTATACTTTTAAATCAAGAATCAAGAGACATAGGGAAGTGATAGGAATAGGGAAAGTAATCAGTTGCACTCTAATGGAGAAATTGTGAAGATAATTGCTGTTTTATTCCTAAAGGATCTTCCACCACCTAAAATACAGTCCACAAATCAAGGGACGACTGGACCGGGACCACTTCAAGAGGACCCGTAATCTTTGTCGTCTGACCTTTTCTTTTGAGAAAGGGGGGCTTCAGACGCTCTCTTGTGATACTCTAACTCTAACTGGTAAGGTCAACTCTCGCAATTCAAACTACCGGTTGAGTTTTAACAACAAATTAACGGAATCAGATCAGGATGTTGCAATGGTTTTTGAGAAGTATTTTACGGATATTCCGATCTTAACCACTATGTCACTGAATTCTTCTCCTTCCGTCGCCGAATCATTGCTTAAACAAAATGTAAATGCGTGTACAAAGAATTTTACATTTCATAAAATATCATCAAAAGATATTGTAAAATATTTTAAAACTATTGATGTTAAGAAAACTGCGGATCTGTGGGGCATTTCCGTTAAAGTTATTGCGTCTATAATCGATTTAATCGCGCCTCAACTAGCTATTATTTTTAATACTAGTATCGAATATGGTGTGTTTCCTGATTTGACGAAGCATAGTAAAGTAATACCTTTATTTAAATCTGGTAGTACATTAGACCCCGCTAATTTTAGACCCATTTCTGTACTGCCAACACTAAGTAAAATTTTTGAAAAAATTATTCTTGATCAAATGTTAATTTTTTTTAAAGTTAATAATTTACTTCATAAAAATCAATTCGGTTTCACAAGGGGTCGCTCGACAACTGATGCTGGTGTTGAGCTGATTAAATATATTTTCAATGCATGGGAGAATTCACAGGATGCTTTGGGTATATTCTGTGACCTATCCAAAGCCTTCGATTGTGTTCACCATGAAACATTAATCAGGAAACTACAACACTACGGTGTAAGAAGTAATGTTCTTAAATTAATTGTTTCATATTTAAGTAACAGAACTCAAAAAGTTGTCATTAATAGTATGAGCTCTTCCGGGTCGATAGTACAAATGGGCGTGCCTCAAGGCTCAATTCTCGACCCCTTTCTGTTTCTTGTATATATTAATGACTTACCTTACATAGTAGGAGATAACCATAATATAGTATTATTTGCTGATGACACTTCATTAATTTTCAAATTAAAACGACAATTATTAAAATATGACGAAGTAAATAATGCTATATCTAAATTAGTAAATTGGTTTAATGTTAATAACTTGCATTTAAATAGCACTAAAACGAAATGTATGAAGTTCATGACTCAAATGTCAGACAATTAAATACTAATGTAATTTTAAATGGGAGGAACTGAGTCTTGTCGATACCACCATTTTTCTTGGAATAACACTAGACGCGAAGCTTCAATGGAGCCCCATATATCAAAGTTAGCAAGCAGACTTAGTTCTGCAGCATATGCTGTAAAAAAGATTAGAAATCTTACCAGTGTGGAAACAGCTAGACTTGTTTACTTTAGCTATTTCCTTAGCATAATGTCGTATGGTATTTTGCTATGGGGACACGCAACTGACACTGAAATTATATTTGTTTTACAGAAGAGGGCCATAAGAGCAATCTATGATTTAAAACTTAAAGAGTCGCTCAGACAAAAATTTAAGGAAATTAATATATTAACTTTGACCTCTCATCTCAATACATTTATGAAAATGTAATGTACGTACACAAAAATAAAAGTAGTTATACAAAAATAAGTGATATTCATTCTGTAAATACTAGGAACAAACACAAGCTAGTAGTACCAGTTACTCGACTCCACCGAGTCAGTAATTCATTCTTGGGGCGATGTATACGCTTTTACAACAAAATCCCAGAAAATATACAAAATTTGACCTATTCAAAGTTCAAAAACTTTATTAAACATAGTTTGTATAAAAAGGGTTATTATAATATTAAGGAATTTATGGATGATAATAACCCCTGGGAATGAGGTGTTCGCTACCAAGCTATTTCTAATTTGTTTTGTGTGGTTAATTGTGTAACATACATGATTGTAAGCTGTTATTTTTAAAAAAAAAGTCCCGCTGGGTTTCGTGCTGGTTCTTCCCAGGACAGAGGTTTTTTTTTCGAACCAGTGGTAATTAAACAAAAGAGTGACTTTCAATAAGTATTATTTATAATCTATATTGAATAAAAAAGTTTCTGTTTACTCCTTCACGGGGTTCACACACACCTCGTTGACAGCCTGAACCCAACGTGGTGTGATAAAGAGTTTCTGGGTAGAACGTATATGGCGAACTAATCCCAGTTTGATCCTTTAAGATGACGGATCTATGTCGAGAGCCTGAATGCCCTTGCCCGTTTCAATTGGACCCTCGGAGCCGGATCAAGGAACCAGCCGAGGGAAGCCAGGTCGACTTAGTAGGCCTACCAGTGCTGAGGCAGGACCAGGCGAGAAGACTGAAGACCAGGCCAGCGTAGAAGGCCCACCAGGGTTAAGGCAGAACCGGGCCTGTGGAAACTGGATAGCTGCCGGAAGAAAGAAACCGGGATTGCGGCCAGGCGCGAGTGCTTGTGTAAAATATACAGAGTTATTTTGCAATAACCGGCCAAATTTGTAGAGAAGGTTCAGAAAAAGTAATATGTATAGATAGACAAATGTTGAAGAAAAAAAAATTAAAAAAATTCAAACATTGTCTTTTTTACTTTTAAATTCAAAATGCGTGTGGTAATGCATTATTTTAACTGATTGTCATTTATAAATACCTAACGCTTGCTATTTTACGCACGCACACATTCGTAAGGGTCGCTCGGTAAGGTACCTTGTCGCTACTTTGTTTCGTACCAATCAACAAATCAATAACTCAAAAACTTAGTTCAGATCACTGTGGACAACTGTATTATTGGTTTCATTACCTTATATGCACAGAAACAGATAATTCAGAAAATTGTGTTTATTCCTATTAATGTAAAACGCCTGGAGAGACTTAGAAGTAATATGGTAAAAAACCTTCCATCGCTTTCTTATAAGAACAATGCAGACTATTTATATGGAGTATTATTTACCCTTATAAGCAATGAATTTAATAAAACATTTACTTCTAAAACATTCTCCAGAAACAGTCGCAAGGCATTTAATGAGTGGGCGACAGTAGGAATTCATAAAAGCAGACGAAGGTTATATGACCTTTACCATGAAAAATCAAATAATCTTTCCGATGCTTTTATAGGATATGTCAAAAAATATTCTAAAATGTTTAAAAGAGTTTGCTCTACAGCCAAATCTTTACATAGTAGCTACAAAATTAAGACGGCTAAGAATAAAATTAAAATGACGTGAAGTATAATTAACAGCGAAACCGATAAAGACAAACCTCGTAGTTCAAACTATCAATTAAAAATTAACAATGAATTGACTAAATCAAATCAAGAAGTCGCAGCGGTGTTTGAGAAATATTTCACTGATATTCCTATCCTGACAACAGAGTCATTGAATATTTCTCCAACTGTCGCCGACTCAAACAGAATGTTAATACCTGTTTAAAAGAATTTAGATTTGAAAAAGAATATTACCGCAAGATATTGTAAAATACTTTAAAACCATTCGAATACCAATGTGCTCTTAGATGGGGAGGAGTTGAGTCTTGTGGATACCACTGTTTTTCTTGGTATTACTATTGACGCGAAACTTCAATGGGAAATAATTTAGATATATGGAAAATTCCATATATCTAAATTAGCAAGCAGACTTAGTTCTGCAGCATATGCTGTAAGAAAGATTAGAAGTCTCACAGATGTTGAGACAGCTAGATTAGTTTATTTTAGTTACTTTCATAGCGTAATGTCTTATGGAATTTTGCTATGGGGTAATGCGACTGATATTGAAGGTATATTTGTTTTGCAAAAGAGAGCTGTACGGGCATTTATAACTTAAATTGTGAAGAGTCCCTTAGAGAAAAATTTAAATAAATAAACATATTAACTTTGGTATCGCAATATATTTATGAAAATGTAATGTATTTACATAAAACATAAATAGCTTTAATAAGATTAAGGATGTTCATACTTTAAACACTAGGAACAAACATAAGCTTGTAATGCCAGTTACTAGACTCAACAAAATCAGTAATTCATTTATGGGGCAATGTGTACGCTTTTACAACAAAATTCCAGAACATGTTCAAAGTTTGTCAATAAACAAGTTCAAAAGTTTTAATCAAGAAAAACTGTACAAAAAGGGTTATTATAATATCAAGGAATACATGAATGAAAATAATCCTTGGGAATAGGATGATCGCCACCATGCTGGTTCTATGAAAATTCATTTAAAAATTGTACGAACAAAATTATTGATTAGTGAAATATGTTTACAAAAAGTCCCGCTGGGATTCTTGCTCGTTCTTCCCAGGACAGAGCTATTTTCCGAACCAGTGGTAAATAAAAAATGACTTTCTAATTGTATAAGTATTATGTAATAATCAATATTGAATAAAAAATCATTCTATTCTATTCTATTCTTTGAATTTACGTTGTGAGTAAACGGTTATTTAATATAATGATTCCATTTTGAGGTACCAATATTAGATATTGGGACAACTTGAAAAATTTAATTGTAAATAGTTTATTCAAATTTTTTAAATACGCCATAATAAGGAACTCATCGGTTACGTCGTTGATAAGCAAAAATATTTTATTTTATTTCATTTATTATGACGATCCTAATCCCGTTAAAAGTGTAAAGGGAAAATTGGAATCATAATTCGCGTCATGTAGTTATTAACTTAAGGGTGCGTTTGCAAATCGGGCGAAATTATGCTGTTTTTCGGTACATTTTGTGACAAAACTAAACCAAATCAAACATAGCTAATTGCTACCACGTAGAATGGTTCTTCATCTTCAAATGGTGGTGACTTTTTTGTTGAAAATAATAGTTTTTTACATTGTAAATACAATCTTCCCTAGCCATTTTCTACAAAATTAACGATACAGGCTCATGTTTAGGTACATTTTTGTTCTATTATCAACATATATTAAGATTTCTAAAAATACTGTAAGTAGGCAGATATATTCAATAAAAAATAGTGGTGTTTACTTTTTATCAAAATGTCACAAATAGTCGTAAAAAAAAAAAAACTGATGCTTATTTTTTCACATATTTTGCTAATACGGATGAATTATAATGGATTGCAATAAGGGTTATTTTATTTTTGGTGCCTGTTTTGATTTATTGTACAAAAATTTCGATGAAACCTCAGACCGCGCTTGGTCGCCGTCATGAGTGGATACTGTATCGCCTGCCTGATTGCAGCGGCCGAAAAGATCGCTGTACACACAAAACATTCAAATTTGATACATAGGTACTTGACAAGGCAAAATAATATTATTATTTTATAATCACACATTTTAGTTATAATATTTTGTTTCGCTGATAGTAATAGCCAGAGGTTAGGTCTAATCATAACTAACAAAACGAGCCCAAACTCGGCACACCTAGTTCTACTCGTCCAGGAATTCCAGCAGTAGTCACCGAAGTACACCATCAGGTCACTCTATCAAGTCCGGAGGTAAGCTCTCATCATGACTAACAAAACGAGGCCAAACTCGGCACACCTAGTTCTACTCGTCCAGGAATTCCAGCAGTAGTCACCGAAGTACACCATCAGGTCACTCTATCAAGTCCGGAGGTAAGCTCTCATCATGACTAACAAAACGAGCCCAAACTCGGCACACCAAGTTCTACTCGTCCAGGAATTCCAGCAGTAGTCACCGAAGTACACCATCAAGTCTCTCCATCAAGCCTGGACGTTAGGTCTCATAATAACTAACAAAACGAGCCCAAACTCGGCACCTAGTTCTACTCGTCCAGGAATTCCAGCAGTAGTCACCGAAGTACACCATCAGGTCACTCTATCAAGTCCGGAGGTAAGCTCTCACCATGACTAACAAAAGGAGCCCAAACTCGGCACACCTAGTCCTACTCGTCCAGGAATTCCAGCAGTAGTCACCGAAGTACACCATCAGGTCACTCTATCAAGTCCGGAGGTAAGCTCTCATCATGACTAACAAAACGAGCCCAAACTCGGCACACCTAGTACTACTCGTCGAGGAGTTCCAGTAGCTGTCACCGAAGTATACCTTCAAGTCACTTCACCAAGTCCGAAGCTAAAGTCTTATCATAACTAACAAAACCAGCCCAAAGTCCACAGTCACCATCTCACTGCTAGTAGTGGGCTTCTAGTGCCTAGCAGCTATTCGTATTTCGTATGTAATATATTTTTGTAGGTATAAGAAATGAGAAAAAAAAAACAATCTTTCAAATTATCAAAATGTTTTTACTTGATTACGATTCCCACACCCGCAGCTAACCGTGCGTACACTTGTGTGTGTGACCCGTGTCAATGTAATATAGTTCGATTCTATACCTATCAATTTTGCAAACGCGTCCTTAAGCATTAGTAGAAGCGTGTCACTAAGAAAGTAAATATTAGGTAAAAACTTGAGAAATGAAAACGTGAATTAAATCTTAAATAATCTAATCTTAAATATTAAGATTATTACTTTTAGATAACATTTTATAAGCTAAAATACCTAAAACTAAAAAGATATCTACCTAATATAAAATAGATGGGCTTATTATAATCGGAGGTTTAAAGTTACAGCCTATATACGTCCCACAGCTGGGCACAGGCCTCCTCTCATTTTTGAGAGGGCTTTAGGGCAAGGAAGTGTCCGCCGTGCTGCCCCAATGATGCCTGTTGGCGAACTTCACGTTTTTCGAAATATTTTTTTTCTTTTTTCTCGTACATACAGGTTTCTTCACGATGTTTTCCTTCACCACCGAGTACGTGATAAATCAGAACTTAAAATTGCAATTAATAATTTCATTGCTGCTTGCAGGGATCGAACCCGAGTTACTCGCGTACTGTGAAATTTACAGCAAGCGCTAAGCCCATGAGCTACCACGGCTCAAATCACATTATAGGCATACATTCGCACAATACAACGAAACCAAACGTCAAAGTGGATTTAACCACGATTCCTACCAAAGAACCGTGCTGCAGGTCTATGAAGAACACTCCATCACCGCCACCATCAATTGATGGTAATGGCATTAAGCGATGATTATAGTACAACTTATGTTAAAATAAGAAATATCCCCCTCCCTCCCGCCTGTCGGGTAATGGCAGAGTAAGAGGAACCATCACCTCATTTCGTCCCGTGAGTGTCGTAAGAGGCGACTACTTCAGCTGCATCACCATTTACCATCAGGTGGACTGTAAGTTCGTTTGTCACTTCAGTTTTATAAAAAATAAATAAAAAAGGAAGATAAATACTGCATACTGCAGTCCATGGACACATGCATACAACTTCAAACAAAAAAGGCTACAGATTTGTTGTAAATTGTGATGACTAAGCTTGTAAATATACTGACTCTCTATACCCTTGACTCTCTATACATCTGAGCCGTGGTAAGTTTCACAGTACGCGAGCAACCCGGGTTCAATCCCCGCCGGCACCAATGAAATTGTTAATTTCAATTTTAAGTGCTGATTTACCACGTGCTCGATGGTGAAGGAAAATATCGTGAGGAAACCTGCATGTCTGAGAAATAAAAAAAAAATATTTCGAAGACATGTGAAGTTCGCCAACACGCATTGGGGCAGCGCGGCGGACATTTGCTTGTCCTAAAACCCTCTCAGAAATGAGAGGAGGCCTGTGCCCAGCAGTGGGACGTATATAGGCTGTAACTTTACTTTACTTTTACTATACCCTTCAGACCGGAGCGTTGCGAGCACTATTTGGCAGCAGAAAGAGCGTGGTACTTACCCAAACGGACTCCTAGGTAGAAAAGATGGCCTACCACCAGTAAGCCTCATTATTAACTTCCCATTTGAAAACGTTTGAAAGTCCCAAACTTCAATATATCAACATATTACTTATTTAGATATGGTCATTTTAGCTGGAAATAGCGAAAGAAAATATTGTTACAAAATCTAAGCAAAATTTACGAAATTTAAAGACATTCAAAACTTCAAAATCAGCCATGACCCCTAATCGGAACGCACGTAGGTGGAATAACTTGATGATGGATTTCGGAGTAACAGTTGAGACAATGGACTTTCCTAGCATGTCAAGTAAGTACTCATAAAGTATCTTGTGGGCTCATCATTTATAATGTTTAGCACCATTTTAGAAGCAGATCATTCTGATTAATGATGAAATAATTAATGATACCGACGGCGAATTATCATAGTCCGATATTGTGATTGCCAAACTCTTTCAATAGCTAGTAGTAATAGTAGTGAGTAAAAAATATCGAAATATATCGATATTTTTCACAATATTATCGATCATCGATAATATTTTTAATCGCGATAATCAACGTATCTAAATTCGTATCAATTCGATATATTTTATAACGCAAGTTTGGTTTCGTATTAATGTTACTAGATACTCCTTGCATGGTCCTCGCACATAATTAAATTTAAAAACAACCCCAACAAATATCACAGTGAAACCAAAAGCATTCATTTCATCATCAAAATCTACTAAATCATGCAAAACATGACGATATATCGATATTTATCGCGCGATAGTTATCGATACTGTTTAAAATATCGATTTTTTTATCACTTGCCCATCCCTAAGAGCTAGTTAGCTATTGAACGTTTTCCTATATAGTAGAGCTATAGCTAGAGAGTAAAAAAGCAGCTTAATGCTGCTGCTCCGTACGGTGAATGTAGAGAATCGGAGACCCTTTTTATTGAAAACGAGGCATTCAATCATAGTCCTGAAGGGTGGCAACGCACCTGCGTTTTTATTCTTAAATCGAGACTAGATGTATATATCTATAGGCCACAGCATCCACTTACCATCAGGTGGAAAGTGTGTTGTTTATACACACTTTTCAGCTGATGGTAAGTGGATGTGGATTATAATAGGGAAATAAAAAAATTGTTAAAAATATTCTTAATTTATTAACATCTTAAAAATATAACTTCCATGACTGCACAGCACATTACTGAAATTCACTTGAATTGACATCCAATCTGAAACAAAATATCATGCCATTTGAATAGTAGGTAACACAAATAATTAAATAGACAGTAGCCTATTGGTTAAGGGAATGGACTGCAAATTCCAAAAGTCTTAGGTTAAGATCCACCATTTGTACTATCATGAACAACTCCTAACAAAAGCATTTAAGCTTACTTGGGAGTGGTTAACAGGAGTATTAATAATGTTAATAGTGTTACTATTATTATTTCTAAAATTAAAAAATAAAAATTAGAGTAAAAGCAAAATTCAACTTTAAAAAAAAGCAACAAAAAATGCATGTTATAATTATAATACAGGCGGATTTTTGAGACAGAGTAAAAGCAAGAATGTTAACATTTGTAGCTATAGAAAAGCATTCTTAGATTTTCCTTGACCTTTGGAGATATTTTGACCTGCATTCTCAGATTATGGTAAAATGTACAGTTAGCAAGAAAATGGGCAATTTACTTAAAAACTTGCTTTGATGTAAATCTATTCCTGTTTCTTATAAGATCAAGGGATTCTATAGGACCAACTGAGTAAGAGTAACAGAAATGTCTGAAATTACTAAAAACTTTACCCATACATTTTACTTTGGCTTTTTTTAACTTAGAAATTAAAATTGCATGGAAATGTTTGTCAAACGTTAACATGACCTTATAACACTTAAGTACTAAAATAACAAAAAATAATTAAATGTAAAAATATTAGGCATGTTTTTAAATAAAAATCAGACACAGGGTTGCATGTTTACTGTTAAAAAGCATCTTTTTGTTTAACTCCTCAATCTATAAAGCCAAAGAGCGCTTTCAATTGTCATAGACCTGAGGTGACAATGCAAGTGCAGCCTTCATTGTTTAAGTTGGTTGCAGGTCTCCATGTGGTGCAGTTGCAATGTACGATCATGTGGACTGTATGTTCGTTGGTTATAAAAAATACATAACACATTGGTTAGCTTAGCATATGCCAATAAAGTAGACAATCTGCTTATTTTAATAACTTAATTTTACAAGTATACTTAATTTTTAAATTTATACATTAACCTGATTTTGATAACAATTAAGCAACCATTGTCACTGTGTTTCTTGTGCTTGTGTACTTGAGAAAAAATTTCAGAATTGGACTAGCAGTTCCAAAGAATATCTCCTACAAACAAACTTACATACAAACAAACCTCTTTAAAAATTACTGTAATTACTGTACTTATTTTAAAATATTACTGTAGAAGTATAGATTGAATCTTTTCTATATTTTTAATCATATATATCATGTTGAAAATGATACCTAACTAAATGGCTAAATCATTTTTATTTTGGCCATGTCTTTACATAATGGATAGTTATAATTGTTTTAATTAGCCTCCGACAAAAACAGAGGGGAGTTATAAGTTTGTAGTGTTATTTCAATTGCTAAACTTCTGAAACAAAAAAAGCTGATGATCTTTAAACGGCTGAACAGATTTTTTGAAACATAGCTAAAAACACTCTCGATTGAGGAACCTTTCAAACAAAAAAAAAACACTCAAAATTGGTTCATCCGTTCAGAAGCTATGATGCCAAGACAGACACGCAGATATACATACACATAAACACACTACATACAGAAAACACTCCTCTGTTTTCGTCGGGGTTAAAAATGAGACCATATAAGGCACGGTCTAATTTTTAAACCCGATGATAAAATAAAAGATTTAAACCTCCTCTTACAATGAGGTAGACTCTAAGGTTGTTAGTCACTTTAATTTCATGTATAAAAAACAGCTTACCTTTCTCATTTAGTACTATTAGCATTAATGTAATGGTATAGTATAACCAGGAGGAAGATGGAAACACCTAGAATGTTAGAGAAAACTGCTAGCTGGATATCTGTGATCATGATGACGGTTTAATCTGAAAGAAACAATTTTAAAGTTATAATTGACAGCTCCATGGCGCAGTGGCTTAGCAATGAGTTGTTGCGCTAGGGGCCGCGGGTTCGAATCCCGCACGGAACAAGTATTTGTATGGCCTACAAATAATTGTTCCGGGTCTGGATGTTTGTCCTCGTGCAATTTATGTTTGTAAACTGCCTCCACGATACAGGAGAAAATCCTAGTGTGGGGGTAACGTTTTTTTAAAAAAAAAAAAAAAATTAGTTTTAATAAATAAGAAGTAGGAATCCTTTTTAAAGAAACATTATTTTATAGTAATAATGGAATGAAAAAAAATGTCCCTTTAATACCTTTACAAACCCGGTGTTTTAAGGTTGCGATAAGCTGTTACTAGTTATTTACGAATGATTCTTCGTTCAATCAAATAAACTAAATCAAATAAATCAATTAAACTATAATAAAATAAACGCAATGTTCAGTATCAAAAAATAATTCTTACCGAAATTTTACAGCCCTTTTATGTTCTTTCTCTAGCTTTAGAACTTTAGATATTATCAAATTGTCTTGACAAAATACCAAAATACGACAAGTTTTCATATATTGACACGTCAACGTCAACGGGGCTGCCAGCTTCTCGGAGACTCATTTGCTTGCTACATATTTATTTATCTATGTTCATTTGACTTTTGCCGCTTTTGTGTACAACTCAGGGCTGCCAGATGGAAAAAACGCGTAATCGTACGCCAACTATAAAAAAGTCGTAGGTATGTCATGGCGATTTTGAAATGAAAAAATCGTACAATCTAAATGTAAAAAGCTTTTATTCAAACTAACAAAAATTTTTTAAGCAATGATCAAAAATATATTAAAACTACTTATTATAGTTATACAAATTTGCTGAGGTCATCATTTTCAACATTTCTTCTGTTGGCTTAAACTTCGTACAATTTTCGTTTCTTATTAGTTGCTTAGCTAATAATGTTCCATTCAGTGTTTCATTGGGTAAACTGTTTCTGAGTTTTGTTTTAATTAAATTAACTTCGCTAAATACTCGTTCACAATCGGCACTAGAATGGGGCAAACATAACAAATTCAAAGCGAATTGAGCCAGTGTTTTATAATTTTCAAATTGTTTTTATGACGCCCCAAAACTCGTCGGTATTTAAAGTTAAGTCAATTTTATCTAAAATGTTGGGAAAACTGCGCCATTAGTCATCTATTGCCTGCATTGTTTGAATGTCGTCGGGTTTTACTATTCTTGGAATAAGTATCATGAGTGGTAAGGAAGGTACTTTATTTCTGTAATTACTGGAAGCAGCATTAGTAGGTTCAACACAATAATTTTTGATAGAATAGGATCATCTAGGTCATATCTTTTTTATTTCTTTAGCGCTTGTGATTAGATAATGCCGACAGCGATGAAAAAACTCCTTGGTGGCAGGTATCTGACGACGCAATTCAGGCTGCGTAATTTTATTCATCACTCGAATTCCTAAATACATTTGATAGTCTTTTAACCATTTCTCTTGACGTTCAATGTCAATAGTAGAAAGCTCAGCTTTGTTGACATAATCACGATATAAAAACATAGCAAAATATCTTTATACATTTCGCGCAGCTTTTCGTTTAAAGATGTGATCACTACTTTTTCCGATTGAAAGAGTTTATTGAAGGTGGTAAATTTGGGCAAAATCCAAGACAGGAACATGTAATAAAGCTGCATGAATGGATCAATTAAGCTATTAAATATCAGTTCTGTTGAAACAAGACGTTTATTCAACCAACAGTCAGTGAAGTACAATTTTAATGCATACCATTGTTCTAATATTCGATCAACTACCGCCACCAATGACAACCAACGTGTTTGTGATGGATGCAATAGCTTATAAGGCGAAGCACTCACAAATTCTTGAAACTGTTGGAGGCGGAATTGTCTTTTGGAACTGTTTAAAAAAAAATACTCTCTCGCCAAATCTTCGCAACGCCCTGGTAATTGTTTGCGTGAGTGCTTACATCAGTTGACTCATCAGACATGGCACTGAATTTTTCAGTTTCCAGTTTTTCGACCAGAGACGATTTTTCACTTTCACCAATAACTGCGGTGATTACAGCTGTAGCTTTCGTTCTTTTCATAGAAATTTTATGCTACACTCCAAAATCTTCCAGTATACCATTTATCAAATCTGACATATGATCTGCAGTTTGGAGCGCAATATTATGCTCAGCTAGAAAACCTGCCAATTTGATTTCAGTCACTGAAATAACTTTATTTTTCGGCACTGCTCCTTTTGTAAAAAATGCAGACGTGATATTACGCTGTTTTGATTTGCTTGGTATTGCAGATATGGTTTTTATATGCTTTTTCCTAGAAGCGTGTGTTTTTAAAACGCCATATTCTGAAACCAGGTTGACGTCACACACAGTGCACTTGGCTTTGAATGGGTTTTTACCGGGCCCTAACCAGTCCTTAAACAAATCGAATTGTTCCCAATCAGGACGATACTTCTGTGCCCGGTGTTAGTCCTTCTCTGATGCATAAAGCTCTCCTCTTTGAGCTAAGTACTTTATATGTACCTGGCGTTGGTCGCTCTCCTTCACTTTCATCACTCATTCTTGCTTGAACTAATTAAATTAACACAAAAAAGAACTCAGGACAGGATACAGATCGAAAAACTGAACTGATAAGAAAAACAGGTTTTTGGCAAGTCGCAATTATTACCGAAAGAGAAAAATCATTAATTTTGTAAAAATGCAAACAAATACAGTCTTTACGTGATTGTATAAAAGGTCTTCATTCAAGTAAAAGATCTAGTAACGCATAAGATTGTGGAGGAGTTCCCCGAACATAACTCATACTTGTCGATGGGGCACGTTCGTTTCATTATGAAATGTTGCCAAGTAAGTATATGAAATGTTTCCAAATATTAAATTATCTTTAAAAGTCGTACATTTTCCGTACGATCTTGGTCTAGCGATCATACATGAGTAAAAACGCCAAAAAATCGTAGGAGTATGATTTAAATCGTACATCTGGAAGCCGTGTACAACTACAATGCATGGTTGCCACTCTTGGGAGGCGGACTCCCACTTACTAATATTATGCTTACGCATTGGACTCCCAACCACGTTTTTTTTGCTTTCATTTTGTCTAAATTACTGAATGTTGCCACTGTTCCTCTGCGGGCTCAAATAACCTTACAACAGTATTGAATCTCCTTATAAATATAAGGAGACCTATAGTAACAACAAAATGACTCTTTGACTAATATTTGTAGGGAATATCTAAAGACTAATACGTTACTATACGTGCTATACGTGCAGTAACGTAATATTAGGATAAATTTCTTAACAAAACTATTATCGGAAAAATAAAATATTTAATCAAATTAATATAAGGGCGGTGTGAAAAAATCCATTTGCGGTTATAAAGAAGCGATTATGAGATGCCTGAACAATCTCCTAGCCTCCAATAGATGGCGGTTGGTGAGATAGTTATGAAATAAACAGGCCTTGGTTACGGGGAGCAATATCAGTGATCAAAGTCATCTTATATTGCGTTCGCCTATCTGCCTGTCAAACGTTTCAATTATAGACTATAATAGAAAAAACCCGTCCAGCCATAGATTTAGTATAAACCATAGACTTAGAATATACTGGCGTATAGACCACCTGACAGCCAGAAAACGCGTGACCAATTTTGATTTGTCATTGTGTGCGTTAGCTAGTGATGTATATTTTACTTAAAAGGACTATCGAAAATGATTGTTAAGGAAGCGGTAAAAAGATTATAAAAAATTGTTTAGTGCATGAAGTTGAATAACTTAAAATATTAACTGAATTTTACCATGATAGTTCTAAAATAATTAAAAAATATTCATATAACATGTTCCTGGGAATAAGCTGAACCTACCTGCCTTTTGTTGGATTTTAATTCAAATGTATAAAATCCCAGGTGACTTTACCGAAAAACTTAAAAAAACTCCCCAATAATCAGATCAGAATGTTGTATTTTCGAGCTATGATCTTTGGAGAAAAATATTTACTGCCGTGGGTAGTTTCCCCGGAATTTATTTTTTAAAATATAGTTAATATAAATAGGTTGATACTTAACTAAGTATATACCTATTTATATTTTATATATTTTATAAAATGTTTTGATGGGGAAACAAAAACGGAGACACGGAGTACATAACGGCTGCTTTATTTTTCATATAAGTATTACTTGTGATAATTACAAACATTTAATAATTAATAATTAAATAGATTATAGAAGTTTATTTTAACATTCGACTTAAGTATGAATGTAAACTTAATAATTTAAGGAAAGAAACTTGTAGGAATCAGTTAAATAAGATTGCTCTGTTTAAAGGTCAATATGTTTATGAGGCTTCATCATGCATCATGTTTATATAATTTCATCTGTCCCTGAAAAGTATAAAGTAATAATAAACTTATTATCATTTTAGCTGCATGAATTTTAAAAACATAATGACCTTAACACAGTAAAGTGCACTAAGTGTCTGAGGATACAGATGCACTCTCTATTCTCTCAATCTCGGTATGTTAAGAAAATTGTCACTCATTCATGGACTGACCGCGGCAAGTGCAACTTAATTTCGCAGATCTATTGATCTGCGCCATGGCCGCGCCGACCCCCCACAGCGCCTGTGTGCGAAACCTATGAAGCGCCTCTTTTTTTCACGAATCTTCATGTTTCAACTTATGTTTTTTTTTATTATTTGTTAATTTTGACCGAAATAAATGTTCTCTAGTTTTATATACTTAGATAATATTTTCCTAAATAGGTAAAACCAGTTCGCTTCCGCTTGCCAATTACTGCGAAAAATAAAACACGAATTTAATTTTTACATACTTTATTTATGATGTTATATCTAATTGTATACTTAGATATTAATAACAAAATAGCTGACTTTTCTAATAATACTGATTTAACTATTACGTATGCTGTTTAAAAAAAACAACAAGAGTCTAAAATATGTAAGAATATAAACATACTTCGCTTTTCTGTTTGCGAAATCCTTAATAATCTCGTGTATGGTCTAATATGGCCTCCTCTGTGGATATTGTTGCTAAATTTGTTAATCTTTCCTGGCTCATTTTTGAGCGCAGGTAATTTTTTATAAGTTTTAATTTAGAAAAGAACCTTTCCGCGCTTGCTACAGTAACTGGCATAGTTAGCAAAATTCGTAATACTATGGTGATGTTAGGGCAAACAGCTGTCAAATTGTTTAAATATATAAATTCGAGAATTTTTACCACATCATAATTTAATTTTTTGAAAAGAGACTGACACGACACAATTTCTTCACACAAATCATCGGCGTTAATATCCAATGAATCATTTGCAGAAAGTTTTTTCTGCAAACGATGACAGCTACTTCTTAATCGACTTTGATCTTGGTCATCACTTAGTTTGAATAAAAAAATAAACACGTCATTTTGATTAATCAATAAATTAAATCTTTCGTCTACGGAGGATAAATTTTGATTCAATATATAAAAAAAATACATTAATTTTACAAGCGGTCTTCGGATCATTTATAGTATGGTCTTCGTGTTCATAATCAAACATTGAGTTATATGTACTACGTACTAGAGAAGCTATTCCAAACAAAAAATGTGCACTACTCTGTTTTTGCGCATGCGCGGGAGACAATAGAGTCGCGCATGCGCAGTTGATATAAGCGCGTTGCGCTTGCGCGGTCAGTTTTTGTCATAATAGATTAGGTAGGTATTTAAATGAAGAAATTTATTTTTCTATTGTAAAATTATTACCTATTTATTCATTTGACTACTGAATTATTATTTACGTTCAGGTTTAATTAAACTTTAATTTGAAATCTCGTATTATTAGCGCAGCTCCACACTATATGAATATTGAAGCCACACTATGCGTAAGCATCATATTAATCTGTGGCCACACTAAATGACACTAAAGGTGTACGGATTGCAGTACAGTTCATTTTAACATAGTGAATGTTCGGAATGCCAAATCTAGTGCGTAGTACATATATATCGATGTAATCAAAACTCTTTGGAGTCTTACGACGTCTTAGGGGTCTGGATCTGGAAGTTTCAAATTCATACTCTTTCAATTGACTGATTGTTCAATTGTTTTGGCACTCTCGTTCCTTAAAGTCGGGGAATCCCCGTGACCCCACCCCGCTTGCTTCGCACGCATCGCATCGGGTTACGTTCATAATTCATTCAAACAAACTCGCGGCGGTTCTTTTGATTTTAACGCTGAGCTCGTAATTAATGATAACTAAAACCCAAAGCGTAAAATTAAACCACACACGTGAATATTATCTTAGAAGACTTGTACAATAAGCGCATTATAATTATGTTTTGTTATTTACAAGGCATATGTTGCGCCTATTGTACCTACTTACTTATCGGTTCTCCACTACAAAGAATATGTTGTTGTGTAAGTGTAACAAAAATAATTTCGATGGCGGCGCCTCTATTGTCTTGGCGCCTGTGTGCGCCGCACACTTCGCACACAGGGGCGGCGCGGCCCTGATCTGCGCAGCTATTACTTAACCACGAGTTCCTCTTCTCTACGACTAATGCTGTAGGGGATGAACAAAAGATATCGTTAAATATTTTAAAACAATTGATGTTAAGAAAACGGCAGACTTATGGGGGATTTCCGTTAAAGTTATTTTATCTATAATAGATATAATAGCACCTTATCTAGCCACTATATTTAATATAAATGTCTATTTAAGCCCTCGCGACAATGTCGTCTGCCATCAAGCATGAATCGGGCATTGACCGTTGTGAGTATCAAATACTATGGAATTTATACTATCACGTCTCATGCGCGGTCGTCTAGTAGCGCTTGAGGAGCATTACTAAATATCTATACCTAACTACGCTAAAGGTTTTATCGTTATGATTTGGGAATATAATCCGAAGTTCCGAAGCTCCTCTCAACCCCTTGGGGAAAATAGCATGATGCTATGAATTTCATACTAGTGTGACCGTGCGGCTGTGCGGTTGGTTAGCAAGGTTATACATTTATTTTGGTTGATAAATAGATACATAGTTGGGTTCATAATGGCTTAAAGAGGATAATCTCAAGATTTTTTTTGTATTTAATGTACTACAGTTTTATAATGTATGAAAATCTGTCTCTATATTTATCAAAAGTTTTGAAAGTTAAATTTTTGAAGTCTTATTATAACAATATTTTACTTACTGGTACAAATAATGTAGAAATGACTCTTTTTTTATTTTTTATTTAAGGCAACAAACAGTCATGTATAAAGATAGTAACATGGATAAATATTAATATAACTAAAGACCTATAGTGCCTTTAACTAAACTTTTACAATATTTTAAACTTATTGAGCCCCTTTTAGGACTAAAGGACATTATAAATTTATTTATTTATTAATACACTAAGTTCTAAGATAAGGTAACTAGTTAACATTTGGTGTGCAATTGAGGAAAAGAGAGAAGAAAAACCTATGTTAAAATCTGATTATTATAACACTGACAGATTCAATTCAGATTCAATTAGCGAATTGAGTGCTGCATCATTTTCAGTGATGGGTAACTAGATTATTCACAAGCCAAACATTGAAAGAGAGCGGATTTAAGTTTTGATACTGAAGTATTAAATAAATCAATATCTGTGAATTTTTTATTGTAAACGTCAGTGGAACGATACACAAATGAGTTACGTGTATAATTTTTATGATATCGTGGAGTTACGAAAAGTGGTTTTGGACGTGAGGAGCGCACTGGCAGACGGACTCGGGAAACAAATGACAATCTACTAAGTAACAACGAGGAGTCGACTAGGTTATTAATAATTTTGTATAGAAATACTATGTCAAACATTTTACGCCTATTGCAAAGAGAAAGTAAATTGTACTTTTTTAATGAATCGGTGTATGACTGATTTAAAATATTTTGGCGATAATTTAGGGATTTAATAAACAATTTTTGAACTTTTTCTATTCTCCTAATATGACTCCTTTTAATAAAATTGTTTTTATTCTACTTTTTCTTTTATACTTCACAAGAAACTGTTTGCTGCAAATTGTTGAGTTCTTCTTTGCATTCCAACCAACCCGTCCAATGAACCTTAACCAGTTTTTCTACTTATAGAATCCGGAGGGAATCTGTTTGAAAAACGGCAATATAAAATTACATTTTAGAACGCAAACCGAGGATTTATTTTCTTGTTGTGTAGGCAAGTCTATCGATTCATTATAAACATTCAAGATAAATATCGACATTAATTTTGATATAGTTGAGTCAATCCCTAGCGTACATGTAAAATATTTTGTATAAAAAATGTATTTACCAAATTCATGCAAATTATCAACAACGTGACTTTTTTCTTTGCAAAATATCAAAATTAACAAAATAATTGAATATATTCTATATTTTCAACAGTATGTAACATAAATTTTAACCAAAAATAAACGCGTCATAATATTGACGACGTCTTGAGAATTTACCTGTGATATGTGAAATTATCAGGATTATTTCTATTATTAACAGCACTGTCACTCACGGAACAATTAACCATTTTGGAAAAAAGTTACTTACTAAAAATAACCACTATTATACTTTAAAAAATTACAAAATATCTCCGAGCTATTTCTTGCGTGCCGAATTTTGCCGACCTGTCTTTCAAAATCGGTTACTGCGTCATGAGATTTGGTATCCTTTTCTATCTTGTATTTTTGCCATAAGGAATTTTCTTCTCCCTTGCACACTATGTTGGTCTATACGCTAGTATATTCTAAGTCTATGGTATAAACTGACGTTAGAATAGATTAGCATTGTCAAAAAGAAAGAGCATAGTGTACGCGTATGTTAGAGAGAGAAAGATAGGTAAGACCATAGACTTAGAATATACTAGCGTATAGACCACCTGACAGCCCGAAAACGCGTGACCAATTTTGATTTGTCATTGTGTGCGTTAGCTAGTGATGTATATTTTACTTAAAAGGATTATCGAAAATGATTGTTAAGGAAGCGGTAAAAAGATTATAAAAAATTGTTTAGTGCATGAAGTTGAATAACTTCAAAAATTAACTGAATTTGTTCTAAAATAATTAAAAATATTCATATAACATGTTCCTGGGAATAAGCTGAACCTACCTGCCTTTTGTTGGATTTTAATTCAAATGTATAAAATCCCAGGTGACTTTACCGAAAACCTAAAAACTCCCCAATAATCAGATCAGAATGTTGTATTTTCGAGCTATGATCTTTGGAGAAAATATTTACTGCCGTGGGCAGTTTCCCAAATTTATTTTTAACATATTGTTAATATAAATAGGTAGATACTGAACTAAGTATATACCTATTTATATTTTATATATTTTATAAAATGTTTTGATGGGGAAACAAAAACGGGGACACGGAGTACAACATAATTGCTTCTTTATTTTTCATATAAGTATTACTTGTGATAATTACAAACATTTAATAATTAATAATTAAATAGATTATAGAAGTTTATTTTAACATTCGACTTAAGTATGAATGTAAACTTAATAATTTAAGGAAGGAAACTTGTAGGAATCAGTTAAATAAGATTGCTCTGTTTAAAGGCCAATATGTTTATGAGGCTTCATCATGCTTCATGTTTATATTCTTTCATCTGTCCCTGAAAAGTATAAAGTAATAATAAACTTATTATCATTTTAGCTGCATGAATTTTAAAAACATAATGATCTTAACACAGTAAAGTGCACTAAGTGTCTGAGGATACAGATGCACTCTCCATTCTCTCAATCTCGGTATGTTAAGAAAATGGTCACTCATTCATGGACTGACCGCAGCAAGTGCAACTTAATTTCGCAGATCTATTGATCTGCGCAGCTATTACTTAACCACGAGTTCCTCTTCTCTACAAATAACGCTGTAGGGGATAAACCACGCTATTTAAGCCCTCGCGACAATGTCGTCGGCCATCAAGCATGAATCGGGCATTGACCGTTGTGAGTATCAAATACTATGGAATTTATACTATCACGTCTCATGCGCGGTCGTCTAGTAGCGCTTGAGGAGCATTACTAAATATCTATATCTAACTACGCTAAAAGTTTTATCGTTATGATTTGGGAATATAATCCGAAGTTCCGAAGCTCCGCTCAACCCCTTGGGGAAAATAGCATGATGCTATGAATATTGTACTAGTGTGACCGTAAGGCTGTGCGGTTGGTTAAGCAAGGTTATACATTTATTTTGATTGATAAATAGATACTTAGTTGGGTTCATTATAGCTTAAAGAGGATAATCTCAAGATTTTTTTGTCTTTAATGTACTACAGTTTTATAATGTATGAAAATCTGTCTCTATATTTATCTAAAGTTTTGAAAGTTATATTTTTGAAGTCTTATTATAACAATATTTTACTTACTGGTACAAATAATGTAGAAATGACTCCTTATAATAAAATTGTTTTTATTCTACTTTTTCTTTTATACTTCTCAAGAAAATGTTTGCTGCAAATTGTTGAGTTCTTCTTTGCATTCCAACCAACCCGTCCAATGCACCTTAACCACTTTTTCTAATTATAGAATCCGGAGGGAATCTGTTTGAAAAACGGCAAAATAAAATTACATTTTAGGACGCAAACCGAGGATTTATTTTCTTGTTGTGTAGGCAAGTCTATCGATTCATTATAAACATTCAAGATAAATATCGACATTAATTTTGATATAGTTGAGTCAATCCCTAGCGTACATGTAAAATATTTTGTATAAAAATGTATTTACCAAATTCATGCAAATTATCAACAACGTGACTTTTTTCTTTGCAAAATATCAAAATTAACAAAATAATTGAATATATTCTATATTTAAAACAGTATGTAACATAAATTTTAACCAAAAATAAACGCGTCATAACATTGACGATGTCTTGAGAATTTACCTGTGATATGTGAAGTTATCAGGATTATTTCTATTATTAACAGCACTCACTCACGGAACAATTAACCATTTTGGAAAAAGTTACTTACTAAAATAACCACTATTATACTTTAAAAATTACAAAATATCTCGGAGCTATTTCTTGCGTGCCGAATTGTGCCGACCTGTCATTCAAAATCGGTTACAGAGTCATGAGATTTGGTATCCTTTTCTATCTTGCATTTTTGCCATAAGGAATTTTTTTCTCCCTTGCACACTATGTTGGTCTATACGCTAGTATATCCTAAGTCTATGGGTGAGACCATTCACGTATACGCTATCGGCATCTATCGGCCTGGCATCATTCGTAAACAAAACAAACTCCGCTTGCATTTGCGAAATCTCAGGGTTTAAATAGAACATTAGTGTACGTACGTACGTAATTAATTATGCCTGGTGCGTAGTACCTAAAAATAACTCACTTTAGAAATAAATCCTTCATTATTGTAAATTTAAATAGTTGGTACGATGGAAATATTTTGCTGTGTGCTTTGTTTTTGAGTAGGTACGAAGGATTTGTATACAAATAGATAGGAAAAATATATCACAATTTATATATTAATGTTATGAATGCATAGGAGTTAATTTTAAAATAATCACAAATACATACGTGAAATCCTGCGAATTCTAACCTCAATTTTGTAGAGATTGTATTAACGCCACTTACAACTACAACCTAACGCTTATGACATTTGTTAATTGTTGACCAATGAGAATACTGCAAGTCCCACTCTCAGCCGGCGTATTACGTATCCTGCAGAAGGCTAGCGATAGCGAAATTAGCACAATAATTGCTGATAAATCGCAAATTCGTATTATGTATCAGCGATAACCAAGCCCCAGCTAACTAGCGACAGCGCTGCCTCTGTCGAACAATCGGTAAACTAAATATGCATTCAACAGTCTCTAACAAGTGAAGTTCGCGCCAGTTTTCGTATTACGTACGCCTTTTATGAGCATGACGATAGCAACCAGCGAGCATTTTTAACTGTCATTTTGCGATAACATTATAGGTGGAGTTTTTATCGATTGCTCGTCGCATTTGTCTTATTATTCAAATAATATAATAACGCGTATTATTAACAGTGTGTTTATTTTTATGAAGTTTGTTGACATCACAGCATCTTAGTATTAAAATCATTAAAATAGTGTTTGCTTGGATTATAGAAGTGTTTGTATAGATTGTCATTTCTTTGGTTTCGATATGGCTCGTATACAGTTCTTTTGATATCAAAGCCGTACCACAGCACGATTGAGACGAAGTCTCAGAGATCAAGCCAAAGCTTTGGAAATCTCTGACTCCGAGTTTAAAGCCCACTACAGACTTTCAAAAGAGCTCTTTCAGGATTTGTGCACCGAGTTAAAGCCATACATGGTCGCGTCAAGAAGAAAAACAAAAAATATTTTTCCGACTGAAAAGACAATTATTAAAATCCTTTCTACCGCCTTTTTATGCCACACCACAAACTAATAAGAAGTGTGCCACACTATCGACAACATTTAATCTAATTGTCCCTTACTGGCAAAGGAATACTTTGCATGCAGCCTTTTATTTCTTTTTTATATTTTGATGGTAAGTGACTTCCGTCGCCTATGAACAACTGCAAAACCAGGGGAATGGCAAATGCGTTGCCGGTCTTTTAAAAAAGAGTCGGCTCTTTTCTTAAAGGTCCCTAATTCGTATCGGTCGCCGTAATATTCTTCTTATTATATGATTTTTTTAATAGAATTAGGATGACAAACGAGCACACAACCAACCTGATGAGTGCATGTTGTGGCAGATTTTCTGAAAACATTGATGTTCGACCAAAATGGTTGAAAATAATTAATAGATTAAAATGAGTTCCCAAAAGAAAATATTCCACTATATGCAGCAAGTACTTTGAAGAAAAATGTTTTCTCATAGTGATGCATTAAGGGAAATACAACACCACATCCAACCATAAATACTTTTAAAATTACCTATTGAAACTTATTTTATTTTTTGAATAGAGTATGTAACAAAATTGCAAAATATCTTTAAGGAGAGCTAACAACATTTTAATAATAAATTAGTTCTCTTTGAATATACAGGGTTATTTTTCAAATACCAGCCAAATTTAATAATTAAGTTCAAAATATAAATACTGACATACACTTTTTGCAGTTTTGAAAAATATGCGTAAATAAAGTTTCTACATTTATTTGAAAATATCGGAAATTGAATGTGATTTATGGGCAATAAAGACACGCGCTCGTGTGTGTACGAGTCAATGCACAGAGCTTTTGCCTACTATTTACTTCCTTAATGACACGCTCGTTACTAAGTTGTTAACTACGACGCTAATTATGATTCCAACTTTCCCTTCATACTTTAAACGGACTTAGGACCGTCATAATAAATAAAATTTAAAAAAAAAATACATTTCATCGACGACTGGAATAGATGTTATGCAAATAAAAAGTTCTGCACACCTCAAATTAAACAAACACCCACACAAAAGACAGTTCGAAATATAAGTTTAGACTACAGAGCGAGCGAAAGAGGTGAAGAATAAATGTAAAAAATTAGTTGTAGAAAAGATAGTTGAGCTGGAAGGCCAATGATAGGTTGGCACGATTTCAATAACTGTTACTAATGGTTAATAGCTGGCGCTGGCCGGTAAAAACGAAGTCACCCTGACGGCTACGAAGGCAGTGGAATGGTGTCGAGCATTGCCCACCTCAACGCGTAGGTACGTTGTTCAATAAACATATTCAAAACTAACAGTAATTGTATGTTGTTGTATATCGTTGTATTACAGCCGTAACCGATGACTAACTGGTGTATTTAAAAATTGGAATCAAGTATTTACAACTATTAACAATTTAAAACGATTAACTATTTATAAAAACGAACTATTTACATCTTAAATATGCAATCACTTAAAATAAAACTAACTTACTGGTATTTTAATAGGTGTTCAAAATGAAGTCCGTTTCTCACAATGCACAGTTGAGCACGTTTCCTTAAATTATTTTTCACATTAATTACATGTGTCTGTCTTTACACTAAATCGCACTTGATGATAACTATCTTTTATAGCGTGTGGGTTGCATACTGCCCACAAATGTTCGTTGCGACTATTATAAAATCCTACACGCGTAAATAGAGCTTCGTCAGTCCACATAATGTTAGTATTATTAATTTTTGACAATAACCATTCACAAAAATGTTTTCGAGGTAGACCATCGTTATTATACAGTACTTGCACACGTTGCTAATGAAATGGGTGATATCCAGAAGAATTCAGTAGTTCTCACACGTAATATTGGCTGTGACAAGTAATACTACCTACGAAAATTTAAAAATAGGACACTCGTTACGTAATGAGGTCACAGTCAAGTCAACACTGTCGGCCGGCCAGGTGAACGTACCCAGCGGTGTAATGGAAGGGAAAGGGGAGACGCATTTGTTTTTACCGAGTCAAAACAACTATTAAAAGATACCTAATCTGTAACCCATTTTAGATACCTAATCTGTAACCGGGCGCGAGCGCGGTGTGTGAAACGAATGTGTGCGTGCGTATTCATGAATGACAAGCAATTAAAACAATGCATTTCCACACATTTTGAATATAAAGGATAAAAAGGATAAAATATTTCAGTTTTTTTTTTGTTTATTTTTTTTCACCATTCGCTTATGTTGTCTACTCTGAACCTCCTCTGCAAACTTGGCCGGTTATTGCAAAATAATCCTGTATACCGGGTGTTTGTGAAACGCTCCCGAAAACGAAGACAGACGATAGTACTAAGGATACCTTTGATGATGGGTCACAAAGAAATTCGATCCCGAGGAAAAAAAATCATCTTTTCACAACGTTTTATTAACTTTATTCACGCTCCATCATGTTAGTACAGCTAAATGAAACGATAATTTCATAAAAAAGATCATGAAAATAATTAAACATAAAACCAGCAGTGAAACTTAAAAGAAAATCAGCTGACAATAGGGTCAATGTCTTCGCGGGCGCCAAACTCTTATCTGGCTCGGTACGAAACAATGCATTAGGTATACTACTCACTCTACCCTTCCCTTTCACACACGCGCTGCCACTGCCCGGCCGACTCGTGTCGCCTCGCGCTGTGGAATTTACACATGTCAGCGTTGCCAACATGTGGGTAATTCCCCAAATTGCGGGGAATTTAAAGTTGGTTGGGGATTTGGGGATTGGTATTATGCGGGGAAAATGCAAGGAAATTCGATAGCCAGGGCCAAGTCAGAACCTTTTTTCAAGAAATCTAAATATTTATCTTAACATTTTGTTAGGTTACTTATGAATATCGAATGACTCCCTTTTTTTAATTATCTTCATTGCACCACATTTAATTTTTATATACGTGGTAGAGCCATGCTGCAGCTATATTAATAGTATAGTTGTAGCACGAATGGGTCGGCTCGACCGGGGAAGGACCACGCTCTCACAGAATACCAGCGTAAAATAGCAGCTTAATGCTGCTGTGTTTCGTATGGTGAGTGTAGAGAACCGGAGACCCTTTTTACTGGAAAAGAGGCATTCTATCTCAGTCCTCACGTCTGACAACGCATCTGCATTTAAATTCGTAAACGAAGATAGATAGATGTAGATGTCTATGGGCCACAGCAACCACTTACCATCAGGTGGACTGTGTGCTCGTTTGTCACCCTTATTCTATAAAAAAAAAAAAAAATTTTCGCCTTTATTTCGGCAATTTTTGTGTATAATAGCATATATAAGCATTAAAGCTTTTCATTTCTTTATTTTTTAATTTTAAAGAAAAAAATGTTAGTTAAAAAGTAAATCTTATAAAATTAGTTGAAAATTGATTCACTTCTTAAAATAAAATTGAGGGGAATTTATGGGGAATCTGTTGAGGTTTTGTCCTTAAATTAGGGAATTTGACATGAATTTTCAGGAAATTTGAAAAATTGTTGTTGGAAACGCTGCCATGTTGCACCGAAATTTAGTTAGCCGACGACATAAGAATTAAAGGTGGCAATCACTATAAAACTTGCAAGTAATTTTTAATAATTTTGACGTACCTCTTTTTAAATTCAAAGCATTGGTCGGATTAAATACGAAAAGTCAATTTAAATAAAGTAAAAGTATTATTTTTTACATTAATTCTGATAGATTAATTAACTGTCGATCATAATTGCAATTGATTTTAACTATTAAATTATTCAGTACCATTTCATTTCTATTTTCTTATACAAAATCAAAGATAACGATGAAATAGTGTTTATAATTGTATGAATACTGAGTACCCAATTAGGTACGTTTATTAATTTCAATAATTTTTGTAATAAAGAACTGCTTGTTGCGTCAGGGTACAATTGATTGTGTAATTGTATTAAAAATGACAACCATAACTTCTAAATTCCATATGAAGACTAGTCGTAGGGATAACTAAACTTATAAATAAAACAAACGTTGGCGATGTCGTAACGGCTTAATGATCTGTGGAAGTGCTCAGTGCTTCAAGGACGTTACCTTGTGCGCATTTGTTTTGGCGGGATTGATTAATAATTTTAGTTTTTGAGAGATTTGTTTGTTAAATTATTGTCGTTATTACTTGTTATTTATTACTTAATGATATTATTCTTGTTGTTACCTTTTGAGTTTCTTGTTTAGTTTTTATAATGCCTAACGCGTACGTTTATAGTGCTCGTGAATACGGCAACATGTTAATGTGCCTTGGAGAAGCTCACGGGAAAAGTGCAAGTTTTAGTTCCCGGCGATCACGACCGCCGGCGAGTTTTCTGCCGTTGGTTATTAGACCAGCAACAACGTGTGCCTGGTTTCATTGAGCACGTCATCTGGACGGACGATTAGACATTTACCAGAAACGGCCTGTGGAACCGAAGAAATACACACGTGTATTCCGAGGTTAACCCGCATCAAACCCGATGGTCGGTTAACGTATGGGCAGGTTTATTTAAGGATCGCATACTAGGATCAGAGTTTCTGCCACAGCGACTTAACGGACAGCGATACCTGAACTTCATAAATGAACAGTTGGTTGACATTTTAGACGACCTATCGTTAGCTGAATATCGCCGCACATGGTTCCAGCATGATGGTGCCCCTCCACATGCCGTGAGGTTCACCCGTGAGCGACTTTATTTCTGACCCACCATCAACGGTATCGTTAGTACTATCGTCTGTCTTCGTTTTCGGGAGCGTTTCACAAACACCCGGTATATCTAACAACTTTTGTTTGTATTTTTCTATTTATAAACAAAAATCTTTGTAATAACCTGCGACTGTGGCTACACAAACTTATTTTTATTTTTATTATAATTTATAGCAATAGGTAAGGGTCTGAATATGTTTTACATTAATCTAATAAATTGACATCATGGTATTGTTTTATGCCTTTTTTGTACACGTTTGCTATCGCAGTTTGGTTTTAGTTATTTACACACATATAATTTTTCGGCGTTTCTTTCAGCGATATTATACTAACACTCTTTGAAGTTATGTATGAATTAAGTGGTAGGACCCCATTTCTGCTTGGGAGTTCGTCTGGGTAGTACAGTATCATCCTCTTACTTAGTACCGGTATAAATACAGGCTGTGAGGCATTCCATCCCAGTCCGTGGACGTGACAACGACGTAGCCTTCTTTGTTTGAAGTTAGCTGCAAGTTTCTATTGCTGCAGTAGCCACTTATCATCATCAGGTGGACTATAAGTTCGTTCGTTACGTCCGTTTTATAAAAAAAGTTAACTAATATATACTACTAATATATAGTTCACATTTTTGTATCACGTATTTTCGGAACGTCGAGAACATTCTGAATTAAACCTTTTATTGGATACGCAGACACGATATTTCAATATTTATTTCATTTTTAGTTTAGTTTTTTTTTTCAAGAAATTGAGGCAGATAATGCACAGTGTAGCACTAGCACTATTTATCGCTCACACATCATGCACATTAGACACACACTGGTGTATTTTGATTTCAGTTTCATCATTCCATCATCAATCTACACTATACTATATGAATGCGTCCAGCAGTGTATTGTTACGGGGTGATGATGAAAATCTAACGCCTTCTGATTCTGTAAAAATATTATTTGTTTTTCATTATTTTATGGTTCGAAAACTGGCTGGCAACATTACACAGGGAAATTGATTGTTCTGGATCTGGTAATATGCATTGTTTTGTAATGTCACTGTCATTGTCAAATTAAAAGATTTATCTTACATTTTCGTGAGGTTTATCAGAAAATCAGAAATAGTTTGATATATAGGCAAAATAGTTTCCAAATAATATAAATGAAACAATCATTGTAATTGTGATAATGTATTTGTCGTCTATCAGTTCCCGCTTGCTCCTATATGACACCAACACTTGGGATTTAAAAAAGTCTTACGGCTGTAATGATGGGATACTAAGGGATATATCTTGGAGTGATGACAGCAAATATATTTTACAGGTATGTGGTATGTGTAAATGCTTTATACCGCTTAACTCTACAAAGCCTCAAAGGTTCATACTCATAAGAGGGATAGATCTTATTTTTGTTAGTGTAGTTTTAAAATTTTGTTTTATTTGCTTAAAAAAATCATTTCTAATCTACAGAAATTTATGAAATCATAACAAAAAATTTACACCAATTTTTCACCTAAACAAAAGTTATATAGCATGATATACATTAAATGAAAAAAATCTTTTAAAGAACTAGGAACAGGTCAAAAGTGATATAAACATCCTAATCAATAAATAAAATTAAGGTACACTTAAGTTAGAATAAGATTTCTCAGACCAACAAAAAGATAGATGGTGCGCTGTGTACATTTCAAGTATGAATGCCTCGACCGAGAAGATACTGATACCGATGCTCTTATAAAAATATCGGTGATACCGATACTGATACCAATACGCTTATTGAATTAAAAAATGAAGGTAAAATAAATAAAACACAAGTCAGGTTATTTTTTTAAATAACAATAAAAAACAAATAACAGGACAAACTAAATAAAACCGTTTTAAACTATAGACAGGTTGAGATTAGTTAATAGTTTTAGTAATTAAAATTAACATTGATGAGATTTTTGTTTAAAAAACAAAGTATTCTTAAGTTTTGCGGAGAAAGGCGATTTCGTAAATCTGTTTGAATAAGACCTGCGGTGGAAAATAGTCTCTCAGATGCGACAGAACTTGAAAACTAAAGTACTTCTGCACCATTTTTTTCAAGTTTGGGTATAAGACGTCATTGTGCCAGAAAACGAACGGATCTGAGCCTCTCGATATATTAGGAGACCTTAGGTATCTCTCGACTTCTTCTTTGAGAGAATTACAGCTTAGAGTAGACAGGGCTCATCTTCCTCAGACTCTCTAATAATATTTTCACAAACGCTTCAAAGCCCGCCACTCATAGGCATCTCAGAACTTACAGTTACAGTACTAGATGTAAGTGTTACCGTGTCTGAAATAGTTTCGGAATGCAGTGCTACATTAAGATCAACTAACTGAACAAGATCATTGCTGGATCAATGCTGGACACACATTTGCATCTAAAACGGTTAAGGTTTAGAATCAAGTCGCCTTAATAGGGGTTTGGGGGGCGGGGGGGAGGGGTGGATTCGCCCCCCACCTTTTTTTCCTGCCGGACGTGCGTATTTTTTTTAATTAAATGTTGAAAATTAAAATTTTTATCGAATGATTTCTGAGAAAAATCGTTTTCATAGGGTGGGGGGGGACGTCCCCCCTCCGCCGAAGTAATACCAAAGTATAGTCGACTATACTATACGTCGGTTTAAAAAAAACACGAAAGGGATGGAGGGGTCTGTTTGCTCGCTTCGCTTGCTCATTTGACCCCGCCATCCCCTTCTAACCTAATCTGTCCGAGTCGGGGTGCCCCAAGTCCCGAGCTCGCTTCGCTCGCTCTTGCACCAAATAAAACACCAAAATTTTAACTTTTATAATTAGTTTAATAAGTAAACATATTTTAGTACATCTACCATTTCCAAAAATGGAACCTTATTATATTTCATAATGTTCTGTCTCCACGAGTACTCCACTATCGCATCACCAAAATTCTCTGGATTATTGTAATCTTTTTTAAAAACTGAATGATGCTTAAGACGCGAGTCGCGTAGTCGAGTATATCTGTCACTGTCAATGTAAACTTAAAAAAAGTAAGAATTAAGAGTAATTTAAAGTATGTTTTAATGGTAGCTCGCTTCAAGATGTAGCCAACCTTGTCTGTGACTCCTCTGACTTAGGGTAGTACAGCAGGCACACGCTCGACTGTGGCCGGCTTCTCTCGGTCACTGTGACGTAGGCGCGGGACCCGAAGCTTATTGTCTTGCAGTACTTGCTCGACGCGCTGAAGCTCGGCGGCCAGATGTTTTCTTTCACTCCACCTCGTGCTCTCTGAAACAAAGATTTTCCCACGGTAGCTAACTGTGATGGATGATGGTGTGATTCACCATTTAAATATCAGTTGGTATAAGTCTTTTTCCTATACACAGTGTGACCAATAGTGTTATCAAGATTTCGGATGACTAAAACATCTAGGAAAGTTAAAGCATTGTTTGCCTCTAACTCCATTGTGAATTGTATTTTATAGTGTATGGAATTAAGGTAGTTTAAAAATACAGTTACTTTGTCAGATACCTACGTCTACCTTTGTCTACATACCGCTTGTAGAATCTTGGATTTACAGGAGCAGTAAGAAGGGCTTTCTCCTCAAAGTCCTCCATGAATATGTCGGCGACTACGGGAGATACAGGTGAGCCCATCGCCACACCATCTACTTGCTTGTAGAGCTCTTCCTTCCACAATAGATAGCCAGATGTGAGGCAGTGTTTAAGTAATACTGCATATTCTGTGGGCATGTTGTTATCTTCTAGCTTCCTAGTTACAATTGAGATGCAGTCTTCAATAGTTGCTGTACTACCCTATGTCAGAGGAGTCACAGACAAGGTTGGCCACATCTTGAAGCGAGCTTCCATTAAAACATACTTTAAGCCGCCGAAGAAGATTAATTATTACCATCTGTCAAGTGTCATATCCCTCTACAAGATGCAGGAGTGTACAAGCTGGATTGTGAATATGGTCTCTCTTACATAGGACAAACAAAAAGATCTATAAAAACCCGCGTAAAGAACATATAGCTGACTTGAAGCACCGATGTATCGGGAAGTCTGCAGTTTGTGAACATGTTCAAGATCGTCCTCGCCATTACATTAGATTTGATAGACCATAAATCCTCGCAAAAGAACACCGATTCCTACCAAGGATGATTCGCGAGGCTATTGAAATTAAAAAAACATCCTAATTTCAATAGAGAAGATGGATGGGTGCTGCCATCTGCTTGGGATCCTATAATTAATAAAATTAAATCCAAACCCAAGTATACCACTGCTAGACTTCAAGATACTGTAAGCTCATTCTGCGTAGATCGAACCAAAAATTAATATTAAAAAACTGAAGGTAGCCGGGCTAACTATGACATCGGGACGTCAAACACCTCAGTCCCCCCCGTGAGCATGGGTGCTGTAAAGCACCCGAAACGTCGGGAATTAAAAAGTTAAAATTAAACGCGATATAATCCGTAAAAATTAGTTTCAGTTTAATTTTGTTATGTTTAGTTATAATTAATTTTTTTCGGCTGAGAAATCCCGAAATTTTGGTGTTTTGAGCAGCTTGTAATAATTTATTTTACTAAATACACTTTGCCTCACTCCGGGATCAGCTGTAAGTGGACACTGTATTGCTTGTTTGCAGCGAAAAAGATCGCTGTAGAAATACAAGATATTCGAAAAACCATATTTGATACATACTTGACAAATAAGATAGTATTATTATTTTTTTATTTACAGATTTTTATTACAAGATTTTGTTTCGCTAAAAGTAAGTAGGATTTATATATTATAAATATACTTAAATACGCCTTGGACTTTATGGAGGGATCTGAAAGTGTACTTCGGTGAATGCAAATGGAACTCCTCGACGAATAGAACTAGGTGTGCCGAGTTTAAATCGTTTTGTTGGTTATGATGAGTTTGAATTTGTTTTCTTAGTTATGATATACGCCTTGGACTTTATGGAGTGACCTGAAAGTGTTCTTCGGTGAATGCTACTGGAACTCCTCGAAGAATAGTAATAGGTGTGCCAAGTTTGGCATCATTTTGTTAGTTATGACCGTACCTCCGGACTTGACGGAGTGACCTGAAGATGTACTTCGGTTACTGCTACTGGAACTCCTCGACGAGTAGAACTAGGTGTGCCGAGTTTAAATTCGTTTTGTTGGTTATGATGAGTTTGAATTCGTTTTCTTAGTTATGATATACGCCTTGGACTTTATGGAGTGACCTGAAAGTGTTCTTCGGTGAATGCTACTGGAACTCCTCGAAGAATAGTAATAGGTGTGCCAAGTTTGGGATCATTTTGTTAGTTATGACCGTACCTCCGGACTTGACGGAGTGACCTGAAGATGTACTTCGGTTACTGCTACTGGAACTCCTCGACGAGAAGAACTGGGTGTGCCGATTTTGGGCTTGTTTTGATAGTTATGATGACACCTTACCTCCGGACTTGACGGAGTGACCCGAAGGTGTACTTCGGTGAAAGCTGCTGGAACTCCTCGAAGAGTAATAATAGGTCTGCCAAGCTTGGGATCATTTTGTTAGTTATGACGTTACCTCCGGACTTGACGGAGTGACCTGAAGATGTACTTCGGTGACTGCTACAGGAACTCCTCGACGAGAAGAATTGGGTGTGCCGAGTTTGGGCTTGTTTTGATAGTTATGATGACACCTTACCTCCGGACTTGAGAAGTGACCTGAAAGTGTACTTCGGTAAATGCAACTGGAACTCCTCGACGAGTAGAACTAAATGTGCCGAGCTTGGATTCGTTTTGTTACTTATGATGAGACCTTACCTTCGGACTTGATAAAGTGTCCTGAAGCTGTACTTCGATGAATGCTACTGGAACTCTTTGACGAATAGATCTACAATTTATAATTGTTTTAAATATTTTTTCACGTTCATATGAGCATTATGAGTCGTGCACTTTTGGATTTTCCCTTTTTTTTATTGACGTTTGACATAAAATTCGGAAAATTGGAAGTATAGTAATAAGGTTATTGGTGTAAACTTGTATGTATTTAAACTATTTAAAAAAATTACGTATAACATGAGTTTAATTACATTTAATTATAATAAATATGTGCCACTTTGTTCGATAACTTCTTGCCATTTTGAAGGTAGTGACATAATGCCGTTGCTGTAGAAATCTTGGGATTTTTGATCAAAACAATGCGCCAAATAGTTTTGACAGTTCTCTCTTGATGATAACCTAACACTACCAAAGAATTCTGATGACACCGAAATAGGTGAAAATTTGGGAGTGCAAGGTCAGGACTATACGGTGGATGCATTTACACTTCCCAACCAAGCTCTCTCAATTTTTTTTTTGTGTGGCCAAAGATATGTGTGCTCTGGCGTTATCATGATGAAAGACCACTCCTATTCTGTTAACCAACTCCGGCCATTTTTTCTCAAATTCTTGCTTGCCTCTCATTAGTTGTTGGCAGAAGAGATCCGAATCGATGGTTTTGCCCGGCGGTAAATGCTCATAATAAATGATGCCTTTCCAATCCCACCACACACACAGCATCACCTTATTGTGTGTCTTATTGTATGTATTGAATTTCTTCGTTAGATTCACACATTTTGGCGGACAGAAAAACAATTGAAAAATGGCAGGAAAGTGTTTTTTACTACTCATTTTTCTTTTTCTTAATGTCCTATATGTATTGATATTAAAACCAACCGGATACAAACAGTACAATTAAAGAAATTTTTCTTCAATTTTATACAAACAAAATATGAAGAAACTTTTCCCTCAACCTATTAATAAATACCTAATTATGAATATAGCAACAAACAAAACTCTAAATGATGCATCAGCGTTCTACCTAAACAATGTAACAAGCGTTTTATTTCAATTCTAACATAATGGTTAGAATTGAAATAAAACGTATCAATATTCCATAAAATGTAGACTAATCAATCAAAGAATCAATGTAAAAAAAAGATTCTTCTTTTGTGTTTGGTAAACTTCGCCAATGACGTAAATCATAAAGATTCAAAAAAAAATTCTAAGTAGTGTTTAGTGTGTAAAGAATAAAAATAAGCAAGAAACTTAATAAAGTGTAATGGTTTTTCAGTCCACTTTAATAATTAATGTGATTTTATCCTTATAGATTATGCCCAAAATATTAATAATAATATATCATATAAAATCAATATTTCGGGTTGTATTTGCAATCATTTGGCAAAAGTTTGGAGGGGGGGGGGGTTGTATTTGGTAGAGGCTTGGTCCCCGATTATAATAATATCACTCGCGTTAAAAGGTAATGCACTATTTTGAGAAAAAAAACTATTATAGCCTATAAATGAGTAAAACATGGAAAAACGAACGCAATATTACCGTGAAGGCTGGATAGCATACATAATTTTGTGTAAGTGCGACAAGGACCTAAGACCATGTCAAAGATTAATGTCACATTATTATACTTCTATGGTATTTTTATTCTACTGTAGTCTATGCTCTCTTAAATTGTTTACAAACAATAAAGAAATGATTATTATGTACTGTTGTTTTATTTCTGAATTGTTTAAAAAAAGCCCAGAAATCCTTATAGTTGAGATAGGGAGATACCCTGCATCCCTCCCTCCCCCTCCCCCCTCCTGCTCTATGGGATTTTCTTTTTAATTTTTCTTAAGAATGGTGTATTACAATTTCATGGGAATGGTGCCGGGGGGGAGCCCCCCTCCCCCCTGTTTCCTCTCCTCCCTCCTGCCAAACAATTCTAAATTTTTACCCCTATTTCCAATATATTGTTTTAATCTTTACAAAATGTCTAATGGTAACAGGATGATTAATTATGGTTTTTTTTTATGTGAGTATTAGAATTTAGCCGGCAAGTTAGTGCAGCTCATTGCGGTTGGTCAAACTTAGGTGTATTTGATTTATTTGTAGTTAAAAGTAGCTTTAGTTTCAGCTTAAGCAAACTGTAATAAAGTCCGAATAATGATTGAAATAACTATAAACTCTGTTAACTTCAAAAAATCAAAAATATGCTATCATCACCTATTAAGTTATATTAGTGACAGTAGGTTGAGGTGCGGCTGAGGAGGCCTTAAGGGCATGGACTTATAATGACATTACAAAGGGTTTGCTCTCCACACCGTACTTACCCTTTCTTTTCCTCGCCCTTTCACACAGCAGGATACTAAGAAACGCTTAACATTGTGTAATAAAAAAAGTTTCAATTTTCTGCCTAAAAGAACAGGGAGCCCCATCCCCCCTTCATAGGTAAAGTTTATAAAATCGATTATAGGTTTTGTATATTTCTCTCCAATAAATATATATGAAAAATAAAATATTTTTTGGCCAAATTCATAAAAGAAGGAAGTTAATATAATGAATGCTTCTACATCGATACATATAAATAAAATTAGTGTCTATCTCTAATATCGAAATAACTGCCTTGAATTGAGCTGAAGGGGTTAATTGCAAGCAATTAGATATAAATAACCATTATTGAAAGAGCCGTGGGAGCTCAGATGGTTAGCGCTCGCTGTTAATTTCACAGTACGCGAGCAACCCGGATTCGATCCCTGCCGGCACCAATCAAAATGGTTAATGGCAATTTTAAGTGCTGATTTACCACGTGCTCGGCGGTGAAGGAAAACATCGTGAGGAAACGTGCAAGTCTGAGACATAAAAAAAAATATTTTAAAGACATGTGAAAGCTCGCCAACATACTCTGGGGCAGCGCGGCGAACACTTGCCCTAAAATCCCCTCAGAAATGAGAGGTTTGTGCCCAACAGTGGGACGTATATTATAGGCTGTAACTTTAACCGTTATTGAAATTTAATTTGACTGACTGTCTGCCTGTCTGTTTGTCTATCCGTGCTTATATTCAGAATGGCTAAACCGATTGTAATAAAACTTCTTTAATAGATATAAAGCAATGCCAAAAGTGATCTAGGCTATATTTCATCTGCAAAACGCGACTTTTGAAATCGTCATTCATTATCTTAAATCTAAACAATGCAATATTATTAGATCCTACCCAGGCAAAACTAGGGTTTATTGCTAGTTTTTAATAAATAAAATAATTTACTTAAAATCACTTAACATAATGTTTATCATATTATATGTATTTATTATATTCACATTTGCCTCAATATTCTTAGTTCAATATTCTAATATGTATTTTTTTATTTCATTTCAGGTTAACTCCAAAGGTCTGGTTGACGTATTGAGTCCTGCAGATCACGAAGTCAGAAGCGTACAGCACATTCCATTAAAGGATACATGGTCAGCTAGTTTTCAACGTGATGGTCATCGTAATATTGCTGTGGGAACAAAAAGCGGTAGTGTTATGATATGGGACACCAAGAATAAAACTATCACCAAAACATTTCCAACACCTTCACAGGCTTCTTGTGTTAACTTCGTCAGTTATAATGCTAAAAACACAAGCTTAGCCGCTACGATGTTAAATGGCGATACGGTAATTTACGGCCTTGTATCTAATATTCCCGTAATGACGGTAAAACTTTCTTGCTCTAAAAGCATTTCCGCTATGAAATTCCACCACGATTCTAGATCTTTGCTAGGACTTGCTACTGATGAGGGGCATGTAGTACTAAGAGATGTCACTACAAACAAGGACAAAAACTATTTTGAAAACATTCACGCATCTCCTGTTAGTGATATTGCATTTTCTCTAATAAATAAAGATGTTTTACTATCAAGTGGTTATGATAAAATCATGCATGTGTATGATATAAGACTGCAAAATGTAGTTTCTACTATAAGAACATCATACACACTGACGTCATTAGCAATCAATCTGGAAAACCAAGTTGCGCTTGGCACAAAGAATGGCTATGTCCTAATTTATGATCTTCGTGATTTAACAAATCCATTTAAAGTATTGCGAAATCATGAAACAGAGGTGTGCAAAGTTGCATTTCAACCACTTAGAAAGAAAACTTTTTCAGCAGATGTGAGTCTCAGAGAGGATGTTGATGCAAACTCACCTCTTAAAATACAGTCTCCAGTGAGAACAAGGACATCTGATGTATTTTTGATAAATGATACACCACCAAAGAACAATTTAGATGTATCTGGACAAGTTGTGGATAATAAAGTTGATTCATTCCTTGTTATGATGGGTCTTGATAAATCAAATGTCGATTTTGATGATGATGCTAAGAAATCGTCAGAATATGAAAAGAATAGTGATAAACATGAAATGAGATATCGTCAGTTAGATGCTGAAAAGAACATAAGCAAAATATCTACGCCAATAACCAATAGGACTGTTGATAACTTGGGTTTCATTTCACCTTTAGTTATTCCAAATGGTGCAATGGAAGACTATAGGAACTCATATAGCAATATTACGTCTAATATTAAACAGTCAAATTTTAATGTCGAAGGAGGTAGCTTAGATTCAAAAACAGTTGAGGAGCTAAAAGATTTCATTAAATTGACTTTAGCTGATGTTGCAGATGATAACCGGAATTATTTCCTTCACATAATGATGGCTTTGACAAAACAAAAATTGTTTTTGGAGAAGCAGCTATCTGGCATGAGTGAGCAGATACAAAGTTTGATTCAAAATCAGAATGTCTTAGTTGAAACAAATAGAAAACTCGCGTTACAGATAGACCAATTAAAGTCTCAGCAGAATCTATTCTAAATCAATTTAGGAGTGTTATGAAGTATTAGAATCTCATGACATCAATATATAACTCTAATGAAATATTGTATTGCAAAATTATGCCCCAAGACGTGATATTTATTATATAAGCTTATTAACTGACTGATATTACAATATTTTTAATATTGCATCCTATTTCAAATAATTATTTGTTAATATGAATGTTTAATCATTGTGTAATTGTATAGTCCTAAGTTGAGAAATGAAGTTACTTGTTAAGAATTCATAAATTGAGCTATTAGTACTCTGAGAGATTTAGTGCCATGTTAACAGTAAAACTGATTCAGTATTCTTTTTAATAGACAATAATTATTAATAGACAAATATAATACTCTGACAACTTGCCTTTGTTTATTTGTTAATAGATTTGCCACTAAATACATGTGATTTATTATTCAATGGTTTTTTATTTTATTTCACAATGTAATAAAAAATATGTTACAAAATGGTATAAATAAATAAAAAATTTATAAGGTAAATATACATATTTATATTAATTTTATTCGAAAAGGGTATTCAATAGGTTTGATTGAAAATTAACCGTCTAGTTGCGGTGTAAGAATATCCACTACCCTTTATAATCCTGTGAGTGTTGTAAGAGGCTATAGAGCAGGGTTACCCAACCTTTTTTTGACCAGGGACCACGTTGAGTTTTTGTTGTTATCATTGACCACAAAGCAAAAGAATATTTTAAAATTTTGTACATCCGACTTTAATAAACCTTGATTTAAATGAAAATATGGGACCACATGAGAAGCACCAGCTTTTTTATAAAAAATATCATCGAAATCGGATAACCCAGAAAAAAGTTATGAGGTAACACATAAAAAATACATTCGCATTAAGTACCCCCTCGTTTTTGAAGTCGGTAGAAAAACCATGTTAAACTAACAATAAATTTTAATCACAATTTTTAACATAGTAATTAATAAACTGAAAAGAAGCATTCATTTACAGTATTATTTGTGTATTTATTGTAAAAGAAATCATACGTTTGGTAAAAATTGCGATTTCGATTACGACGCACGGTGTTACACTGCCCATGTGACGAGAAAATAATAAATGTGTTATTTAAAAGGATGGTAGGTAAAATATTTAAATCTTTCGCGGACCATATTTAAGCTCTTGCGGGCCACTGGTTGGGAATCACTGATATAGAGGAATATGAAACAGGAGATGGCTAGAAGCATCTTTCTGATTACAACTCAACTTAATAAGATACTGCGGTTGCCAAATAGCTTGTCAAGCGTATGATTGCAAAAGCGGTAATTACGGCAATTATTATCCCCCCTACGAGGCAATCTATGATGCTGGGGCTACACCAACGAAATGCCGTTAATTATCGCGTTGATGGGCGTTGAATGTAGGTGTGGCCACGCTTAACGCGATAATTTTACAACGGCATTAACAATGCCGTTTGCCGTTGGGCGATAACTCGGTGGCGGTACATCAAAGTTAACGCAAATTAACGCGTTGAAGCAGCCACACTACGTTTGTCTCATTGTGCACGGTGAGCGCAACTTGGTCGCGTATGGCTGTGATGGAGTGGAATAATGAAAAAGTTATTACGTTTCTTGAGATTCTGCAAACAGAGCCATGCTTGGGCAATGATAAAATATATTCATATAATAAACATTTACACTCATCAAATATAGAGTTTACGTTAATATTCCTTGAAATTCAAGGAATATTAACGTAAATGTTCACACACGTCCTGTTTTTAACGGAACTTTTAAACGAAAAAATTTTAAACTATGAATTTCTTCAGACACGAAGGTGCGAGAGCGGGACCGACAAAAAATAACCGAATGGGATAATTTAAAAGTTTTCACAGAAACTGGTTGGGTGGAAATATTCAAACACTTTCGCACCAACAATCTTCAACATAAATTATTTTGCATTTTAATCGAATATATTTTATGTCTACCTAAATACAAATGCTTCAATAGAAAAGTATTTTTCTATTATGAATAAATGTGGACGTCTGAAAAAATCACTTACAGGTTCAGTTCTAAAGGCGATGTTGATAACAAGGCCAATGTAAAACTTACCCAAATTTTATTCTTATTTAAAATCAATACCAACTTTATTAAAGCAAATTTTTTCCACTGACAAATATAAATATAATTAAAAATATGTTGCATTTAATAATTACTGTCTGAGGAACTTTGCTTTAATGAAGCTGGTGAACTGGTGATTAATTTTTATTTTTCACAATTTGTTATAATAAAATAATTATAATTAATGTGATTATAATTATAGTGAACACTAATTGTATAAAGTTACAGTTTTTAAATAAATAACATAATATTTATTTATTGTTAACCTGCTAACTGGGAGTATAAATAAACCCATGTCCGTTTTGAGATAAAAATAAATGGTCAGTTTACATTAATGCCAACTTTAACGCCGTTCAACGGCATTGAAATTGAAATGACGTTGACCGTCCAAGTGTAGCCCTCACTTTATCGCGTTAAAATTAAGGCAATAATTGTTGCGTTTATGGGCATTGACGTTTCTCGTTAGTGTAGCCCCAGCATGAGGGAGGTATATATACAGAAGTGGACTTTTGATAGACTGTAATGGTATAGTATATTATAATCCGATAAAACAAGGATTTTCTGTAAAATTACTGCAAATAAATATTTTTCCAAACAAAACTACTATTTGACCGTGAGGTCAAATCAATCGAATGCTTTGACCTCACGGCTAAAGAGTATGCATTATCATCATCATTTTATACGTGGTAGAGCCATGCTGCAGCTACATATATTAGTAGTATAGTTGTAGTACGAATGGGTCGGCTCGACCGGGGAAGGACTACTCTCACAGAATACCAGCGTAAAATAGCAGGATAACGCTGCTGTGTTTCGTATGGTGAGTGTAGAGAACTGGAGACTCTTTTTACTGGAAATGAGGCAGTCCATCTTGGTCCTCACGGGTGACAACGTATCTGCATTTTTATTTGTAATAGAGGATAGATGTAGATGTCTATGGGCCGCAGGAACCATTTACCATCAGTGGGGCTAGTATGGGCAGGAGATAATTTTATCCCCGGGGAAAAGAGAAAATGAGAAAATGTTTATCCCCTCGTTTAATTTTATCATCCCTTCGAGCACGGGCACACCGGTGGATATAATATCCACAGTAGATAAAATGGAAGAGAGACTTAGACTGAGATAGATTTTTTGTATGAATATAAACTTAAACCCACGTCCAATCAACTAGGATAAAAAAAATCTTTCAAATGTCAAAAAAGCATAATTTTTCATCTTTCATTTGACTCCATGCTACGAACGGGTGATATATGTCTACTCGTTATGTCAAACGGGGATATACTTCTCCCCGTTTGACATAACAAGATAATTTTATCTCTTGTTAGTGGATATAATCGTGGCATAAATTTTTTGTCCCCAGCCCATGCTAGCCGTGCAGGTGGACTGTGTGCTCGTTTGTTACCCTTATTCTATAAAAAAAATGCTCCAACTACCGGCATAGGTGTGACATTTTCGTTACTCACGACCTTTCTGTTCTCTATGTTAATTTTAAGGTCTATCCCTTGTTACACTATTGTTGTCACTGAGCATAGTACTGAGGTCTT